>BPTQ01000007.1:312642916-313212702 GCA_019973895.1 Chrysanthemum seticuspe
CACCATTTGAATGGTGGAGATTAATTCAGGGTCATTCAAGGGCTAGGATTGATGGGAAACAATCAGAGGAGAGATACAAATTGATTGGGTTATAAAAAGAGAGAAAAAGAGAGGAAGCAAGTAGTAGATGTCTTAGTTTAAATTTACTTTTATGTCGTTTTTCCAATTATGTCTTAGTTAAACTCTAAAGTTGTAATATTTTGTTCTAAAATATCAAACTCAAGTTACATCTTCAGTTTAATCAAGTTTTAATTATCAATTCTTAGTTTAATTCAAGTTCATGTTTATGTGCCTACTGTTAAGAATTTAAGGTTTCATTTCATAAAACCAAGCTTAACACAGCTTGTTTATCAGTTTTACTAAACCTATATAAGCTGTTTATAGCTTTTCATAAGCTTATAGTCAAGTTTCCATCCCTTTTGCATTCGGGTCAACAAAAGTCAAACAAGGGCAAAAATTGGTTGATGCAGTGGAAATGGGTTGAATAGTAGTGAATTGGGTTGATTTTGGATAGGGTAGTGGTTCTTGGTCCATGGTTTCAAGCTAGCAGCTTTGGACTTGTGTAAGTGATTTTCAAGTCTTTTCTGCATACTCAATATTTTTAGTTCAAATTAGTTAAAATCTGTCTTAATAGTTATATTTAAGCTGCATTAACTTAGTTTGATCAATGGTTTGTGTTTGGTAGTGATAGAGTAGTTTTAAACTTCACAACAGTTAGTTAAGGGAGTGTTTGGATTTGAAGTTTAAACTGCCCTTGGGGCTTGTTCAATGGTTCATTTCTTTTGGTATGTGATTGTTAGCTCTAAATAAACTCAGTGGAATCATAAATTGGTGCCTGTGACTTGTAAAAGTCAAAATTTAGTTTAACTGATTCCAACAGTTAACCTGTTGGAATTTTGGAAATCCAAATTTGTGTTTTGTGTTTAAAAGTTTCAAACAAAGTTTGCAGAGGCTTCATTACATCAATACAAATCATAATCAACCATAAAATTAGATCCAAACTTTATAAAAGTCAACTTTCCATGTTCTTCCAAAAAGTCAAAAATGGTGAAAAACTTGTTTTGTGCAGAAATTGCAGAGTGTGCACAGGGTTTAATAAGGGTTTGTAGGGTTTGATTTTTGGTTTATAAGTAGTGCTCTAGGTGGTCTTTAAGCTCTTGTATCTGTTTTTGTTTTAAGCCTTCTGGATAAGCTTGGAAATAAGCTCAAAACAAGCTCCTTCTCCCCTGCTCACTGAACTCAGTGAACACTGAGCATTTTTCTCAGTTAATGCAGCTAGTGCACAGAGCTCAAAAGAGCTTTTCATGGTTTGATCTTTGGAACAATTAGTCTTAGCCAGGTCTACTTTAGGATGCAAGTGGTAGTTTTCATTTTGTGGCTTATTTGAGTGCTCATTCTTTGGCTTAAAGTAGCTACCAAAACCTTTGATTTAAGCAAAAAGCTCTTGACATCAAATCTGATTTAGCTTGTGATTCAGAGGGTTTAGCCTGTTGATTCTCATTGCATTTTGGTCATTGTAGCATATTTTAGCTTCTGTTAACATCTGGTTGCCTTTGGAGTGCTTTTGGCTTATCAAGTGCTTATTTCACAAGCACTTTTCCCATCAGATCCTAAATCCTCCACATAAGCACTTGTTTTCTCATTTTTCTTAGTTTCCTAATATTATTTTAAGCATTTCCTGAATTTTTCAGATTTTTCCTAGCTTGTTTGGTATTTTTCTGCATTTTAATTAGTTTTTAATCATTTTTAAATAGCTTTTAATACAAAAAAATAGAAAAAGGTTCCAAAAAATAAATTTTCAATTTTATTAAGTTTAGATAAATATAAAAAGACAAAAAAGTAATTTTCTAGATTTTTCATAGTTTATTTGGTAATTTTTAATAATTAAATTAGTTTTAAATAGTTTAAAAATCATAAAAAATAGAAAAATAACCAGAAAAATACAAAAATAGTTTTTAAAATTCTCTTTTGATATTTTAGACTTTTTCATTTCATAATTTTATTTTTCTAGGTTTATTTCCTATTTTCTTGGATTTTAGGTAATTATTAAATAGTTAAAAATAGTTTTTAATTAATAATAATTAATTAAATAGTTATAAAAATCATTTTCTTTTTCTAAAAAGTTTCTTTTATCATTAGGTTTGTAAAAATGTATTTTTCATATTTTTAGGACTTTTATTTCTTAGATTTCACTTTTTATTTTGTACGTTTACGTTATTTTTAATTTAAACGTACGTTTTAGGTTTTAAACGTTCATCACTTTTAATATAGTGATAGCGTTTATTTAATAGATTTTAACTTTTTATCTTTCTTTAATTTGCATTTAAGCCGTTTTTATTTGTTGGCTTTTCCCGTAGTTATAACAATCTTCAAATCTCTTTTCCCGTTCAAATTCCTCAATCACTAAACGTTTGATAATCCATTGCACAACTCGCCAGGAAGAACGACCCAGGTTTGCAGTTTCTTCTGCAATACTTTGGAACACACTATACTACATTTGATTAGACGCCCCTCTAAAAGGCGGCCTGTCAAATTGGCGCCGCTGCCGGGGAGCTGTGCTGATAATCTTACGTTTAGCAGATTAGTGATTTGGATATTCACTCCTTGTTTATACCATCTGTATATGTTTATATTTTCTTTTAAAAATCAAAAATCCAAAAAGATTTTCAGTCTTTGTTTTTGCATCATGTCTATCCAAAAATCCAAAAATATTCGTCTTTACCCTCTAACCCTATTTGATTCTTTATCTCTTTACCCTCTATCCATTTGATTCTAACTTCTTCTATTCTGATGGAATCATCGATTCCTTGTGTCGGTTGTGGAGAACCGCTTTTCGGTTTACCGTGTCGTTGGTGTACGTGCGAACGGTGCGGTAATGACATTCATAACGGAAGTTGTTTGTTTTGCGGTTCGAGGAATTCATGTTCTTATGATCAAAATTCTTTCAATGAGCCGAAAAACTTCTCCGACTACCCACCCCAACCCCAAAATTTTTCGTTCAATCAGCAGAATTGCTATGGTTGTGGGGATCCGTTAGTTGATTTTCGATGTCAACGATGTTCTTGCGAGAGGTGTGGAAATGATCTTACGGATGGATTTTGTTCGTTTTGTGCTTCGGAAGCTGAATACTCATGCACTTATCCGAACTTTTCCAATCATCCTCAAAACGATTTTAGCCACACTCCTCAGTATTCATTTAAGCAAGAACCGTGCTATCAAAGTTTTAATGACACATCGTTTCAGAATGTACCGAATTTTTCTTGCACAAATTGTGGAGGTCCTCACGATAATTTTCATTGTCAACCGTGGAATCAAAATTACTATGCTTCCGGGTTTGAAAATTTCCAACCTCCACAGCACCATACGGTTCAAACTCCACCTGAGCCGTTGTCTCAAGAAATTTCCTATGATTTTTAATCCACAATGAAAAAACTTGATGATATACTTCAAAACCTTAAGAATCAAGTGAGTGGTGAAAAAACCATGGGAGAATTGCTAGCCGAAGAACGAGAGGCTCGCAATTCTAGGGAAGAATTATTAGCCCTAGAGCATGCAGCTCTAAGGCGTTCCCAATTTCTTAATGCAGCTATGTATGATGATGACGAGGAGAGTATTCCTTTTAAGAATATTATTTCTCAACTCCCTCAGTCAATTCATATCCCAGCAGTTGAGATTCCATCTCAAACAACTGCTATCACACCCGAAGCTCCCAAAGACTCTCTCATCATGGGGGATGAGCATCTCAGCACTATTCCGGAAACGGAATCATCGAATGTTGAGAACCTTATCCCGATCCCAAGTGAGTCTGAGGGAATTCTTGACAAAGAGTGTGATGTGTTTTCTCCTCTTACAAATGATTTTGTTGAGACTTTCTCAGATTTTGACAGTGATTATAGTGATGCCGATTCTTTATATTCTAAAGACATAGAATTTATTGATGCATTACTTCCACATTCCGAGATCGTCAACTTAGAAGAGGATGTTGACCATGTTGTTTCCACAACAGTTAATACGACTATCACTAATCCCTTATTCGAATTCGGTTCTGAATTTACTCTAAATTCAGTTAATCCAATCTTTGATAGTGATGAGTCTGACACGGAGACTATAATGGACGAGGTGCATATTTATAGCCCACGAAGTACCGCACATGTCCCACCTCCGTATATTCTTCATGAGGAGTTCGCCGGTGAACTCACTCATATCATATCTCCGCTGGAGTATGATTGCGTGGATGGCAAAAATCATGATCGGGGGGAGAGAATCTCAATTTGCATAGTTATGACAAATCTTCCCACCCATCCTCCCGAGATGCCTTCCAACCCTAAGAGCTCAACCAATAAAATCCAAATAAGTGCAACTGCACTTAATCCCGAGGAAGAAGATCTAGTCATGATTGTTATCATGATTTTCCTTCTTTTCTTCACCTACTCGGTGACTTCCTCTCTTCTTCACTCCTTCGGGAATGAAGACACTATTTTTGATCCCGGCATTTTCATTCATCATTTTTTGAGCCGGTTCTATGTATATCTCATCGGTGTGGAACTTTCACGCGCTTCAAATGTTTGTCCAAACATCTTGATTGAAAGTCCGATGGAGATTGTTTCTTCCACTTTGCTTCCCCATGAACCAATGAATTCGGGGTCGAGTCAAGCTAGCGACTCGGTAATCAAAAACAGTAGCATGCTACATGGGTTTTCACCCGTGTGTAACACCCTAGTGTGGGGGAGATGCCCCACATGTTGTATATAGATCTAAAAAATGTATGAAAATTGTAAATATTAAAAAAGAGAATAATTGTTGTGTTTCCACACTTAGCTAGGTTTATTATCTTTTTACGTTCTAAGTTTCGGCATTACAGCCGGTACTTTGAATATTGAGGACAATATTCATTTCTAAGTGTGGGGGGGAAATTCTGGCAAATTTTGATCGTAAATGTACCCTTTTAGTCCCTTTTTCCCCTAAAATGGCCAAATTTTAAAATTTTTTTTAGTGGAAGTACTATGTACTAAACACAACAAATGGTAATCAGTCCACCATGTCTAACCCACATAAGGACTGGCTAATCCAGGAGCAAACGGCTCTTGGTAAAGATATCTCAAATCCGTTAACGGCTTACAATTTGCCCAAAATTGTATGGTATTCAGCTCACCATATCCTAAAAAGTGAAGAGTTGGCTAGCCCGCAAGTTTATGGCTTGTGGTAAAGGCAGTGGAAAATCCATAATTGGTAATCAGCTCACCAAAGATAATATTGATAATTTATCTAAGAGTTGGCTAGTCCAGAAGGGTACGGCTTCTGGTAAAGACAAATCAAATCCGTTGAAAGCTGGTGGTTTGCTCAAAATCACATGGTTATCAGTGTACCATGGTTCTTACTTGAACTGAAACATTTGGCTACTCCAGAAGTAATGGCTTTTGGTAAAGAGATTGAAATCCATTAATTTTTCTCAAAACATTGCTAGGGACTAGCAATATCTTAGTGTGGGGGATTGATGAGTGTGTAAATACTCATCATTTTTGTACCAATTAAACTGCAAAAACATCTAAAAACACTCAGAAATGCATCAAAATAACAAAAATATCACAAATAAGTGTTTTATGTGTTTTAAATGCAAAAATATCAAAATCTGGTGAAAAACGTATAAAGTTTGCATAATTGGCAGTTTTAGTCCCCCAAGTTTCAAAAGTTGTCAAAAACAGTCCCTGGTAAATCTAAATAAAGAAAAATGTTATTCAAGGTCCCTGAAATATTTTAAATTGTCAAAAATGGTCCTTGAATAATTCTTTTGTTAAATGGCAGAAAAGGTCCCTGAACTTTTGAAATTATCAAGTTTGGTCCCTGGAAAATTTGAAATTGTCAAAACTGGTCCTTGTACTATTGAAGTTTGTCAGTTTTAGTCCTTGTATCAACTTTGGAAAATTACAGGATTGGTCCTTCATGAATTGGATAATTGCAAAAAGGTCCTTGTCATTAATACTATAAAGAGCCTTGTCAAAATTGATTGTGACCCCTGCCCTTATACATTTTGGACCCTGTCTTGTGACCCTTTCTTGTTTTTGACCCCCTGGTCAAACCACCCAGTCAAACTCCACAGTATTCCCTCCCTTATCCTGCTTTCTTCCCCACTTGCCTACCCTGCAATTCCATCTCCCAACACTCTCCCATCACCCTTATCTCTTCCACATCTCACCACTCATCATATACCTACTCCACCCCCCCCTACTTGCCAAAACAGTAGCCCTGTGGTCAAAACCACTTTTCCCGCCAAAAACCATAAAATGGCCAAACTGACCTCTACTCTACCATTGGCTAGAAAAAGTGGTGGGAAACACTTAAGAGGACACGTGGAGGCTTATGGATGTATAAAAAGGAAGAAAGACAGGAGAGGAAAAGCAGTAGTTAGTTTAGTTTTCAATATGTATGTCGTTTTTATAAAATCATCTTAGTTAGTTTCTTAATTTTGTAATTTAAAGCTTTCATGTATTGAATCCAAGTAGTTTAATCATTACAATCTGTTTTCAAATCTTAATTTAAGGGTTTACTTAAATTGCATGTTTTGATGACTCACTGTTAAGGAATTCAGTTTAAAAATCTTGTGTCCAAGCCTCTAAAAGCTTACTCTTAAGTTACAATAAGTTCATTCAAGCCACTTAAAGCTTTTCATAAGCTTATATTTCAGTTTCTAGAAAATTTGGATTTCAGTCAATGAAAGTCAAAGGGAGGTCCAATGTGGTAGATTGATGGTGTAATCTTGGTATTTGGGGAAATTTAGTGTTGATTATTGAATGTAAGATGGGTTGTTAGTAAGATTGGGTCCTGGTTCATTGATCTCAGTTTCAAGTTATAATGACAGGATATATGTAAGTTCATGAATTTGTTGTTCATTTGATTCAATAGTGTTATGTTTTAATCTGTTGTTTGTGTCAATTCTATTCAAGTGATTATGTTATAGTAGTTTAGTTTGTTTAGTTGTGATTCAACTGCTATCATTTGTTCATTAACATGCTCATTAATATGTCTTATTTCATAATCTGCATTAGTAGTTTTTTTTTATAGAATTTGTCATGATAGTTTGATTTAATCACTGCATTTAGTTGTATTATGGTCATGAAAGTCCAGTGTGATCATTGGAATTAGTTAAATCAGTTGTTTGTTTCATTAAATTTGCAAAACAGTTGCATTAAGAGGTGTTTGGAATTGCTGATTTAAGTGTGTTCAGGGCTTGTTCAGTGCATAACTTCTGCTTGTTCAAGTTTGTTTGGTCATTATATTCTCATATCTGTCTTCAATCTGTGCCTGCATACTCACATAAGTCAAAACTTCCTTCAACTGCCTTTAACAGCCTCACTGTTGTGATTTTACCAAATCAAAAGTTCACTTTGTGTTTGAAATACAGAAGCATTGCTTGCAGTAGTTTAACTTCATCACAATATACCATTTTCACTTCACAAATTGGGATTAAAGTTGGAATAAGTCAACTTTCTATGTTTTCATCAAAAGTCAAAAGTTGCAAAAGTGGATTTTCACAAATCTTTGTTGAAGTCTCATTGATTCCTTTCTTAATCAAAATCTATGAAACTTTGGGAATTGCAAGTTCAGTAGGTCTAGTGTAGAGATATTAGTTTTGTTTTCCATTTCTCAAGCTCTAATAAGCTTTAAATCAGCTTCCAATCAGGCATGATATGCCCTGTGCACAATGAGTGTGCATAGGCACTTCTTGCAGACCTCTCACAAGCTTCATTCAAGCTTGTGAGGAGCTGGTCTTTGGTCCTTGTGTAGTTAGCCAGGTCTAATTTAAGTCCAGATATCTGTTTTTCCATTTAGCTTAACTACTTAGCTTGTGCAAGTGCTTAAAAGTGCTACCTGATCACTGATTTGTATTGATAATCTCATTTCTCCAAAATCTGTACAACTTGTATCCAGAGGGTGTAGCTTGTTGACTCTAGTTTCTTTTAAGTTCTTTTAGCTTATTTAAGTTCCTGTTTTGATTTGGTGCTTATTGGTCTTCATCAGCTTATCCAAAGTGCTTATTTTTAAGCACTTTGGACATCAGTTGCTTAAACCTCCAAACAAGCCCATGATTTTCCATTTTTCTTAGCTTCTTAATATTATTTTAAGCTTTTCCTGCAAATTTCAGATTTTTCTAAGTTGTTTTGCTATTTTTCCTAATTTAAAGTAGTTTTTAATCATTTTTAATTAGCTTTTAATACAAAAAATTAGAAAAAGGTTCAAAAAAATAATTTTTCAATTTTCTTAAGTTAAGATAAATATAAAAAGCCAAAAAAGTATTTTTCCATATTTTTCTTAGTTAAATTTGTATTTTTAAATAATTTAAATAGTTT
This sequence comes from Chrysanthemum seticuspe, assembly GCA_019973895.1. Taxonomy (NCBI): domain Eukaryota; kingdom Viridiplantae; phylum Streptophyta; class Magnoliopsida; order Asterales; family Asteraceae; genus Chrysanthemum; species Chrysanthemum seticuspe. The sequence goes on from BPTQ01000007.1 coordinate 312,651,262, forward strand.
TTAATAGTTTAAAATTCCTAGAAAATAGAAAAATAGTCATAAAAATACAAAAATAGTTTTGAAAATTCTAATTTGATATTTTAGACTTTTCTAAGTCTTAATTTTATTTTTCTAGCTTTATTTCCTAATTTCTTGTATTTTAGGTAATTATTAAATAGTTAAAAATAGTTTTTAATTAATAATAATTAATTAAATAGTTATAAAAATAATTTTCTTTTTCTATAAATTTTCTTTTATAATTAGGATTGTAAAAATGTATTTTTCATATTTTTAGGATTTATATTGTATAAATTTCACGTTTTTATTTGTACGTTTACGTAATTTTGTTTTAAAACGTAAGTTTTTTTAGTTTTAAACGTTCATCATTTTAAATATAGTGATAGCGTTTATTTAATAGATTTTATCTTTCTAATTTCCTTTAATTTGCATTTAAGCCCCTGTAGTTTATGGGCTTTTTCCTTACTTATAATCATCGTCAAATCTCTTTTCCCATTCAAATCTCTCGATCACTACACGTTTGATAATCCATTGCATAGCTCGCTGGGACATAACGACCCGGGGAAACACTATACTCCTCAGATCTTCATTGCATGCGTGTTTAAGCAGTTTTAAGCTGGTTACGGTCTGCCATTCACAAGTGGCGGGCTTGCGTGATTTAGCTTGACTGTTTTGCGCGCATCACTCCATATTATTCGATTTTTAGATATAACTTAAAAGCACTTGAAGCACATGTGGTCATAAACCTTGGTCCCACTAGTAAAACCAATTATTGGTAGTAAGTATATGGCACGTCTGCAGCGTGATAGACTAATCGATTCTAAGTAAAAGTCCTCGAATGAATAAATGAAATTAAAATGGTCGAATCGAGGTAATAAAGACCGCATAATAATTCTCTTAAATAGACACTAGACATGGAGGTAATTGAAAAAACCTCAGGTACGTGAAAAACTATGAGATCTCAATAAATGATATAATCCAATGTCTAGTAGAGTATGGAATCAAAAAGTAACGAATCGACGTCGATATGGTAATGATTATGTAAATAAATAAGATAACGCTATAATCATGGTGAGGTTCATGGAAGCATACCTGCAGGAAGTGCATATGTATTAATGAATGGCCAAGAGATGTAAAGACACAAGGAACTAATGAAATATTAAAGTCTCTTATGATGAGACATGATTGGGACTTGAAGTCCATATATATGAATGTGTATAAAATATTGGATATTGGTCTTTATGAGAAAGCGAAACATAACTAATGGCACACGATATATTTCATAAAGACTTGGAACTGATCATAAGGAGACATGTTCTCATGTGGTGGATCCAATAATATATTTAATATTTTATAAGTCTGGCAATATAATGAGTAATTGATATGCGTCTAAAAGAAAATAAATAGAGCTCATTTGAAGTTGAGATTCCATGAGGGATATAAAATGCATGAAGCATGTCTTGTGATTTAAAATGTTGAAAGCATATATGAAAGTTTTCAAGAATAACACTTGATCAAGTTGAATAAATCACTATATAAGTGAAAAGGCAATATGGTATTGGTTTAAAATGAGCCATGAAATAACAAAATTTACCCATGTTAGTTTTAAAGAGATTTGTATTTGAATATGGTATAAGTTACATATGGTTTGATGAGGTAAATATGAATGGAACTCATGAGGAGATTTTCAAGACGATTGAATACCTTGAAATGAAATACAAAGTATTGGCTTGTTTTATGAATTAAATATCTTAAAGATGAAATCATTGTGCATAATAAAAGCTAAAGAAAGATGGTATATATCTTTATATGGATAAACGACGCTCATGTTTATGTGGCCAATTGATAAAGAAAGACCCTTTTACTTATAAAGATGATGATCACAATATCGATTTATATGTGTCATAGTTAAATGTGTATAAAACATTGATTGTTCTCACTAGTGGTCATAAATGATATACTGTATCATTTACTTTGAATTCGTTGATACTATATAACTTGTGAAGTATGGGGATGTACTCGTATAATGATAAGTATGACATATGTTTAATCCTTCTTGATATGTGAAGGTTAAGTGGAGAACACTTGTTTATATGAGAATCAAACATATATTCGATCAAGACACTTACTATATTGACATTAAAGAAGTTGTTTTATTGTATTGGATTGCACTAACTAAGAGATTTAAGTGATGTGATCATTAGGGGGAGAGATACGCGTTGCACTCTTTTTCCCTTGACCATGGTTTTGTCCTCATAGGGTTTTTCGGCAAGGTTTTAATGAGGCAACATCTCCGAGCGTATAAAGGAATTATGTATTTTTTTTCCTTCACTAGATTTTTGTCCCACTGGGTTTTGTCTAGTAAGGTTTTAACAAGGCATAATCCTCAAATGGACATCCAAGGAGGAGTGTTATGAATAATTATAATATGGATTCCATATATTATAGGATATTGATTAGAGGTACTTGAGTTATATTAGAAATTACATATCTTCTAGAATGCCTGACCCTCACAATGGTCGATCTCAAACTGGATATGTATTTACAAGTGGAGGAACCACAATTTCATGGCGTTCAGTTAAGCAGATGATCTCAGCGACTTCATCCAACCATGCAGAAATTCTAGCGATACATGAAGCAAGTTGAGAATGTGTTTGGCTAAGAAGTGTGATACAACACATACGTAGATCATGTGGTAATTCTTCGGAGAAGGAGGCACCAACAGTTTTGCATGAAGATAATGCATCATGTATTGCTCAACTTAAAGAAGGTTATATCAAGGGCGATAGGACGAAACATATTTTTATCAAAATTCTTCTTCACTCATGACTTACAGAAGAATGGTGATATTATTGTTCAACAAGTTTGTTCAAGCGACATTTTGGCAGATCTATTTACCAAGGCACTTCCTACCTCAACATTTAGGAAACTAAGTCACGACATTGGGATGCGTCGACTCAAAGAGCTCAAGTGATATAGTCATCAGAGGGAGAAAATACGCGTTGCACTCTTTTTCCCTTAGTCATGGTTTTGTCCCACTAGGTTTTCCTGACATGGTTTTTAATTAGGCAGCAAGTTCTAAGCGTATTAACAATATAGACATCCAAGAGGGAGTGTTATGGATAATAATTAATGGATGTCCATATAACCCAACAAGAGGCCATGGGCCCAATTAGCTATTAGGGTTTTACCCTAATATTAAACTTATATATACCCGTTGTAATCTCCTACATTATTATCAATTTAAGAATACTTTTCATTCCCTCAATTCTTTTTTACAACAATAATAAGTTGTAAAATAGTTAGGTGAATTTACACGAATAGTCTAATGGGGAGAAACACTGAAAAAGGGTCATATGCAATTTATTTCCTAAAGCCAAACTGCGAATGCTTAATTTAAACTGAACGTCGAAGCGCCTAAATAGGTTCCTTAGCTCAAATTAATCCTGAGCAGAAAGCTTTGTTTCCATTAGTTCAGTCACCTATTACCTGTATTAGATTGTAAGCTATTAAGGTTGTTTGCCAAGCTAAAACCGACAAAGGAGAATGATAAGCAAAACGACCTAATTAATGTCGTTATATGAGAATTCCGACCTAATGTAGTTTATTGTTTCCCATTTACTTACTATAGTTAACTACTAATTATAACCTGTGAACAATGCTAAACGGTTATCCATGATACTTTATTGTAGTATGTAAGCATGCTTGTACACTGGCTCAAAATGTAGATCCAAATATGTGGAAAACTAGAACGGGGGTTGAATAGTTTTACTAAAACTACGTTTTAAAATATTTAGATCGACTTATGTCAATCTATTTAGATGTGTATATTGGACGTTGATAGATAGATTTATAAATGTGTAATGAAAGATAAAGAGTAAGAAGCACATAACCACGACACGAGTGTTTATAGTGGTTCGGCTACAAGGACACCTTCCTTGCCCTACTCCACTCCCCGAGTCACCTACTCGAGAGTTCGTAATCACTACACGACACCAACTCCTTATGGCGGAGAAGCCTTCACAACGTCGCCTACTCTTTTTCCGGTACTAGGCTAGACACAGGGTTCTTCCACAAGGTAGAACCGCACCTATCACAACGTCGCCTACCCTTTATCCGGTACTAGGCTAGATACCGAGTTCCATTTCAATGGAGAAACTACTACCCACAACTACACAACACCTATCCCAAAGGAGACCCACACCTTATTACAACATCATCAAGGATATCAATATCCTTGGATACAACCTATCTCTATTTGTATATCGATGCACCTCATCGATTATACACCCTTGGCATTTTTCACTAATGCCACTTGCCTTGACTTCTAAGCATCATTCACTAATGCCTTTGACACGGACGTTTGAAACCTTTCACTAATGCCTTCGTCTTGACTCCTTTGGCATTCTTCACTAATGCCTTTGACACGGACGTTAAGCACCTTTCACTAATGCTTTCGTCTTGACTCTTTCGGCATCCTTCACTAATGCCTTTGACACAACACTTCTATGGAGGAAGAAAGAACTATCAACAAGAGAACCTCAGTAGTCTTGATGATGACGAAGCATGGCAACTCATGGACTTGAGCTTGCTCGACTTCAAGAGGTAGTGATCTCGCCTTTAAGAGGAACCTAGAGAATCACACAAAAGCTAAACACAAACTACATAGAGAGATCCTTAGGATATGAGGTTAGAAGGTTACAATACTTGGAGAAAGTATGTGTGGGAGTGACCACCAAAAATAAAGAAATGGCTCACTATTTATAGAGGAATTTTTGCTACTGTTCCAAGGATCCCTCGTTTGAGGGATCCGTCCAGTGTAATCCTGGGGATCCGTGGGACGCTCCTCTTTGCCCATGGGTTTTGGGTCATGAGTCATGGGTCCTAGACTTTGGACCATGGGTATCCAAGTAGATACAATGTATCTACAAGATGCAATGCATCTAGTCCATGGGTCATGGGTTAAAACCATGGGTCATGGATAATATCCATATATGACTTATGCATGATGTCATGCAATGGGTTATGGGTTATGCTCCATGGGTATGGGTCATGGACTTTGAGTTTTACCCAACAACATTCAATGTATTTGGTTAATTGGTCAAATACTTAAACTTCTACCCATTGTATTACCCATTATGATACATACTAGTTATGTATATATTTGTCCAATATGTGAACACTAGTTGTTGTACATATGTATTACTAAATCATAAAGCCACTTTTACTTGTTTAGTGTTTTATGTGAAAACGTAAGTGTGTTAGTAAACTATTGGCTCAAACCATTTACGTATTTTATTTGTTTCGTTAAAATAATTTTACGTTTGTTATCGACAAAACATTAGAAGATTGTAAAATATAAATAAACGTTTTTACGGCTTATTTGTATTAACAATCTTCCCCTTTTTGTTGATGACAAAATATAAATTTATTTTAAGAAAAAACTAAAATTCGTAACCGTTTGAATTGGAGTTTTTACTCTCTTGTCCCCTTTTTTGTCGAAACAAAAAGAGCGTCGAAAAGAAACTAACACATTGTTTTAAGAAAAACATGTAATAAGAAAAAAATATAGAGAGCAAGTGACGGGAAGAGTTCTCGTCTTAACTCCCCATTGACGAGTTCATCCCTTTGTGAGGGCGTCAAGTAAGAAAAACTACTAAGCTAATACATTGCAACTATGTTTGCAAATGGTTTCGTCTTTGTGACGATAATGCTCCCCCTTGTTGATTGCAATTTTGCAAAGGGACGTCATGTAACGTATTCCTAAAGTGTATTGCAAATGATTTGGCAATGTACCGCTTTGACACAAAACTCCCCCTAGCTTAAGGTGTCAAAGTCTTCATGTGTATATTTGAAAATCTACAAAACAAGGGTTAGAAAACAAGTATATAATGCATAATTTCCTGCAAATAAAACTCAAGTTAGTAGAAGACAAGTCTTCTGTTGCACGGATCCCACGGTTCCCTCCTTGGAGGGATCCGTCTAGGCAAAATGGAGGGATCCGTCTGTCTGAAAGCTTAAAACAGCAATGGTGATGTAACAAATGATGTTAACATCAAAGTGAGATATGAAACTTTGCACAAAACATATACTCAAGATAATATGGCATAAAACATGTAAATTTATTCAATAAAACTACGAGAAATAATCTACAAATCTCTAAAACTAAGAGAATGATTTAACCATGTAATACATTTTCAATTAATTCTAATAAGTGACCAAAAACTTAAAAAGCATCAATTTGCTTGAATCTAAGGATGGGTAGACTTGTTGATTTGGTCCAATCGTTCAAGAAGATGATTAAACATGAAATGCAACTCATTTCGTACTTCTTGAACAAGTCCTTGGGTGATTAGACAATTAGAGCAATTATTGTCTTGTTTAGGAACCGGAGGAGATTGGATGTTTTGAGGAGGCTCTACAAATGATGGTGGAGGTACATTGAGCAATGTAGGATGAGGTTCTACTAAGAATGAAAGTGGTGGTAATGGAAAGTCCTCTATATGATCAATTCCTTGGTGGTTCCTTGTCTCCAACGGTGGACAATTTAGTGATGTAGGTGGTTCCCTATTTAACGAGAAGGTTGGTGAGTGAGAAGTTCTCAGTGGTGAGTGCTCTAATGAATAGAGATTTGGATGAGAAATAGGTTCGGTGAAGGAATGTTGTCTATGTTCTAGGAATGAAGGCTTAGGCGTTTTACTAGAACTAGGTGTGTTTGGTTTAGAGCTTGAAGAACCCTTTTCTAACCCAAGAGGTCTAATACTAATTCTTGCGGTTCTCTTGGCAATTGTTGATTGGGATTGTTGAGGTGGGATTCTAGCATTATGACCTCTTACGGGTGATGTTTCGGTGGATGATATCTCATGGATCATATGACCATTCCTTTTGGATGAACCTTTGGTAGAAGAGTTATTGCTAGATGCTTTAGTCATAGTGATGGTGAGGATGCAATAGAGGTCTCTAACTACTGATTTTTAGGAATGCGGTAATAGTGATGACTTAACCTCTCAAGAGTGTTTGGTTTATAAAGGGTGAATTTGAATTAAGGAATTAAATTCATGACCACTAAGAGAATTAGGCATGCACCAAGGTCAACTATTATGTTGTTCAGCTCTAAGGATTCATTAAATGGTAACTAAAGGTGTTTAGTTTACTAAAGATGGTTTAAATTTGAAAGAAAAGCTGATTAGAAGCTTTCTTTAGACACGGATCTCACGGATCCCTCTCACTAGGGATCCGTCTGGTTATAAACCAGGGATTCGTCTGTCAGACAGAGATGTGGTGAAATAATTATGCCTTTTGTAAGGTCTAGTACCTATGAATCTTGAGGGTTTGACTTTTCTTAAAGGTCTTAAGTGATAGATGTCTTAAATACTCAACCATAAGGAGTGAGGATACTTAATGATGGTTTGCGTAAGTAAGTGGACTTTTGAGAGTGTAACTAAGTGTTTGAGGAAGATACCATTTGATTTGAGAATTACAAATGATGGTAATTAATCTTAGAGATCAGATGATGACTCAAGAGAAATTTGAAAAATTCTTAAAAAATAAAGAAAAATGAAAAACTAGTTTTAAGCCTATTTTAAGGTAAGAATGACTAAAATCAATTTGCTAAAATTGATAGAAATATCAAACTAAGTATTTTGGGATGTGAGTAGCAATGTGTGAGCATTGGAGCGGAAATATGGTGAGTATTGGTGAGTTGATAAATCAAAAGCACTTTGAATTTGATCCTAAGTTAGCTATGGGTGAATGTGAGACCTACTGAGTTTGAATAAGACTTAAGTGGTCTTAAAGAATCATGTTTAGCTAAAATGATGTGATATAGGAGAAAATTTTGATGTAAAGTGATCTGTATCTGGTATATGTTTGCCCCGATCCCACGGTTCCCTCATTGGAGGGATCCGACTAGTTATAGCCCAGGGATCCGGCTACTGCATACCAGAAGCTCCCAGCAATTGTGAAATTTTTTCATTCTTGGCAAATGCTTATCCTAGTCATTTCTATAATCAGTAAACGCATGCACACAACAAGTATAACGCATAGCAAGTGGGGGGGGGGGACTAAAAGGTAATCAAAGATGAGTGACGATGACTACTTGAATGAAATCAAGATGTCATAAAATCTCATCTTACTCGTTCCTAAGTTAAGGTGTTTAATGCCAAATCATGTCAATTCCTACACACTACATCCTATTCTATATAAGTATTGTTAAGATGTTACAAACCATTGTTTTAGATTGTTTTCACAAATTAAGGTCCTATGACCTTACCTTCCATTCATATCTCCTTCCATTTCACTCCCGTCATCATCTCCATCTTCATCCCCTTCACTCTTCATCCCACCATCTCTACTTTTTCTTCTTCAAGAAGTTAGCGAAGCACTTGAAGATCCTTTTAGTTTGTTGCCACTCTTGTGATGGGCTTGGAATATCCGGCAATTGATTGATGTAATCTAAAGGGTCGAGATCGGTGTTGCCAAGGGGGTTGCTATTTCCTTATCCTTCTCTTTGTCTTTCCCTCTCATCCGATGAATCCGTTGGTGGGTGAGGTCTCTTGCCATCCAGTCATCCACCATGAACCTTGTAGTCTTTCCATCGGATAACAGCACCATGACTTTGTTGCAAAAGCTATGATCGAAGGAATACGGAGAAGGCTCTAAAGCAAAGATGAAGTTTGCTAGACGGGACAGGAGCATTGCATAAGGGAGTACCATCTTGTCCATGCTTTTCACACTCGCCATTCTTTTTATCATGTAATATGCGAGGTTGAAGTGAGTGCCGGTCACAAGGCAATAAATCATAAAGCTCAAGCACGCATTGGGATGATCTTTGTTCCCTCCCAAGCAAAGCACATTCTCCCTTACCACGAGTTCCCATTTCTTGTATAACGGGAACATTTCGGAAAGCTCCATTTGAAATGGATCCCTATAGACCACTTTGGAATTTCTCGTGACCCTCGATGGAGATTCCCTTTCCATGAATACGGTATCCCTTACCGTGGTTGCTTCCGAGATTCTCATGTAGTAGACTTCATGATCATGTACCATGTCTTGTAGCTCCACCAAAGACCATTAATTGGAATACATGCACACTCCTTGATATGGGACACGGAGTATTCTTCCAAATTCTACAAGAGAGAGGGTGTACTCATGCTCATTGATGATGAAGGCTATTGAGATAGTCCCGTTATCATTCCTAACAATTCTCGTTGTCTTGTAAAATTCAAGCACGAACACTGGACAAATTTGCTCGTTTATGTCCAAAAGGCAATCAAAGCCAATTCCTTCAAAGACTTGTCGGATGTTGGTGTTCGCGAGGAATGATGGTTCAACCACACGACCTTCATGAAAAGCCTCTTTTCTAGCAACTTGAAAGCTTTCCTATCCTCCGGGCTTAGACCTTCCTTTCGATGGTACATTGGGATGTAGTGGGCAGTATCATGATAATCTTGTTGGCGGTTACTAGGCATGATTGTTCCTATACAACAAAACCACAATGTGGTGTTAATTGTGTGAATAGTAGCCTAAAGGGTTTGATCACAATTTTGCTCAAAACATCTTCATTGAATTCAAGGAATGAGTTTAATTTGTATTAACAATGTTAATTCTTTGATTTAGATTATCTGAGAAAATAATGTGGTCACAAATTATGACAAACCCATTTGAACCCAACTTCTAAAGATGAAAATTATAATCCTAGGAATCAAGGAATAGAAATAACAATGTAGTGAAGATTATACTTACACAAGAGATTGTTTTGCTTGAAGGAAATGATCAATTCCAGTGAACAGTAACTAGGTTTATGTTCGTGAGTCTTTGATAGAGGAAAGTGATAGTGGAACTTCCACAGTGATCATTTCTTTCTTATGCTGTCTTCTGTTGCATGGATCCCATGGATCCCTTGTATGAGGGATCCGGCTAGTTCAAACGCAGGGATCCGGCATAACAACAATTAGTCAACTTAAGTATTCCTTGTTAATTTTGGTTTGGGAGTTCTAAATAGCTTAGGGTTGATGTTTACGCTCTATAACTTATGGTTTGGGGTTTTGACGGGTTAGACTAGTCCTATTTGACGAGGTTCCCTTTTTATGAATAAATCATAATTCTTTAAGATGTTTTTAAAGATTATGATAAAATCCCATTTTATCATAATGTAAGAAGTTTTACATGGATACTCATTGACATAGATGAAATGTCAATAATCCTTTTGTGAGGAGTAATGATCAAGGCTCTCGAATAGCCGAGATATCGTTATCACTAGTTTGTAGTTTGTCTATAGTGATCAACGAAGAATACTATTCTTTATGATGAGTCTAATGTAGATAACTAATTTAGTGATTATTAAGAGAGCATAAGAATATTACTAAGATTTAATCATGATTACAAAAAATGACCTAAGACAAAATTATTTGTAATTTATTAAGGATCATACATTTGCTAAATATTCTTTTTAAGGAAGAAGTATTTAGAGAGAACTTTTTCATGATCTTCTTGGGATGCCAAAATCCAAGTATGGAGAGTTCTTAACAAAGAAAATATTAGAACGTTCTATCATTGTCCAACATTATAAAATATGATGATTTTTAAAACATGACCTTTTTAACAAAAAAATCCTTCTTTGTAGTTTTCAAACATACACGGATCGTATCAAGTTATTAAAGTACAACATACTCTAAGAAACTTGGTAACGAAGCTAACTAGAAGGGGGGGGGGGGGGGGTTGAATAGTTTTACCAATTAAAACTACGTTTTAAAATATTTAGATCGACTTATGTCAATCTATTTAGATGTGTATGTTGGATGTTGATAGATAGATATATAAATGTGTAATGAAAGATAAAGACTAAGAAGCACATAACCACGACATGAGTGTTTATAGTGGTTCGGCTACAAGGAGACCTTCCTTGCCCTACTCCACTCCCCGAGTCACCTACTCGAGAGTTCGTAATCACTACACGACATTAACTCCTTATGGTGGAGAAGCCTTCACAACGTCGCCTACTCTTTTTCCTGTACTAGGCTAGACATCGGGTTCTTCCACAAGGTAGAACCACACCTATCACAATGTCGCCTACCCTTTATCCGGTACTAGGCTAGATACCGAGTTCCATTTCAATGGAGAAACTACTACCCAACACTACACAACACCTGTCCCAAAGAAGACCCACTCCTAATTACAACATCATCAAGGATATCAATATCCTTGGATACAACCTATCTCTATTTGTATATTGATGCACCTCATCGATTATACACCCTTGACATCTTTCACTAATGCCACTTTGTTAATACAAATAAGCCGTAAAAACGTTTATTTATATTTTACGATCTTCTAATGTTTTGTCGATAACAAAAGTAAAATCATATTAACGAAACAAATAAAATACGTAAATGGTTTGAACTAATAGTTTTCTAACACACTTACGTTTTCACATAAAACACTATAACAAGATTAAGTGATTTTGTATTTTAGATACATATGTACAACAACTAGTGTTTACATATTGGCTTAACAAGTTTAAGTAATTCTATGAGTTAGATACATAGGTACAACAACTAGTGTTTACATATTGGGTTAATACATACTTATATTAAGTATACTAAAATGGGTAAAAACAAGTGTATACTAAAATGGGTAAAAGCAAGTATATACTAAATAGATAAAAACTAGAAAATGGTTTTGACCCATAACCCATGGTTTTATATATACCACTTACACAAGTTCAATGTATCCTTAAGGTACATTGTATCTAGATAGAAAACCATGGATCAACCCATAACCCATGACCCATAACCAAAAATACCCATGGGCAAAGAGGAGCGTTCCACGGATCCCTAGCTTTGTGCTAGCCGGATCCCAAGTGGAAGGGATCCGTGGGATCCGGGGAAACAGTAGGTTTTTCCTCTATAAATAGTGAGCCATTTCTTTATTATATCTCACCCCTCTCTAACATACTTTCTCCCCTGAGTTAAATCTCACTAACCTTAGATCAAAGAGATCTATGTTTGTAGTTTTGTTTTTGTGTGATCTTTTAGGTTCCTCTTAAAGGGAAGATCACCACCTTTGAAGTCAAGCAAGCTCAAGTCCATGAGTTGCCAAGCTTCCTCATCATCAAGGCTATTGAAGTCCTCTTGTTGATGATTCCTTTCTTTCTTCAAAGAAGCGTAGTGTTAAAGACATTAGTGAAAGATGTCTCAAGTGTCAAGACGAAGATATTAGTGAAGGGTATCTATCGTCTATAGGATAAACACTTGTGGTAGGTGCTTAGAAGTCAAGACAAGAAGCATTAGTGAAAGGTGCTTAGAAGTGAAGACACAAGACATTAATGAAAGGTGTCTTGTAGATCTAATCAAAGACATTAGTGAAAGGTGTCTTGTAGATCTAATCAAAGGCATTAGTGAAAGGTGCCTTAGATGTACATTCGATATGGTGTGTTTCGATGTACTAGATAGACTAGCATTAGATCCAAGGATATTGATGTCCTTGATGATGTTGTAAAGGAGTAGATCTCCTTTGGGATTAGTCGTTGGTGTAGTGTGGTAGTAGTTCCTCCATTGCAATGGAACTAGGTACTTAGCCTAGTACCTAATAAAGGGTAGGCGACGTTGTGAAGGTGTAGTTCACCTAAGGTGTGAAAGAACTCGGTGGTTAGCCTAGCACCGTATAAAGGGTAGGCGACGTTGTGTTAGGTGTGGTTCGCCTTGGTGTGATAGAACTCGGTATTTAGCTTTGTACCGGAAAAAGATTAAGCGACGTTGTGAAGGCTTCTCCGCCATAAGGAGATTGGTGTAGTGATTACAAACTCTCGAGTAGGTGACTCGGGTGACTCGGGGAGTGGAGTAGGGCAAGGAAGGTGTCCTTGTAGCCGAACCACTATAAATACTCGCGTTGTGGTTTTGTGCTTCTTACTCTTATCTTTTCATTACATATCTTTATATGCTTGTTTATCAACATCCAACACACACAACGAAATAGATTGACATAAGTCGATCTAAATAGTTTAAAAGGAAGTTTTAATTGGTAAAACTATTCAACCCCCCCTTCTAGTTTTCCACAATTGGCATCAGAGCTTCGTTACCAAGTTTCTTGAAGTATGTTGTACTTTAAAAACTTGATACGATCCATAGTTAATTGAAAACTATAAAGAAGGTTTTTTTTTTTATAAAAACAAACACCATGTTTTTCAAAAACAATATGTTTGGATGTTGATTTGATAACAACATTTTTTTTCTCTCTTCTCACTTAAATTGCACTAATCTTCTTTGTGATATTGATTAGTCAAAGCTCATACCCACCAAGCTTTAGGAGTTGCTTGGTAACAAGAATACCTTCCTTAAGAAGGTATCTTAGACGCAAAGGAGTGGGAATCGTCTAAGTGACATTTGTCATTTGTAAAGACATTCCTAAGTGCATTTGAGGTATGACTTTCTACTTATATCTAAATGATATTTGTTTAGTATATAAGTGTTATTTGCTAGGCTTTTATTTGAGTAGATTTGTGTGTTTACACATGATTTACATGTAGCTTCGCTAGAAAGCATGTTTCTCACATACGTGTTATTTTTCTCGTCTTTAGTCATAGTATATAGAGCTTATGTTTTTATTTCTTCTAATAAAACAAAAACACGAATTTCAAAAAATTCCTCCTTCCCTATTAATAAACCCACTCGACGCCCACTCTTTCAATCCTCACTTTTTCAAATTTTCCAATTTCAAAAATTTACTCTCATTCTAAAACTTCATCTTCCTCCTCATTCCATCTCTTCCTAAACCAAGAAGATCCGTCATCAACATGGTTTACATCGCACTCGTGCTCATCGCCCTAACACTCATCGCACTTGTGTTCCCTATGATGAAGTTCACATACGGAGACATTTACTTTGTGTTGTTAATTTATATTGGGGTCATATACCCAATCCTTTGTATCATCCTTAGCATTGAAATGCAATATTATTGATAATCTATTTTATCTAGGATGTTTGTGTTATTATGTGTGTTTCATTTCTTTTTGATCTATATGTGTTATATTCTTTCGTGATACATGATATGTCTTGTATGCATGCTAAAAGAAAATGTAGGATAAAACATACTTCGTGGTACAATAACCGTAAAACCTATGTTTTTATTAAAACTGGTTCTGTTACTTCAGATCCACGGATCCCGGAAGTTACACTAGCCGGATCCCTTTTGAAAAGGAACCGTGGGATCCGTCCTACTGGAAAACAGTTTTCTAGCAAGATTAAAAACCACTATCTTTCTAAAAGTAATAATCCACTAGAATTTCAAAACCTTGAGTTAGTTAAGTGTTAAACACCATTGTTAATAAAATCTAGTAAAAACATTAGATTCTTATAGGATGATCATAAACATCACCTCCTGTTACCCCTTCACCTCTATAGGTTCAACTATGACGCATGAATACGAGTTTGATTTTTCACTCACTAGCGTCTACACCCCGAACATCTCCCTTGAGCCCAACACACCTGGCAATCATGTTCGTGTGTTCAATAATCTCGAAAACCGTCACTTCCATGAAGGACGTATTGTAGACACCTCTCTACAATTCGAAGAAGGTATCAATACCTCCTTCCGAGCCATAGGACTAGAATGTCTTCTTGAAATCAACGAGAAGATATGTCCAAGGTTCATAATGGAATTCTTCCGTCAAGTCGAACTCGTTCGTAACGAGGATCGCTCTCTATCTCTTTGGTTTTATATCAAAAACCAAAAATTCACTTTAAGCCTTGGGCATCTTGCTCACATCCTCTGAATTCCAAACCATGGACAATGTGCCTTCACCGAAGATTGGTCTCTTGATTCTCTCTTCAACTTTCGTGAAGAAAATAGTCCATATTGTTCACACATACCCTCTCCGGAAGATTTAACGCGCATGATATGCAAACCTCGACCATATTACTCCAATCCAAACATTATCCATACACGAGATATCCGAGAAGAGTATAAACCTGTTGCTCTCATTCTACGTGAAAGTGTTTGGAGTCTTAGGGGAAATCGAGATATTCTTCCCGCTTGTTGTGCTCACATGTTGTACTGTTTGCTAACACAACAACCATACAATCTCGCCTACTTCTTCGCAAGGCGAATTGCAAACCTTCAAGGCTCCAAGGATAAACTCATCCCTTATGGAATGTTCTTGACACGCCTCTATCACAATGTTATGCACTTCCATCCTCAATTTCAAAGTCCGTTGTACGTACTTGTGAACAAGATGATGGAACCGCTAAACATATCTCTCATGAAGACCTTCGTCATTCTTGATTCCACCAATACCCATCAAACACATAATGATCCTCCTAGCGAAGACACTCAAGGAACCTAGAATAGTCAAATAGGATCAATTCTACTCTACTCATTAGTTATCAATGTAATCCTATCTCTTTCATGAAATAAAACATCTTACATTTGATATCCTAGTTTTAGAACTCCTTTAAACAAAACTTGGAATATAATACACTGTCATGATCATTGCATACCTTTAGTAAAGGTTCTGTCTAGCAGATAGACGGATCCCAAATGTTGTACTAAACGGATCCCTACATCTAGGGAACCGCGGGATCTGACAAAACAGAAAATGCAATTGCAAGCATTACATGTCAAACACACCCTTTTGAACACCTTACACTAAGCTAAACATAGTGTCTTAAGATTGATTAAAGACTTTATCAAAGATAGGTTGACCTTTCCCACTCATTCCAACTCACATAGATCACCCTCTAAGACTTTGTTAGATCTACCATTTTAATCCATCACTCTTCCGCTCTCAAAACTCACATTTCATTTTTTACTTGATCCCTCACAACTAGGTTAGAAATCCTTCGATTATGACAATATTAATCATTAATCAACCTCACCTCAAAATTGATCAAAGTTGATCAAATCCTAGTTTTTCCCATCTCAAAACTATTAGGATATTTTCCAAAACACAATCCTAAGTCACCACCTGATCTCTAGGATCATTTAGCTTCAATTAACACTCTCATCTTTAGTGTCATCCTTGCTCACTCATTGGTGCTCATGAAAGTTCCAAATTCTTCCATAAAAGATCATCATTAGCTACATCACTCACCACCTTCAAGTATTTAAGTACCCCTTCATTTAACACACTTAGGAAGACTGAAACACTCAAGATATTACAGGTCTTAGATCTTAGAAACATTATTTTCACTTTTTCATAGCTACTGATGGCCGGATCCCTACGATTAGCCTATGCGGATCCCTCTGAGAAAGGAACCGTGGGATCCGGATGACAGTATAGGTCATGTCTTGCTAAAACAATCATTTCAACTCATCTTCCTAACTCAAACACCCCATCTCATCTTAAATGAGTTCCTAGATCAGTCCATCCTCTGAAGTTGACTCTTGTGCATATCAATCATCACATTCCAATGAATCCTAGTGGCTTAAGGCTTAAATGCACCTTCCAAATCTCTTGGTTTATAAACCACCTTGTTAGGACCTCCATTATCATCACTCTTATCCTAACTTTCAGCTTTTACAACCTCTTGAAATCATCCCATCATGAGGAAAACCCCAATAGCAACTTTTCCACCAAAGAACCACCCACGAAAAAGGCCCGTGTTATACACGAAATCTCTTCAACCGAATCATCTCCGGTCAAGCCAACAAATGATAGGATCCTCCCTCTTCCAATCAAACCAATTCCTAAAAGGATAGTACCCACAAAACTACCAATGCCAATCACCACCATACCTCCTAAGCCAAACAATATCATCTCCACTAAACCATCACCATTAGTTCCTAGAGCTATCTCTTTTACATCCCCACAATCATCACCTCACCTCTACAATTTAGAGGACTTGCCACCTAGGCCGTCTCATCCGCTTCCGCCGACAACATTCTCCTCATTAGGAGGAACAATGATTCAAAATCAAGGTGTTGAGTCAACACTTGCTCCGGCTTCCTTTTCGCCGTTTCCATCATATAATCCCATTTGGATTATAAGAAATCATCAAAGTCAACCACCCGACCTTATGGAAGTTGACACATCTTTACCACCATCATCATTCTTGATCGAACCATTCGTAAATGGACCTCCACCAATCCCTCCATCATTCGAGGCTCCTCAAACCACTTCAATTGATCCTTTGAATCAAGCCACTTCATTTCATCCACCACCACTACCTAGCCATGACAAAGATTGCTATCATTGTCAACATGTTGAAAGTTTGATACATGAAGTACGAGAAGACCAACGTTTCATGTTCTATCATCTCCTCGAACGTTTCGACGAGATTAAACCTAAACATAACTTGAGCTAGAAGATTATAGTGGTGTCTAAGCTTCAAGCGTTAGTTGGTCTAAGAAATTCCTAGTTATGTATTGTCTATTTTCTTGTTTTTGAGTCATGTTTATCATAACTCTTGTTTTATTAAATGGAATTACATGCTACGTGTTATTTTTCTGAGAATATGTATTCATATCTCATTAATGTGATAACATTATTTGTTATTTCACCCTTGCTGAATTTGATCAGCTAATACGGATCCCTCAGAATAGCCTAGACGGATCCCTACTAGGAGGGAACCGCGGGATCCGTGTAGACAGGTAACCATTTTGCATCACATTTGCAGGAAATTGTGAATTATACTTGCTTTCTAACATTTGTTTTGTAGTATTTCAATTCACACATGAATACTTTGACATCCTAAAGCTAGGGGAGCTTTATGTCAAAGCAATACATTGCCAATTACTTGCAATACTAGATTTACTTTTCATGACTTCCCATTGCAAAGTTGCAATCATATAGGGGGAGCACACTCGTCTCTTAGACGAAATCCTTTGCAAACTTAGTTGCAAATGATCTAGATTAGAATCACTTTCTTGACGCCCTTACATAGGGATGGACTCGTCAAGGGGGAGTTAAGACGAGTACCATTCCCGTCACTTGCTCTCGTTACATCTTTTATAATTTTTCTTATAAAAATTGTGTTAGTTTCTTTTAACACTTTTTGTTTCGACAAAAAGGGAGAGAAGAAAGTAAAAACTACAAATTCAAACGTTTACCAATTTTAGCTTTTCCTTAAAATAATTTTATGTTTTGTCATCAACAAAAAGGGGGAGATTGTTAATACAAATAAGTCGTAAAAACGTTTATTTATATTTAACGATCTTCTAATGTTTTGTCGATAACAAAAGTAAAATCATATTAACGAAACAAATAAAGTACGTAAATGGTTTGAACTAATAGTTTTCTAACACACTTACGTTTTCACATAAAACACTATAACAAGATTAAGTGATTTTGTATTTTAGATACATATGTACAACAACTAGTGTTTACATATTGGCTTAACAAGTTTAAGTAATTCTATGAGTTAGATACATATGTACAACAACTAGTGTTTACATATTGGGTTAATACATACTTATATTAAGTATACTAAAATGGGTAAAAACAAGTATATACTAAAATGGGTAAAAGCAAGTATATACTAAATAGATAAAAACTAGCAAATGGTTTGATCCATAACCCATGGTTTTATATATACCACTTACACAAGTTCAATGTATCCTTAAGGTACATTGTATCTAGATAGAAAACCATGGATCAACCCATAACCCATGACCCATGACCCATAACCAAAAATACCCATGGGCAAAGAGGAGCGTTCCACGGATCCCTAGCTTTGTGCTAGCCGGATCCCAAGTGGAAGGGATCCGTGGGATCCGGGGAAACAGTAGGTTTTTCCTCTATAAATAGTGAGCCATTTCTTCATTATATCTCATCCCTCTCTAACATACTTTCTCCCCTGAGTTAAATCTCACTAACCTTAGATCAAAGAGATCTATGTTTGTAGTTTTGTTTTTGTGTGATCTTTTAGGTTCCTCTTAAAGGGAAGATCACCACCTTTGAAGTCAAGCAAGCTCAAGTCCATGAGTTGCCAAGCTTCCTCATCATCAAGGCTATTGAAGTCCTCTTGTTGATGATTCCTTTCTTTCTTCAAAGAAGCGTAGTGTTAAAGACATTAGTGAAAGATGTCTCAAGTGTCAAGACGAAGATATTAGTGAAGGGTATCTATCGTCTATAGGATAAACACTTGTGGTAGGTGCTTAGAAGTCAAGACAAGAAGCATTAGTGAAAGGTGCTTAGAAGTGAAGACACAAGACATTAATGAAAGGTGTCTTGTAGATCTAATCAAAGACATTAGTGAAAGGTGTCTTGTAGATCTAATCAAAGGCATTAGTGAAAGGTGCCTTAGATGTACATTCGATATGGTGTGTTTCGATGTACTAGATAGACTAGCATTAGATCCAAGGATATTGATGTCCTTGATGATGTTGTAAAGGAGTAGATCTCCTTTGGGATTAGTCGTTGGTGTAGTGTGGTAGTAGTTCCTCTATTGCAATGGAACTAGGTACTTAGCCTAGTACCTAATAAAGGGTAGGCGACGTTGTGAAGGTGTAGTTCACCTAAGGTGTGAAAGAACTCGGTGGTTAGCCTAGCACCGTATAAAGGGTAGGCGACGTTGTGTTAGGTGTGGTTCGCCTTGGTGTGAAAGAACTCGGTATTTAGCTTTGTACCGGAAAAAGATTAAGCGACGTTGTGAAGGCTTCTCCGCCATAAGGAGATTGGTGTAGTGATTACAAACTCTCGAGTAGGTGACTCGGGTGACTCGGGGAGTGGAGTAGGGCAAGGAAGGTGTCCTTGTAGCCGAACCACTATAAATACTCGCGTTGTGGTTTTGTGCTTCTTACTCTTATCTTTTCATTACATATCTTTATATGCTTGTTTATCAACATCCAACACACACAACGAAATAGATTGACATAAGTCGATCTAAATAGTTTAAAAGGAAGTTTTAATTGGTAAAACTATTCAACCCCCCCTTCTAGTTTTCCACACACTTGACTTGACTTCTAGGCATCATTCACTAATGCCTTTGACACGGACGTTTGGCACCTTTCACTAATGCCTTCGTCTTGACTCCTTTGGCATTCTTCACTAATGCCTTTCACACGGACGTTAAGCACCTTTCACTAATGCTTTTGTCTTGACTCTTTTGGCATCCTTCACTAATGCCTTTGACACAACACTTCTATTGAGGAAGAACAACAAGAGAACCTCAGTAGTCTTGATGATGACGAAGCACGGCAACTCATGGACTTGAGCTTGCTCGACTTCAAGAGGTGGTGATCTCGCCTCTAAGAGGAACCTAGAGAATCACACAAAAGCCAAACACAAACTACATAGAGAGATCCTTAGGATCTGAGGTTAGAAGGTTACAATACTTGGAGAAAGTATGTGTGGGAGTGACCACCCAAAATAAAGAAATGGCTCACTATTTATAGAGGAATTTTAGCTACTGTTCCACGGATCCCACAGATCCCTCACTTGAAGGATCCGTCCAGTGTAATCCTGGGGATCAATGGGACGCTCCTCTTTGCCCATGGGTTTTGGGTCATGGGTCCTAGACTTTGGACCATGGGTATCCAAGTAGATACAATGTATCTACAAGATGCAATGCATCTAGTCCATGGGTCATGGATAATATCCATATATGACTTATGCATGATGTCATGCAATGGGTTATGGGTTATGCTCCATGGGTATGGGTCATGGACTTTGAGTTTTACCCAACAACATTCAATGTATTTGGTCAATGGGTCAAATACTAAAACTTTTATACATTGTATTACCCATTATGATACATACTAGTTATGTATATATTTGTCCAATATGTAAACACTAGTTGTTGTACATATGTATTACTAAATCACAAAGCCACTTTTACTTGTTTAGTGTTTTATGTGAAAATGTAAGTGTGTTAGTAAACTATTGGCTCAAACCATTTACGTATTTTATTTGTTTCGTTAAAATGATTTTACGTTTGTTATTGACAAAACATTAGAAGATCGTAAAATATAAATAAACGTTTTTACGGCTTATATGTATTAACAAAATAATTAAGATAAATGACATGTTTGCTAAACATGTGTATGTTTTTTTTAATTAATTATGCTAAATGACATGTTTTCTCATTTGTCTAATAATTACAGCAAAAATTAACGAAGAGGGATGGTGCAAATTTTGACCGAAGTCAAGACATAACTCGCTTATGAGAGTTCTATAAGCTTTACCGAGACAAGAATAATGTAGATAAGCTACGTGAGGAGGAGATGGAACTTGAGGGAGTCGGGCGCTTTTAGTGGAAACTTTCAAGAGTATGGATCTCCTTTTTATTATCCTTAAATGAGTCTTATAATATTCAAATTAGTTATTATTTAGTTTTATACATTTCTATGTTTAGGTTAGAACGCAAAACTGTTAAGAGAAAAAGGGTCTTTGAAAAAGTGTTGGGAACTCTATTAGAGTAGCTTTCTAAAGAGAAAGAGGGTCTTTGAAAAAGTGTTGGGAACTCTATTAGAGTAGCTTTCTAAAGATTTTTCTCCTGGAAGAAGGATTGATTCCCGACGAGGTTTGTCTCCTTTCAATAATATATAAGTATACCAATAATCTGTGAACATATATTTCGACTGATGTTTGGTTCCATGTTTCAATTAAAACGGGGTATTGAATCTGACGCAATTATGACTGGAAGAATTTATTGCTTATAATATTATACCTCTTGATGCTCCTACTATGAAAACTGCTATCACTTTGTTCCCTGAGATGAATGCGTTTTTAACTTTTCATTTTATATCATGGTTTTTTCTTTTTGTATTTCTTACTATGTTTATTGTTCCATTGTTGTTATTGAAGATGCGATGAATATATGCTCAGGTCCGCGCTGCATTAGCATCAGTGAAGTCCAATACCCACTACTAAGAGTCTTGATGTTTAAGACATTTTTCACAATATTTTGGATTGTTTGTAGTTACTATGTGTAAGCTTAAAAAAATAAGTTTTCTATTTATAAAAGTTCCAAATGCATTACAGATAGTTATAAATTATAGATTATAGATTATTACCAACTTTATCCTTTAAATTTGCTTATCAAATGTCATTCACTTTTTTTCAATGTTTTTTTTAAAATACCCGTGAATTTCACGGGCCTTTTAGCTAATAATTTATAAAAAGGAAAATTTCATATCTCCCATCTTTTCAACATTAATTTTAAATATACCTAACATACAACAATTGAATGCAATTTGTACAATGCTTTTAAAACATCATTTGGGTAAATATGAAATTTTCATGCTTTTGTTGGGGAGATATGAAATTGCCCCCTTATAAAAATTAGCAGGAGTGATGGGTTGTTACCCCATTTATGAGTTATTGCGCTTATGTTTCGATTATTGGGTGTTTTTCGTAATCTTCTTTTGGAAAGTTGGAAGTTAAAAAAAATTATGGAATTTTAAAAGGAGTTAAAATCAATGTTGCAAAAGAAGGCCTACAAGCCCGATTAATCACCGGTTAGGCACTACTAGACCATCAACCTTTCCGGTTTGTGTAAATCAGTCAAACAAATCGTTCAACCATGGTCAATGACTGTCGACGACTGGCAACAATAGTTAAATTGCCAGAAACTTACAAATTTTGCTGGAAATACCCAAAACTCGTCGTAAACTAGTTTTAGTCATAGTCGTGGTTTATATCTATCACAATATGTTTTTTTAAGAAATTTTTTGCCATGAGTACTTAAAACTCGCAAAAAATACCAAAAACTTTCCAAAAGTGTCAATCCGATTAATTACCGATTAATCTCGCGTAAACCGATTACAAGTTACAAAGGGGTCAACTGCTCGACTACCGATTCACGATTTTTACAACCTTAGTTAAAATTGATAATAAGTTGTAAAATAATTAGGTGATTTTTGTATATATAATCTTAACAGTTACTATGAAACGTGGGTTTCCATTAGTGTTAGATTCATTCAGGTTATCCGGGTTGGTATTAACTAGTCGAACAATCCCGTTTACTTAATCACGTTATGAAACTTTAAACTCACAATCTTAAAACATGCGAGTTAGACACGAACCCTTCAACATGTTCGAAATCCAGCTGAAAAACGTGTTTGTATGTCAACGGGCTATAAGCCTATAAGTAAATTCGACTTTGGTGGGCTGCTTATGTCAATAGAACTTTATTCGTTTATTAAACATATTAGGCACATTACTTTTATATGAACTGGAACATATTTAGTTCCAACCATAACTTGTTTATTTTTGTGTTCGTTTTATTAGGCGTTAATGTCCTTGTTTGAAAGACCCTTTTGTAGTGTTTTTGTAAGAAGAGGGAATGCGATTGAGATTTTAATAAATTCTTTAAAGGTTATTCACCAAAGTGTAGAGATTAAGTGAGAAGAAAACTTTAAACGAGAAAATTTGTAAATAACTATAACCACATATTTGATATGCACCGACTTGAATTATATACATATTTATATCATTTAGATGCATCCAAATTAATTTCGAAAGTGATTTTGAAGTGAGAACGATGCAAAGTAGTACTAGCAACAAATTTGACCTACAGATGACGAAAAATACATAGGTTTCGCCCAACTTGATGAAATGCATCTAATATATGTATATGCATATAATGGTGCATCTAAAATATTAAGGATGCATCTAATTCAAGTCGATGCATCTCTAATGTGTGGCTATAGTTATTTTTCATCTAAGATGTCTTCTGATTTAATCCTAAGTCAGTCACCAAATACTACAATATATGTCAATCGAAGCATAATGTAAAATACATGCATCCTCCGTTGCCTTTCTATAGGTTAAATTTACAAAGCTCCACAAGATCTGAAACTGTAGATCAAAAATCTGTTATCTAACAAGGCCAAGTCTTGTTTGAGGCCCAAACTGTTTTTTTTTCCGTTATAAATAAAGGATGTTCCATTAGAAGTTTTTAGGATTTAAATTGTAGCAGATGATTAGAGTATCTTGTGTACAATATATTTGAATTCGATAGCACTACTGTTTCCGATACTCATATATGTTAATGGACTATTAGTTTGTATGTAATATTATATGTATTGGGCTAAGCCCATATAGTAAATTAGCATTCATATCATTATACATGTTGTAAACATCATCATCAGATAGTTATGAAAATCAACCCTACTTACATGGTACCATGGTTTCTGATCCAACCCTTTACAGGAGTCTTGTCGGGGCTTTACAATATCTCACTTTCACTATACATGATTTGTCTCTTGTTGTTCAGCATGTGTGTTTGTATATGAGCCTCATCTCACTGCACTTATGCGGATTTAAGTTATGTTTGAGGCATTTTGGATTATGGTCTTCAGTTGTATTTTTCATCGGCTTTGTCACTAGTTGCTTATTCGGATGCTGATTGGGCAGGTTTTCTGACCACTCGTCGTTATACCTCATGTTATTGTGTTTTCCTTGGCAAAAATCTACTGTGTTGGTCTTCCAATAGATAGTACACTTTGTCTCGCTCTAGTACCGAGGCCAAGTACCGAGGTGTTACCAATGCGGTGGTTGAGACTTCCGTGTGCAACATCTTCTTCGAAAGCTCCACTCTCCTTCACATTCGACTACCATTGTTTATTGTGATAATGTCAGTGCGATATATTTATCTTCCAATCCCGTGTAGCACCAATGCACGAAACACATAGAGATTGACATACATTAAGTTTGGGATCAGGTAGCTACTGGACAAGTTCGCGTTTTGCATGTCCATTCACGTTATCAATATGCATATATTTTCACTAAGGGGACTTCAATCTTCATTGTTTTAGGATTTTCGGACCAGTTTGAGCGTTCTTTGTCCTCCCGCTCCAACTGCAGGAGGCTGTTAGTAGACAGTTAGTTTTTATGTAATGTTATACTAGACGAGTACCCGTGCATAACAACGAGATTTTATAGCGGCATATAGTTTTAGTGATAAAAAAAGTTCATAGGTTATAAACAAAATATAATAAAAGTTTGAGGATTTGGAGATTAAGCATAATGTTTTGAAACTCGGTTCGACCTAGACGGTTCAACCAGTTGAAGTGTTCCGGTAGAAAAAACGGGTCAATCTGCCGGGTTTGAAATGACCCGGGTCAATCCGGTTTTCGATGTGTATTAATAGTGTGTTACTCCCTCCGTCCAATATTAATTGTCCATTTTGACTTTTTGTAGTCTTTCCTCTTCAACTTTTACCTTAAATATTTTTGTTTGTGTTAAATAATATTTAATACAAAATATATGAATGAATTGTGTTTTAACTTTATTTCATTAGTATGATTTTCATCAAATACTATATAACACAAATAAAAATATTTAAGCTAAAAGTTGAAAAAAAAATGCTACAAAAAGTCAAAATAGACAATTAATATGGAACGAAGATAATACTAGTTTACAGCTTTACATATGCTTTTTGAAAATAATGTAAGAAATTCTTAACATACTTTTACGCTGTGTTCTCGAGTTCACTCATTAAAAGAAAAGAAGAGAAGAGAAAGAAGAGAAAAGAAGGGAATATAATCACTTTCCTTCCTCTTCCTCCCAAAACAGGAAAGAAAATCATGTATTGACAAAAACACTAACACTTGCCTTCCGCTTCTTTCCACTTCTCTTCCTTTCTTCCCTATAAAAAATTTCGAGAACACAAAATTTTTCAGTTTCTTTCATTTTCTTTTCCTTTCTCCTGTAAATGGATCTCAAGAACACAGCGTTACTTTTTTCACTAGTACCCAAGGAGGCATGCTTTAAATTAAATGCTTTAGTAGGTTAATGTTGTAATGCATGATTATGTATGACTAAGCACTCATATAAACTTGCATGACAATAAATTTATCACAACAGGTGGTACGGAAAATTTGAAGAGACTTTTTCAAGACTTATTTATTTGTGAAGGTAAAAGAAGTCGTACATTGCTCAAATGCTTGAGATATTAAGACAAGCCAGATTATTCATACTTGAAGAGGCTTTTTGGAGATACTTATCCGTGAAGGTAAAAGAAGTCGTACACCAGTCAAATGCTTGACATTTTTCTATTTATGTGTTAACTTCGGCTTGATAGATATTTATTATATTTTCAGGATGTCAATTTGACTGTTTCATTGAATGAACCATATCGAAGTACCCAAATTAGTTCTACCTCCAGAGGACGAGTAAGTTAAAAAACAATTATGTTTGATGGGTGCGTCTGAACTCGACGATTTTTTTTTTCACAACTAGATTAACTACTTCATGAATGTCATTATAGCTTGAACCGAGGTAATTTTTCTCTGTTCCATTAATCACTCCTTAAACATTAAGGAATGGCCAAGCAACTATTTCACTGGTACTAATCACAACATATATTACCAACTATTTAAAGTTTTCCCATTTGACTCGTATAAGTTTTGAAGTTAAATTTAGTTTCTAACCACACTTATCATGCTATGAAAGGTTCAATTCTTGCAGATATGAAAGGTTATTTATCTCAACAACTTAATGCCAATATACTCGTACTGTAGTGGCCATATTTGAAAAAGAATGGTAAAGCAAAAACGACACTCATTTATTTCCCTTCACATCTTTGTGTTTGTAGTTGTGTGTTAATACTCTTTTCGTTTTGTATGCTGGGAATACAATGTACATTTTGACAACATGCGTTTTTGGTACAAACGTGGTGGTGCGCGTATGATATATTGTAATGAAATGACGCATGATATTCAAAAAGTGACCTTTAAGTTTCAAACTTGACAATAAATACGAGGGATGGTGGTTCAAACATGAAGACACTTAACTGACTACATTATACATGCTTCACAGTGAATTAGCTAGGACTTAGTTTTCCATTCATTACCGTGCCTTATGATCTTAATGCATGTATCGGAAAGATTTCAATCAATACTTGAAACCTTAAAAGACCAACTAAACTTCGTCAAGTAATATAATGAAGCTAGCCCGCCCATCCGGGCGGGCTATGAAGCTAGTATGTATATATGAGACTACATTGACACGTCATTAATGCTGACTAGGCATAATAATGATGACATGGAGCATCATATGATGATGTGGAAATGATGACTAGGCACAACATTCGGCTACATATTTAAAAAATATTTGTCGCTTGACAAATTCAAACTCGGGTTTATACACCCGCATGCATGCAACTCAACCAGTGGGGCAATCCACTCTTAATGACACAAATCTTATTTCCAAATACCTATTCTTTCAAAAATATTCCCAACATCCGTTTTATCACACTATCAAACATAAAATCCGGCTCAATCGCTCTTTTATTTTTCAAACCTAAAAATCAGCCATTGATTCTCTATCAATAACTCCAAATCAATCACTACCATCTTAAAAAAAAATTCTCCCAATCATCCGATTTCAATTCTTAAAATTACAATTACTTCAAAACCCACGCATCAATTCCCCCAATTCAATTTCAACAAATTAATCCAATTAAGGTATGTTTCGTAATGACGAATTCTGGTTAAACACCACAACAAGATGAGGATAATTATGGTTTTAATTCAATTATGATTAAAGGTAATGATTTCAGCTTGATTTTTGGGATTTTCATATATCAATTTTAGTTATGAATTACTGATGATTTCATTATGTGAAATTAGGTGTTTCATTAATTTTAGGGATTTTGATGTGGATCCCCAATTTTAGTTTTGCAATATTAGGGTTATGTCGATTTATTTTAAGTTAGTTGGATTGTGTCACTATTTGTGGATGAAATGATACAAATTAATAAGCTTATGGATTGATGAATTGATTTAAGTTTAATTATTGTTAATTAGACTATGGCTGGTTTTATGTCCATTTGATTGACACTATCTTTTCTATCTCGGTTTGATTGCAATCGTTCTTATTATCTTTTTGTTTCTATTTGTATATATTTTTTGTTAGATTTTTTATCTCGGTTTTATGTTCGTTTGATAATGTTTTTAAATGTTATGGGTTCTGATACTTGGGAAATGAATAATTGGAAATTTAGGTTAAGTCTAAGGGTGTTATGATGACTGCATTGTTAGCAAAGGCTCCTGTTTTGCAGAACCCTGCTGTAAATGGTAGCTGTAAAGATGGAAAGATTTTTACGTATAATGGTAGTATCAATGTTGTTGTAGCTGTTGCGATCAATGGCGGTTTGATCACCCTTGTTATCCAAGACGCTGATGAGGTGTGCGATAAATTAGTGCTTTTCATTTATAGATGCTATTTTTTTAATCAAGTTTTAAACTTTTATGGGTTATTATTGTGTGTGTTGTAGTTGGATCTTTATTTATTATCTGAGAAATGGAATGAGCTTGTGCAGAAAGAAAGGTCTAAGCAACGTACTCAGGTAAATGCTAAATAATATTAGTTTTCACTTGTGAATGTTTAACTCTAGGCACACTAAGTATTGATAGATTAACTGTTATTAGCCAAACACAATCCTTGGCTTTAATGAAGTTAAGATAAGGTCCCTGGTGCGGCATATCGAAATTGGGAATATGATGCATTACATTTGTATAAAGTTGGTTCCAATATACTAACTAAATTCTTTATGATGGTTCAGGTTCGTGCAGCTTATAAGCGTGGATTATTGAGATTTCACCCATATCGAGCTTCGCATATATGGTAACATTTGTCAACAGGTTGTAGCAGAAGAAAAGTCTAATCTTTCTGGTTACATGAAGCGAAAATTGTCGTTATGACCAATACGTATGTATTCCATTATTTATTTCATAGTTTCTTAGTTCATAATAAACAAATCAATATTCTACAGTAGTTAATATACGCACAAACCATATCAATCAAGATTCTACGGTAGTTTGAGTAAATAAATCCAAGATTCTTCGTGATATTGAGACACTTAAACAGTATGATATATCCACTTCATGTGTGGATTACTGGAACTATGGGAGAACTCAGCCCAGTATGTTACAATTTAGCATATGCATATTCTATTTATATAAATTATTTTTTAGTTCCACTTGTGCTACATTGTATTAACTCATTATATTTTTCAACAATACCAGGTTACAAAGATCGATGGATGTGTAGTTGGTGATGGTATAATCGGACCAGAAACTAGATTATTACAAGATTCTTTCAAATGCCGACTTCAGGGCTTGGAGTGCCTATACCTGATTATTATTAACTAGCCCGAATCCTGCAGGTTTGAACATTGTGATTGTTTCACATTGAAACCTATTTGACATTTTTATCCATCCGTCTTTACATTATTTGTGGCCAAAAGATCAATCTAATTTTCCATCCTTAATTGGTATTTAATGGTGAAAAGATGAGTGGGTTGGGTAATGGGGCATGAACAAGAGTGTGTTGAAACATGTAATTTAGTACTTGCTCTAAAGGGTGGATTCAGGTTGCGTTGACCCAAGAACAATAATTTTTCCATTTCTTACTATACTTTTCTGAGTCTTTGAATAAAAATATAGGTTGTATAATATGGACTTTGTAGGAATTTGTAAGAATATTTTGTGAGGATCAGGTATGCATGCATATTAAAAAAAACTCCCAACTACTGAGTTGATTATATATCTATCTAATATCATTAATTCAATCTTTCAATACTTCATCCAGAGAACATTTCACATGGTGACTCGAAATGGTGGTGTCATTTTGAGTTACAGAATCTATTCATTTCCTATAAGGTTGGGTATGTTCAATTTTTTTGCTTAGTTTCCACCATGAAGGTTATTTGGTTACGCGTCATAGATCAAAGCTGCAATTGTATAGTGTGGTTTGCTATAAGCTTTGTTATTGCTGCGTCAGGTTTAGTCAAAACAAGCTCATACAATTTGTATTTGTTTATAAGTACCATGCTAGATATTATTGCAAAAAAAATAGTATTTTAGTTAAGATTAGTTCTTGAACAAAAATGAAATTACGCCATACAATTGCAGTGTCGAACACACCAAACTTGGCCTTCATCGCACACCCTAACCCACTCTCCTAAAAATCTTAGTTTAGGGTATTTGTATGCTTATAATTTGGGTTTCGGTCGTCATAAGAAGCTTTTGTTGATGTTGTCTCCAAGCTTTGATCCTTTTCCACCACAAATAGAATTTTTAATAACTTAATACTGAATGTGCTAGATATGAGATTTTGAACTTGACAGCAGAAACATGTGATTGATATAGTAAAAGATGCAGGAATAATAATGGATATATGACAACCTATGTTACTGTTGTTACTGCAAAAGCAAATCCAAACATGATATACACTGCACATTTTCGTACAGCTGATTATCTGATTATTTCAAAATTCGTATCTGACATGGTTGGGCCAACCCTTTTGTTTTCTACCTCCGTCACCATCACCGTGCATGGCTAGGATGAAAAAATAAGGACTATTCTTTCTAGCAGCATGCTCAATGCAGGAATGCAGGAACGTAGCTATCTCCTATGTACAATCAAACATTGAAACTTATAGTGGGATTGTTTGCCCCGATGGTGCTTTAGCATAGGTTGTGATAATGGTCTTTTTTGTGAAATTGGACAGGTTGCTATTTCTATGGCTTTTTCGTTATGTGTATGTTTTTGAGGCTTTACGTACACATGGTATCAAGAGCTCGCTTTACTAATCTATGGTTAGTAAATTTCTGCAAAATATATAAATATCACGCATGTACTCATTTGTCCCGTCTCATTTTTTGAATTTTTTAGAAGTTTACTCATTTAGCTGTCAGATCTAAATGATTAGCCTAAAACTACCCATTATACAAATATTAACAATATAGTTAGCCGCTGTTTTTAATACATAAATACTCATGATAATGCAGCCACAATGATCTTATATAATGGTTTCGAAATTGGTACTTTGTTGCAAAAGTTGTAACTTTTTATTGGGTTTTGTCAACTATATTCCTTTCGAAATTGGTTAAGTTGCTTGTGGCGATAGGAAAAAAGTACCTTAGAACATACATCAACCAATATATTATCAAGTTTTAATGCAATTTTACAATTAGATAATGTACTTGCTACAGGTGGTTATCATCTCCGGTGAAATTGGTTGTGGGAAAACCACTTAGATTCCCCAGCTTATCTTAGAATCTGAAGTTAATTCTTTTCGTGGGGCTACATGTAATGCAACCACAATAATTGCCATGTGTACTCCGCCTAGACAAATATTCGCCATGTCTGTCTCTGAAAAAAATTCTGCTGAAAGAGGGGGGAAATTGGGTGAAACTATAAGCACTTTGTTAGTTTTATATTAATGAATAACAGCTTCTTCAATAATTTATTGTCTTCTAAAATAATCTTCCCTTTGAAGGTTAAATTAAAGTTAGGTTAGAGGGTATAAAAGGAAGGAATACCAGCTTGGTTTTCTATACCACTGGAATTTGGTTGAGAAGATTGCCGGTTGATAAACATTTGAAAGGTGTGACTCATGTTATCATGGATGATATTCATGAGTGTGGCATTGATGAAGGTAAACTTTTACATTAATTATATCTTGGATGTCAAGTTCGATTCTAATATAGAATTTTATATTTGTGTTGAATTTTCTGAATTTATGTTTTACGCCACAATATAAGATGTTAAACTTGATATATGTGTGTCTATAAAGCTCATCCAAAGAATGAATCAAGAATATCAGTATTAGTACAATAGTACCCAAGGAGACATGCTTTAAATTAAATGCTTTAGTAGGTTAATGTTGTAATGCATGATTATGTATGACTAAGCACTCATATAAACTTGCATGACACTAAATTTATCACAACAGGTGGTACGGAAAATTTAAAGAGGCTTTTTCAAGACTTATTTATTTGTGAAGGTAAAAGAAGTCGTACATTGCTCAAATGCTTGAGATATTAAGACAAGCCAGATTATTCATACTTGAAGAGGCTTTTTGGAGATACTTATCCGTGAAGGTAAAAGAAGTCGTACACCAGTCAAATGCTTGACATTTTTCTATTTATGTGTTAACTTCGGCCTGATAGATATTTATTATATTTTCAGGATGTCAATTTGACTGTTTCATTGAATGAACCATATCGAAGTACCCAAATTAGTTCTACCTCCAGAGGACGAGTAAGTTAAAAAACAATTATGTTTGATGGGTGCGTCTGAACTCGACGATTTTTTTTTTCACAACTAGATTAACTACTTCATGAATGTCATTATAGCTTGAACCGAGGTAATTTTTCTCTGTTCCATTAATCACTCCTTAAACATTAAGGAATGGCCAAGCAACTATTTCACTGGTACTAATCACAACATATATTACCAACTATTTAAAGTTTTCCCATTTGACTCGTATAAGTTTTGAAGTTAAATTTAGTTTCTAACCACACTTATCATGCTATGAAAGGTTCAATTCTTGCAGATATGAAAGGTTATTTATCTCAACAACTTAATGCCAATACACTCGTACTGTAGTGGCCATATTTGAAAAAGAAAGGTAAAGCAAAAATGACACTCATTTATTTCCCTTCACATCTTTGTGTTTGTAGTTGTGTGTTAATACTCTTTTCATTTCGTATGCAGGGAATACAATGTACATTTTGACAACATGCGTTTTTGGTACAAACGTGGTGGTGCGCGTATGATATATTGTAATGAAATGACGCATGATATTCAAAAAGTGACCTTTAAGTTTCGAACTTGACAATAAATACGAGGGATGGTGGTTCAAACATGAAGACACTTAACTGACTACATTATACATGCTTCACAGTGAATTAGCTAGGACTTAGTTTTCCATTCATTACCGTGCCTTATGATCTTAATGCATGTATCGGAAAGATTTCAATCAATACTTGAAACCTCAAAATGACCAACTAAACTTCGTCAAGTAATATAATGAAGCTAGCCCGCCCATCCGGGCGGGCTATGAAGCTAGTATGTATATATGAGACTACATTGACACGTCATTAATGCTGACTAGGCATAATAATGATGACATGGAGCATCATATGATGATGTGGAAATGAAGACTAGGCACAACATTCGGCTACATATTTAAAAAATAATTGTCGCTTGATAGATTCGAACTCGGGTTTGTACACCCGCATGCATGTAACTCAACCAGTGGGGCAATCCACTCTTAATGACACAAATCTTATTTCCAAATACCTATTCTTTCAAAAATATTCCCAACATCCGTCTTATCACACTATCAAACATAAACTCCAGCTCAATCACTCTTTTATTTTTCAAACCTAAAAATCAGCCATTGATTCTCAATTAATAACTCCAAATCAATCACTACCATCTTAAATTTTTTTTCTCCCAATCATCCGATTTCAATTCTTAAAACTACAATTACTTCAAAACCCACGCATCAATTCCCCCAATTCAATTTCAACAAATTAATCCAATTAAGGTATGTTTTGTAATGACGAATTCTGGTTAACCACCGGAACAAGATGAGGATAATTATGGTTTTAATTCAATTATGATTAAAGATAATGATTTCAGCTTGATTTTTGGGATTTTCATATTTCAGTTTTAGTTATTGATAACGCTATACGCGTCGTTCGGGGTCAAAGGAACTTCCTTTTCTTCGAGCAAGTTTTATAACATTCTAGGCAGTGAACCTAATCGTTGTAGTGTAGTATTAGGGTATGCCACGGGTATTGATATCGTTCTCTAGGGGAATAGGAATGCTAGTGAGAAGTTACTACGCTAAGGTTGGGGTTGAGGAAGATTATTTTTTTATCTTTTTATATTTTTTAAGAAAAGGAAAGGTACGAATCTCGGGGTTTGGATTTGGGGGTTGGTATTTATACCGATTACTCTACTTGTCTAAATATCTAATCTAAGGTGTATGTAGTCTATGTCTAATTATTGTGTGCTCGTATGATGGTTTAAAGATGTGTTTACTTAGGTTTTATTACTCCTTAATTATCTCCTATTGATGGTTGAATTGTCACATCCTTATTCTTAATCGCATTGTGCGTCTAAAGTCGTAGCGTATGCGTTTGTCCCTAACTCTTTGAAACTACCAAAGGGTCTCGTCTACAAAATCTCTAGGAATTATAAACTCTAACTCTAAGGTACTCTTTGGATGGTTTAGCCTACAACTACTCTAGGTGTTATAGTCTAAGGTTCACAAAGATTAATCAGGCATTAATTACACAACGAATGACCTATCGCATTACTAGATCATTAATAATTAAGATAAGAGACAACCAATCAATATTCAATAGTTAAGTTTCATATTCCCTAAGCAAACACACAAGTAAATTAGCCGGACATGGAGAATATGCAAGCATACACACAAGTAATTGAAGACATAATTGAATTAATGAAGTAAAACACTTATCTTGATGTAAGATAGGGTTTGGAACCCTAAAATACGTACTGTACAAGACAGCCTTGGTTCGGTTTAGGTTTTTTACTCCAAAAGACTACACACTGAAAACTATAAAATTCGGATTCTATATATAAGATTACAATCGCGACGGCGTCACTTTATGAATTGTGACGCCGTCGGGCCGCCGTCATTAGGGTTTCGTCTTGGCCACGTTAGTTTTGCAACGGCGTCACCTTATGCTTGTGACGCCGTCCCCTTCAGTCTCTGACGCCGTCTGGATCAAATCTAGGCCGTCTAAGTTGCTACGACCTACTCTTTTAAAGCCTGACACCGTCACTTGTAAATAAGCAATTTGGCTACTGAGTCGTCACAAAAGTGATGCGACGGCGTCACAGATAACACCTGACGCCGTCCCCTTGTGTTTCAGCAGCTTGAGTGTCTCGATTATTGACTTTGGCCATTTTCTTCGTATATATGCGCCTTTTCGTCCAAATAAGTGCCATTCCAGCAATTTGTCTTCAAGAGACCTAAAAAGTGAAAAGGAACGATATTAAGTAATAACGGATACAAAAGTGATCAAATAAGGGCTTAAACGACCCCTCAAAAGGTACATTTTAAAACCTTATCAAATATCCCTACACTTGGTATTTGCTTGTCCTCAAGCAAATGTGCTTTTAGCCAATTAATTTATAAGTTAGGGGTCATGAAGCATTGGTTTAAAACAATCCACAACACATATAAGCCCCGCAAAAGTCATAACAAGCACGGAAATTACATACTAGCACCTCACATGGGGTGTTTGGATACTCACATCTCTCGGGTGTATATGAAATATAACAAGTTGGAAATGGAAGATAAACACTCATTAACCGGTCCTAGTAAATAGATTACCATAGGCTTGAGAATAGATCAAACCTCCATCGCTTTGGCGTAAGTACCTAGGAAAGACTATCAAAGAGGTCTTTTAAAGGGTTGTAATGTTAGGCTTACGGTAGGGAAACAAAGGGTTTGGTGGGATAAGCTATTTAGTGGCGGCAAGTCAAAAATCTTTATGTTACAAGCATACGAAGAATGGCGTTGCTAAGCCAAGACTCGACACTCTAAACTCTAGATAACTGAAACAAACAAACATAAATTCAAAGGATAGATGTAGGATGGTAGCCCGTATGTTGGTTTTTTGTTTTTGTTTTTTTTTACACTCTATTTTTTTTCTTTTTTCTCTTTTTCTATTTTTTTTTTGATTTTTTTTTCATACACTTTTACTCTACCATCCTCTACGGTAACATAAAAATGATAGGGATTTATAGGCACATCCCTACACTTGAGTTTTTATTACTCAAACACTAATTTGACCCGAATTGAAAAGATCAAAACACTTGGAGTACATTATTACGCAAATAAAGGGAATTTGAATTTAACGTTCCCTTCCCGTCATTTCATAAACTTTAACTTTTCCCATGAGTCCCAATCATCCCAAAACTGTATACAAAGAATATGACTCGACTTAGCAACTTATGCAAGCAACTAGATAATTGAACTAAGGGTTTAGTGTGATAACAATAATGCACTAAAAGTGAGTGCATACAAGGTAGGCTAAGGTGATTTGGATGTACATTTGGGGGTGGGGTGTAAACAATGCTCTTCATTGATATTCCGAAAAACCAAAACATCACGAGAACCGCGAAAAGGATAGGCTCTGAGGGGTTAACTAGGGGTATCGTGTACTAAAAGTGAGTACAACGCAAGGGTGTGGGGGAATTACTCAACCAATGTAGAAGAAGTAATTATATTACGGGTATCAAACAAGGGTTATCCTAATGCCTCTTATCATTTAGTTATTACTAACTACACAAGTGTAGTCTTACTAGCGATCTCGGGATGCATCACAAAACAAGTTCTAGAATCTAATATACTACCGGTTCACACACTAATCTAAGGGCAATCTCACATTTTGGATGGAATTTAAGTGGTAAAGGGTTTTTTGTGCTAGTCATATAACTTCTTATCCGTGAGACGCTTTTGTTAAGACTAATGGCCCACTCCTATATGTCATGAAAAATTTTAAATTTGGTGCCAAAATAACCCTAACCGACATTTTCTCATGGTTTATTACACAAATACAATTGGACAAAGCAAATAATCAAGGATAAGCATAATTTCAAAGTTCCCGTTTTATTTTCCCTCCCTATACTTAAACTGAACATTGTCCCCAATGTTCCCCGAAAGTATCAAAGTTATGATAATAGAAGGTAATTAAAAATGAAAGAAACTAATACTCCCCTGATTAGCTCGGTAGGATCCGTGTAAAGTGGTGGTTAAATCCTTTCCATGAAGAATGTATGCGTGAAAAGCTCATTCCAATCTTATGTATCTTCTTCTTAGTAAATTAAACCTGCACACTTGAAGAAAACAAACGAAACCTTCGCGTAAAATCGGCGGTAATAATATATATAAGACTCTATTAAACTAGGATATAATGCTTGTGGAATGGATGTTTACAGAATTTCTGGAAAATTAAGACCTGGAAAATTCCAAAAATTTATAAGTAGCTCAGAAAACGAGAAAAAAGTAATCTGTTGTTTTTACTCCTTCCTGACGCCGTCAGGTTGTGATCCTGACGCCGTCATGTTATCCTGACAAAAACTGGTCTGCGATTTTCTGAAAAAAATATTGGAAAATTTACATCTTTAGAATCCGGAAAAATTTCTGCAAAACATCCATTATGACTCGATACAAGCATTTGAATCGAACAAACACATATATATCTTTTAATTAATTGCAATTCTCATGTTCACGTTTCTTTTGAAAACGTGTGTAATCCTCCCTACACTTATCCTTTATGTAAAATACCTTTATATGCAATTAAGACGAGGTTAAAAACAAAATAAAGCATTTTTACAAATTTAAACATGAGAATAAGCAATCAATAAAAAGATATATGACACTAACAAGCAAACAATTAAGCATGGGTGGCCTCCCACGAAACGCTTTTCTTTATTTATGAGTCTTGTAGCTAGACTCGTAGTCGTGCCCTTACGTACCGATATAAGTAAGCCTATCTTTAACAATGTCATAAGGATCAAACTTATCATTTAAGTTCCTAGTAGTACGTTTGGTTTGATATGCCTTTTCAAACTTCTCTCCATCGGGATCATAGATTGTTATCCTAATGTGCCACTCTCCATTACCATCACTCGGCGGTCTATCCCAATCCCATTTATGTTTAGGCTTCTCAACTTTCCACTTATTCATGACAAGGTTGACGGGCAAGCTTCCTAGGAACTCGGTCATCTTCCTAAATACTAAGGCGTCCTCGAACGGGTTCACTTCCAGGTCCCTAGCCATTTCTTTTTCATGGAAAGTTGCTTTACTAGCAAAAGCTTCATCTAGGTAAAAAGGTCGTTGGGGACCTATGAGGTTCTTATCTATCCAAGGTCCATATCTAGAAGACGTTCTATCCAACCTAATCTCATGTGGGATTTCCTCTTCTTTGTAGTACGTATGCTTTTTGACATCGTAAATTGACCTAGCACTCCCCTCTCCTACCACTATCTTGGACATCTTACAATCGATGATGGCACTAGCGGTAGCTAAGAATCCTCTTCCTACTAGTAATGGGCATGTCGGGTCCTTATTCATGTCTAGCACATGGAAGTCGGCCAAAAGAGTCAACTCTCCTACGTGTACTACCATGTCTTTTATTATCCCTACCGGATATGCAACACTACCGTCCGCTAGACCTAGGATGGTTTCCGTTGGTTCTATCTTACCTAAGTTAAGGCTTCTATGGAGGGACAACGGAACAAGATTGATGCATGATCCTAAGTCGGTTAGAGCATCGAGAGGTTTGGAAGTTCCAAGCCTATACGGAAGAGTAAATAGCCCGGGATCGTCTAACTTCTTAGGTAGATTATTTCGCACAAAGGCGGACCCATGTTTTCCAAGTTTAAGTTCTAACTCATATTTTTCTTTTAAAGCATTATAATAAGGTGCATGAGCTAAGACTTCAAGAACCGGTTTTTCTTGATGGAGTTCCTTGTACTCCTCCTCTAGATTAGGTTTGGGTTCTTGGTTGACGGGTTTCTCAAGAGTAGGTTCTACCAATGGTGCAGGGCCTTGGTATCTCATTTTAGATTGCTTGGAACCCTTGTTGATAGCATTTACCGAGTGAACCGTTGGGTGTGAGGGACATGGATGTGCACTCTCCCATGGTGAACAAGAACATGAAGTTGACGAAATCAAATTCACTTTTGGGTTCTTTATAGTATCACTTGGGAGTGCTCCAATTTCCTGGTCATTAAAGGCTTTTAAGAGGGCATCAAGCTTGTTTGTCATCTCGCCTTGTCTTCGCTTAAAATCGGCTTCAAGCTTAGTCAATCGAGTCTCTTGAGATGACATGAATCTAGATGCAATTGCCTCAAGATTAGTGGGGTTCCCGGTGTTTAGAGAATTGAACCTATTAGGTGGACTAGATGAGCTTTGGGGTGTGCTTGAGTTTTGGCTCCACTTAAGGTTAGGGTGATTTCTCCATGAAGGTTTGTAAGAGTTTCCTAAGTTGTTTTTTTCGGGCTTGAAAGTGTACCACTTCTCTCCCGCTCCGTCGGTACGCATGTAGGCGTAGTCCGCAAAAGCTTGTTTGGGGAGTCTTGTGCAATCACGAGTGTCATGGGGACCACTACATAACTCACAAGGTAGAGTGATTTTATTCACTTGATGTGAAGACTTAGGATTTTCGTAGGAACTTATTAGAAATTTAACTTGATCTTCAAGTTCGAGCATCCTACGGTCGGAAGGTTGTGAGTCAATGGAAGGCAAGGAGATTGCCTTAACGGTTTTGGGCAACTCACGGGGGTCATTCCAACTTTCGTTGTCATAGAGAGCAAGGTCCTCTATTATACCCCATGATTCTTCCGCGGTGAGATCACTAAGTTTTCCACCGGCCGCTTGGTCAATGGATCGCTTGGTGGGGAAGTTGACATGATCATAAAAGAGTTGGACTTGGAGCCAAAGATCAATGCCGTGATGAGGGACTTTATGAAGTAAGTCCTTGAATCGAGTCCATGCTTCGTAGAGAGATTCACCTTGACGTTGTTGGAACATCAAGATGTCATTCCTAAGCTTAGTGGTTCTCCCCGGTGGGAAAAATTGAGCAAGGAAGCGAGAGGTGAGATCATCCCAACTTGAGATGGAGCCGGCGGGAAGTCGCTCAAGCCAATTACTAGCTTGGTCCCGTAGAGAGAATTGGAAGAGACGCAGACGCGTGGTCTCCCGAGTAGTAGTATCAAGGTGGATGGAATCGACAATTTTAAGGAAATCCTTAAGATGCTGATTAGGATCTTCGGAACAAAGTCCATGGAATGCACATCCGTTTTGCACCAACCGGATGGTGTCGGATCGCAGGGCCGTAGTTTGGGCTTGATCGGGAAGCTCAATGGTGTTGCTATAGCCTAGGTGGCTTGGTCTCGAGTATTCACCAAGAGTACGGGCTCTTGGCGGGTCATTTGGTGGTAGGTTGATGAATGGTGGTTGGTTATCACCTTCCATGATGAAAAGTGATGGGGTTACGAACAAAGGTCACGAAGAAGGGGGATAGACTATGAGGAAGCTAAAAATTGAGAAAAAATTTTACTTGATAGGAATCAAGCAAAGAAACCTAAGCGAGGTAGACTACTA
Source organism: Chrysanthemum seticuspe (assembly GCA_019973895.1). NCBI lineage: Eukaryota > Viridiplantae > Streptophyta > Magnoliopsida > Asterales > Asteraceae > Chrysanthemum > Chrysanthemum seticuspe. The sequence continues at coordinate 312,691,091 of BPTQ01000007.1, forward strand.
ACTAGCTATTCTATTCCCCAGCAACGGCGCCAAAAACTTGATAACGCTACACGCGTCGTTCAGGGTCAAAGGAACTTCTTTTTCTTCGAGCAAGTTTTATAACACCCTAGGCAGTGAACCTAATCGTTGTAGTGTAGTATTAGGGTAAGCCACGGGTATTGATATCATTCTCTAGGGGAATAGAAATGCTAGTGAGAAGTTACTACGCTAAGGTTGGGGTTGAGGACGATTATTTTTTTATTTTTTTATATTTTTTAAGAAAAGGAAAGGTACGAATCTCGGGGTTTGGATTTGGGGGTTGGTATTTCTACCGATTACTCTACTTGTCTAATTATCTAATCTAAGGTGTATGTAGTCTATGTCTAATTATTTTGTGCTCGTATGATGGTTTAAAGATGTGTTTACTTAGGTTTTATTACTCCTTAATTATCTCCTATTGATGGTTGAATTGTCACATCCTTATTCTTAATCGGGTTGTGTGTCTAAAGTCGTAGGGTATGCGTTTGTCCCTAACTCTTTGAAACTACCAAAGGGTCTCGTCTACAAAATCTCTAGGAATTATGAACTCTAACTCTAAGGTACTCTTTGGATGTGTTAGGATTTAGAAAATCCAGGTATTAATTTGTCGGTCACCTCAAGTATATGTATCCGTTAGAAAGCTCGTAGTCGTAGTTATTTACTGTTAAATATTATTTAGTTAAGTAACACCGTGGAGGACGGACGGGTCTTTACCCTCTGTATGCCTGATCCACAACCCGATAGGTGGCGTTTTACGTAATGACTATAAATACTCTCTACCTTCCAAGGTAGAGAGTTGGAGCTCATAATAAGATTTTTCTTTCTCTCACTAAAGTTCCCTAAACCTCTAACTTTCTCTCTCTAGAACTCATCTTGTACGCCTACTTTGGTTATGGTTTGATGTGTATGTGAAATCCAATATGTTACAAATGGTATCAAGAGCCATGGTTAGATCATCTCTTACATATCCTTGGATTTCTAGTGGTTTTTAGATGGTTTTTGAGTTTGAAAAAGTTTAGTGGTTTTTGCATCATTTGGTTCATTTCTAGTGTTAAAGTTTGAATTTTGGGTGTACATTTGTGTTTAGACTCATTGTAAGTGCTTGGGTGTTGATTTGGAAAGCTTGAATCACTGTGGTTGGACCTTTTTTTGGATTGAAAAGTGTGTTTTTGAAGTTTTTCTTGGTAGCGACTTGGTTCTCGTTGTGAATTTCTTCATAGCGACTTGCTTCAGAAAAAGGTAGCGAGTTGTAGTGCTTTTTGGTAGCGACTTGGTCCTAGCGACTTGTCTATTGAGACAAGCCGACAAATAGTACAAGTTAGTGGATTCTCCACTACGGCTAGCGACTTGGTGAGGTTAGCGACTTGCTTCAGAAATTGTTAGCGAGTTGTAGTATAAATTGTTATCGACTTGATACTAGCGACTTGGATACTTAGCGAGTTGCTCTTTAAGGACTTGTGTTTAGCGACTTGGTTCATAGCGACTTGTGCTTAGCGACTTAGTGACTTAGCGACTTGTTCTCAAGGTTTATAGCGACTTGTCTCTAGCGACTTGTTGACTTTTCCTGACAAAACTTCAAACGGCTATAACTTTTGATCCGTAAATCCGTTTTCAGCGTTCTACCCATCAAAACGACCGTGAGAACGAGGAGAATGGCACGCCGAAGGTCAACCCTCGAGGCCTAAATCCGCTCCGAACAGAAGTTATTGAGGTTTTTAAGTTTTTAGACCTAAATTTCTCCATAAAATCGTGCATCAAACAACCCAAATCACAACCAAACAACATCTCTGCTAACCCTACATAAGTCCTAACACACAATTGTCTATCATTGTGTCTATCCATCAGTTATCTTAACACGTTCTATTGGCATTGCTTAACGGTTTGGTCTTGATTTTAGTAAAATCCCGCGAAAGATTCTATTTCTCGGTTTAAATTATAGACTTGTAAAATCCCGTGCACGTCAACATCATGCCTAACGATTCGGATTCAGTTGTATCTAAGATACTCAGTTTATACGACGTGACCAATGAACAGAAGATACCCAACAATGTACTACAGACTATCGTGTTTGAGTCAGATAATGCTAAAATGGAATCTTCGTGCTCAAATTCACAAGAGAAAGAGGTGCACCAGCCACAACCTGTGCAAGTTAATGCAAAGGAACGCTCCATGGAAGCTTCAGATTTACCCAAGATAGAGGTACACCAACCACAACCTGTGTACGTTAATGCAGAGGAAAGCTGCATGGAAGTTTCTGGTATACCTAACTGTGCATCTTCTACTCAAAATGATGATTATGAGTTGCATGAGTACTCTGCATTTATCCCTGAGGACTCCCTTACCACTAAGCTTAACATATATAAGGATCAAGTTGCCATCTATGAACAGCGTGCTAAATTTGAGCTGACCACACGTGAGCAGGAAATGGATTGCCAAATGCATACATTAATCATAAAAAGTAACTTAAGGGAAGAAACATTAAAACAAGAGTTAAATTCCTTACAAGAGAAACTTAATAAAACTGCTAAGCAAAAACAAGAACTTCAAGAAAATGTAAAAGTGCTTAAGCAAGAGTTCAAACAAAAGGAATCAAAACTTTTAAATGATTTTTCCAACCTTAAAACTTTAAAGAACAAACTTGAAAACAAGTTGTATGTACAAGGCAACACCATTCAGACTGCTCACATGATCACTAAGCATAGAGTATTAAGCGATAAGCATAGTACTGGCCTTGTAGAAGAACCCAATCCTGAGTATGGTAAGAAAGCAAAAGCTGCTCAAAAAGTGATCTATGATGGTAATGAAATCCTTAAGCCTAGACAGATGCCTACTTGTTTAGAATGCACTGAAGAGATAGAGAGTTAGAAGATGCCTCTAGAGAGAAAATGGAAAAGAAACTAAAAGATCCTTGGTGTATAGATCATAATATAACGTTCAAAACTCCAAATTACACTAAGGATAATTGGATTGCCTTAAACAAGTTTAGACCTCAAACTCAGTTAACCCCTGAACAAGTGTTCTGGAAATTAGATATGGAAAAGAAAAAGGCATATGAACTTGTTGAATATAATCCTCCCCTTAGGAAATTCCCTCCAGCCACTGTGTACCCTCCAAATACACCAATGCATTTAGTGCCTAGATCTATTGCCACTAATAGCAAAACCTTAATCAGCCTTTATGTAGTTCACTAACTATTTGTTGATTCTGAGAAAACGTGTAAAAAGAGAATCACACCTACTGGGATAACTGAAGGGGAAAGGGGTTTTGAGCAAACTAAAGAATGTTATTTAACTGAAGTCATGCCTTTCTTTAAGCAATTAAAAAGTCAATTTGAGAGTCTTAAAAAGGGGATAAACTCAGATATTAAAGAAATGGAAAAGGAATTTGATGCAATGATAGTTAAGGTCAATGATTATGAACGGGAACTCAAATATAATGAAATTGAAAGGAAGAATTTGCATATCTTAAATGAGAACTTGATTTTGAGTTGTATTGCTCAAGATGTGTTTTACACTGTTACTAAGCTTTCTATTACTGCTTCTCAATTTCATGAAATGTCGGTTGCATTGAAAGTATCACAGGATCGTGTCATTGAGCTTGAGACAAAAAATTCAAAATTGAATGATAAAATCGAAAATGACGATCATGATAACTTGGTCAAACATTATTCTAAATTAGAAGTTGAATATCTTGGTTTACAATTAAAATATCAACATCTGAAAGAAAATGTTAAAACTTCAAATATCAAGACATCTTCGAATGCTCCTGAGTTTGATGCAGTTTTTGAAATCAACAAACGTGATGAACAGATTCGTGCTAATTGCCACACGATCAAAAGATTGAAATTCCAGATTTCACAATTGAAAGATGAAAGGAATGAAGTGACTGGCTCCCGAATACCTCCACCTTTAGATTCTCAGAATTTCCAACTTCAAAACATTATTGATAAATTGCAAAAGGAAAATGAATGTTTTAAAGCTGAAATTTCAAAAGTTAATGATCAAAACAAAGAGTAATGTGATTCATTCAAAGTTAATCATGATAAACACATTGAAAAGGTAACTTCTTTGCTTAACGATATTGAGAATCTGAAGCGTGAGGTGAAAGGAAAATTGCCAATCCCTAATTGCAAATATTCTGTTCCAAAGGTTCCTGCTTGTGATAAGTATCCTATTGATATGTTATATATTCCTCCCCCTCTTAGGAATAATGAACTGGCACATAAAACATATCTAACACAACTTAAGGATAGTTTAAAGGGCCTCCATGAGATAGTAGAGGATGATAGATTAGATAAGCCTTTTGATAGTGCAATCACTTATGCCTGCATGGATGCCAAACGATATCAGGAACTCTTAGAGTATGTAATTGTCACAAGTCCGAAAGCGAGTAATAGGCGAGATAGAATAGTTGCACCCAGTTCTATGCCTAAGGATAAGAATGTGACTCTCAATGTGCCTTTGAAAACCTCAGAACCCAACACGTCTAGACCAGAAAATCAAATGGCAGTAAAACAAACTAAGGCTCCCGTCATCACTTCTATTGATGTTAATATTGACACTAAATTTAGCGGGTCAAAACCTTGTAGCAATACAAAGAAGGACAGAATTTCACTGACTAAAAGTGATCATGAGAAGAAAGTGAAAGAACACCATAGGGAAAATAAGTTTGACTTGAACAAAAAGAAGCGTTTTGGTTCTAGTATTAGCTCTAAGCTTACTGAAATTAATTCGAAGTCTTATGCTGTCTGCAAAACCTGTAAAGAATGTCTATCTTCTGGTAATCATGATAAATGTGTTGTGTTATTTCTGAGATCTAAGAATCATACCCCAGTTAAGAAAGTTTGGAAAGCGAAACAGATTAAGCAATCCTGGAAACCTACAGGGAAGGTTTTTACCAATGTAGGACTTCAGTGGAAGCCAACAGGTCGAATATTCACGAATGGCAAACCTTGCCCCTTAACTAGATCTACTATGCCTAGAGTAGTGCCTGTTAAGATTTGGAAGCCAACTGGTAGAATAATCCCATTAAGCACAAAATGTCCCTCGACTAAGTATGATGCTTCTACTAGTTCAGCTCCTAGTGACAATGGAATTGCACCTAGGGTTTCTGTTGATTCAAAGATTGTTTGTGCTAACCAAAAGTACCCCATTTGCACGTGGGGATCCAATGTTTCCAATTCTATGTCTTCGTCTGTTGTCCAATGCAGGTCGTACAAATCGTCCCTTGGTATTTGGATTCGGGTGGCTCTAAACATATGACTGGGCTCTAAACAATGACGTATGAACACAACAGTTCATGCCTCGTTCTCTAAAGAAAAGAAAAGTATACGTTTCAGTGCGCTTTATCTTATAAAGAAGAGAAATCTTCTTATGACGTCTGTTCACATCAGTTCAGGCCTCGTACTTCATCATTATGGCGTCTGCAGATAACACTTCAGGCCCCGTTCCTCAAAGAAAAGAAAGGTGTACACTTCAGTGCGCTTTATCTTCAAAAGAAGAGAAATCTTCATGTGTATGACCATTCTCATCGACATTCTTCATCAACAAGCTTCATGTTTTTCCACGCTCTTTCTACTATCAAGTGGATCTACGCTCATTGGTGTATATTCTTATTCACTTGTTCAAATCAAAAATGGCAACTTCGGATGCGATTTTTGAGGGGGGAAGAGTGCATATATTACATGTTGATGGATGCTTGATTTATGGTCATATGACTCTCCTTCAACGCCTAATGCTTCACTTACTAAGGATAACTTGGGATTCATTAGTTCAAGATATGTTTGATGAGTACTTCCAACCTCCAACGAATGTTGATCATCTAGTTTCTGAAGCTCATGCTCTGGTTCCTACTGACTCAACTGGTTCACCATCTAAGAAGTACTTCTCGGAATTCTCAAGAAACCTGATCTCTAGTTACTTCACAAGGCGTTGATAATAACTATCATTATAGTTGCACTCATGAATAATGATCCGCTCTTTGGTATTCTTTTGCCAAATCTTCACAGATTATTGTTCTTGAATAATGATCCGCTCTTTGGTATCCCTTTGCCAAATCTTCACGGATTATTGTGCACTCTATAAATCAACCACATGAACATTAAGGAAAATGACTACCTCATCCGCTCAAAGATACTATTGGTGAGTCTTCTAGATCAGTCTCTACATGAATACTTTTAGGAAGAAGGCATTGATGTTGAGGAATCATTTGTTTCGGTTCATTCAGTGGATCAATATACATCCGATTGTATGTTTATTCATGTGTTGGACATTTGACATAAGTTGATTACTTCAGAGTTAATCATTTATCACCTATTCATTTATCACCTATTTGAGATTGAAGTTGACTTTCACTAAGGCGTGTTCTTATTTGATAAACTTGCTCGGGCTTAAGAATTTGAGTTAAAGACTTGGTTTATCTAGTTACCAGCAGTCGGGATGTATTGAAGACCTGGTTGACTATCACTTTAAGGAGTTACGGTGTTTTACTCAGTGTCACACGCAGATGTCGTTGTGGATAATCGCAAGAGGTGTTAATGTCTCATACTTTGGTTGAGTATCGAGCACTTAGAGATTTGCTAGGTGCATAAATGCTCAACACCGTTCTTCCATCATTAAGTGCAAGCTTAAGATACAAGTGTGGGGAATTCGACTTCAGTTTCAAGTTTGGTATATCGGGTTTTTCTTCTTTAGTGGTCACTTCAAGCTGTCTACATATGGGTTGATAAAGATAGTCAGAGAGAGTTTCTGTAGCAGTTGATTCTCACAGGATTCAGTTGAGCTAATTGTTTGTTCTTCTCTATTTCAAGAGTTTTTGGCATGTATAATGTGTTGCTGATTCTGAGTTTATCAAAACCAGCAAGGGGGAAGGAGATATACATCTAAACATACAACGAGTACACGTGATGAACTTTATACTTCTTCTCTATTGAAGTAATCCCGGGAAAGACAAATGTCATAACCGCAGAGAAACTCAGTGTTTAACTCGTAGCCTTTGGTGTGTTATTCCAACTATTTGGGGGAAGGATGTATTATTCCAACCATTTGGGGGAAGGATTTATTATTCCAACTATTTGGGGGAAGGATGCATTATTCCAACCATTTGGGGGGAAGTGGTCTCTGGATACTTTTGTTATGTGTTAACTCAGCTTTCAGTAGGAAGAAATATGAGAAGAACATGTGGAGCGTGAGATGATATTGCTTATCGATATCTTCTATATGATTTATGGTAGTGCTTCCGGTTGTTGCTTCATGTACACAATGCAATGATGATTCCAATGAGATAGCAACCATCAGGGGAGAGATATGTGTACATCAGGGATGCACAACATGTTCACTTGATAGAGCTTAATCAGTTATTCCGGAATTGATATCCGCAGAAATGATCAGTGACTCAACATGTTACTTGGATGTCATCGTCTCTTCTCTTGTTGGGTACATGTGTACATTATGGGCTGATTGGTTATATGAAAGATAACTGGAATGCATCCGGTGAAATGAAGGTGTTGATATATTGTTCTCCCGAATAGACAACTGCTCAAACTCGAAGAGTAATGTGTACATCAGGGACGCATAACAGGTTCACGTGATCGAGATTAATCATGTATTCCAGGTTTGATAACCGCAGAGATGATTCGTGTTAACTTGTTACTTCGTTGTTATCATGTTCTTTGGGTTGTTGAGCTTCATTCAATGAGACTGTTTTTCTTCCCATTCTACTTCTTGGGGAAAATGGTCTTAATTCGAAGATTGTCGGTTTTGGGGGAAGCTACCAAAGATTCTCATTTAGAAGGCTCATGTTCAGACGATTTTCTTAGAAGCCTCGAATGCTTTGGTGGTTAAAGTTTAAGAGATGTTGATTTCTTTCTTCTACAACGTGCTGAACGATATCCTTATCTCGGTACTCATTTCATCATCCTCTTAAACTAATTTATCTCTTGTAAATAGTTATTCAAAAAGCAAAATACAAAATTACAAAACCAACAAAAAGCAAATAGAAAAATATAAAACTTTCAAAAATCCATAAAAATTTGAAAATCTTGAAAAATTTCAAAAAATATTGTCTTTTTGTCATGTTTTTCTCGATTCGATAATATCTACGGTCTTTGTGCTGTCATTCAAAGAATGACACGGGTCTTTAGATGTTGTTCGAATGTTCATAAAAAAAATTGAGAGAAAAGGAAGTTGTATGATTAAAAGAAATGAAATAGCCCTCCATTTATTCAACCTTAGGGCAGAAACCGGGTTCAATTCATATGCTACTGGTGGTTACCAAGGTAACATCGGTATTAAAGACAAGACGTCATGGACCCAGTGACGCACTGCACTACATCTTCCCAAACTACTCAAGTTCCTATTAAAAGGGCTTGTTTCATTCTCACGGGGAACCTACATAATCTATCGACTTTCTCTTATAGATTGTTGATATTGAAGAAGGAGACCCTCTCCCTAGTCTCCGGCACAGGAACCAAATATGCACAAATTTAGTCTAGAGCCACGAGATCATCAATAAATCTCATTAGGACACTTTCAATGAAGACTCTCTGTTTCACACAATGTGGAAAAAGAGATTATATCTTGAGTCCTACGCATTATCCTTGTGGTATTTCCAGAACATCCGAGTGATATGCAAACATATTCACAATGAAGATGGAAAGCCTTCTGGAGCCAACATCAAACAAGCTCCTGGTGGGTGGCATGTGAGATCTATTCTATAGATCAACCATGTGACAACTGAACAGAAACAATGGGGCGATTCAATCTTTTGAATCAATCCCGGTTCAGGTTATGGATTGAAGGATACCTTTGAAAAACCGGTCATTGTGCTTAAAAACTCTTTTCTTTAGCACATCGACTGTGTACTTATATTTCAAAATAAAAGGTGTTTATGATTGATAATTGATTTTCATCAAAACCTTCGTTGTATTGCAAAAACAATTTCTAGTAAGCAGTACACGATTGCTTTTCAAATCTCTTTTCATCAATCGGTGAATCTCAATTCGCCGGTTCACTCAATCCGTGTTGTCTTCTTTGAGACGTTCCGGTTTGAGAATGGCTAGAACAGCTGCGAAACCCTGTCAAGGAAATTCTTCGGAATTATACCTGATCACAGGCAGTACTTGTACTGATCAACGGGGAACCGTGGGCCGTGTACCTCAATTTAACAAAAGTGATCAAAGACACTCTTGTGTGCTTTATTGCTAACTGTCTTATGCAGGAACACTCTATGTTTGCAGCTGATCAGAATGCAGCGGTCAATCCATAGCCGCATGCTCACACAACACATTCATTTCCAAAGAAATCATGATTAGTGCATCAATGACTCTGATATTATCACTCCATGCTTCTGCTATGCTGCTGCCAATATCATGAATCAACAAAAAGCTTCCGCTACTCTGATAAGAATATATCATGATCCAGAATGTGAGCATGTCGGTCCAAATGTCACAACACCACAATGGATGAGTCAGAGATTTACTGTGGCTGATGATCTCAAAGCTGGCTCAAAACTCTATATCATGTGGATCAGTTAGAGACCTCCACTCAGATTATTCAAACATGCAATAATAAAGTATCAAAGACTACGAGCTACAGAACAAAGAACATGAACAAGAATCCAAGAACAATTTCAATGTAATATCTGTTTGTATTCTATGTAATTGTAATGTGTGTTTGAGGTGACCTCCCTTAGGGGGAGATTGTTAGGATTTAGAAAATCCAGGTATTAAAGTGTTGGTCACCTCAAGTATATGTATCCGTTAGAAAGCTCGTAGTCGTAGTTATTTATTGTTAAGTATTATTTAGTTAAGTAACACCGTGGAGGACGGACGGGTCTTTACCCACTGTATGCCTGATCCACAACCCGATAGGTGGAGTTTTTTGTAATGACTATAAATACTCTCTACCTTCCAAGGTAGAAAGTTGGAGCTCATAATAAGATTTTTCTTTCTCTCACTAAAGTTCCCTAAACCTCTAACTTTCTCTCTCTAGAACTCATCTTGTACGCCTACTTTGGTTATGGTTTGATGTGTATGTGAAATCCAATATGTTACAGGATGGTTTAGCCTACAACTACTCTAGGTGTTATAGTCTAAGGTTCAAAAAGATTAATCAAGCATTAACTATACAACGAATGACCTATCGCATTACTAGATCATTAACAATTAAGACAAGAGACAACCAATCAATATTCAATAGTTAAGTTTCATATTCCCTAAGCAAACACACAAGTAAATTAGCCAGACATGGAGAACATGCAAGCATACACACAAGTAATTGAAGACATAATTGAATTAATGAAGTAAAACACTTATCTTGATGTAAGATAGGGTTTGGAACCCTAAAATACTGTACAAGACAGCCTTGGTTCGGTTTAGGTTTTTTACTCCAAAAGACTACACACTGAAAACTATAAAATTCGGGTTCTATAATAAGATTACAATCGCGACGGCGTCATTTTAAGAATTGTGACGCCGTCGGGTCGCCGTCATTAGGGTTTCGTCTTGGCCACGTTAGTCTTGCGACGGCGTCACCTTATGCTTGTGACGCCGTCCCCTTCAGTCTCTGACGGCGTCTGGATAAAATCTAGGCCATCTGAGTTGCGACGACCTACTCTTTTAAAGCCTGACACCGTCACTTGTAAATAAGCAATTTGGCTACTGAGTCGTCACAAAAGTGATGCGACGGCGTCACAGATAACACCTGACGCCGTCCCCATGTGTTTCAGCAGCTTGAGTGTCTCGATTCTTGACTTTGGCCATTTTCTTCGTATATCCGCGCCTTTTCGTCCAAATAAGTGCCATTCCAGCAATTTGCCTTCAAGAGACCTAAAAAGTGAAAAGGAACGATATTAAGTAATAACGGATACAAAAGTGATCAAATAAGGGCTTAAACGACCCCTCAAAAAGGTACATTTTAAAACCTTATCAGTTGTGAATTACTGATGATTTCATTATGTGAAATTAGGTGTTTGCATTGATTTTAGGGATTTTGATGTGGATCCCCATTTTTAGTTTTGCAATATTAGGGTTATGTCGATTTATTTGAAGTTAGTTGGTTTGTGTCACTATTTGTGGATGAAATGATACAAATTAATAAGCTTATGGATTGATGAATTGATTTAAGTTTAATTATTGTTAATTAGACTATGGCTGGCTTTATGTCCATTTGATTGACACTATCTTTTCTATCTCGGTTTGATTGCAATCGTTCTTATTATCTTTTTGTTTCTATTTGTATATATTTTTTGTTAGATTTTTATCTCGGTTTTATGTTCATTTGATAATGTTTTTAGATGTTATGGGTTCTGATAGTTGGGAAATGAATCATTGGATATTTAGGTTAAGTCTAAGGGTGTTATGATGACTGCATTGTTAGCAAAGGCTCCTGTTTTGCAGAACCCTGCTGTAAATGGTAGCTGTAAAGATGGAAAGATTTTTACGTATAATGGTAGTATCAATGTTGTTGTGGCTGTTGCGATCAATGGCGGTTTAATCACCCCTGTTATCCAAGAAGCTGATGAGGTGTGCGATAAATTAGTGCTTTTCATTTATAGATGCTATTTTTTTAATCAAGTTTTAAACTTTTATGGGTTATTATTGTGTGTGTTGTAGTTGGATCTTTATTTATTATCTGAGAAATGGAATGAGCTTGTGCAGAAAGCAAGGTCTAAGCAACGTACTCAGGTAAATGCTAAATAATATTAGTTTTCACTTGTGAATGTTTAACTCTAGGCACACTAAGTATTGATAGATTAACTGTTATTAGCCAAACACAATCCTTGGCTTTAATGAAGTTAAGATAAGGTCCCTGGTGCGGCATATCGAAATTGGGAATATGATGCATTACATTTGTATAAAGTTGGTTCCAATATACTAACTAAATTCGTGATGATGGTTCAGGTTCGTGCAGCTTATAAGCGTGGATTATTGAGATTTCACCCATATCGAGCTTCGCATATATGGTAACATTTGTCAACAGGTAGTAGCAGAAGAAAATTCTTATCTTTCTGGTTACATGAAGCGAAAACTGTCGTTATGACCAATACGTATGTATTCCGTTATTTATTTCATAGTTTCTTAGTTCATAATAAACAAATCAATATTCTACAGTAGTTAATATACACACAAGCCATATCAATCAAGATTCTACGGTAGTTTGAATAAATAAATCCAAGATTCTTCGTGATATTGAGACACTTAAACAGTATGATATATCCACTTCATGTGTGGATTACTGGAACTATGGGAGAACTCAGCCCAGTATGTTACAATTTAGCATATGCATATTCTATTTATATAAATTATTTTTTAGTTCCACTTGTGCTACATTGTATTAACTCATTATATTTTTCAACAATACCAGGTTACAAAGATCGATGGACGTGTAGTTGGTGATGGTACAATCAGACCAGAAACTAGATTATTACAAGATTCCTTCAAATGCCGACTTCAGGGCTTGGAGTGCCTATACCTGATTATCATTAACTAACCCGAATCCTACAGGTTTCAACATTGTGTTTGTTTCACATTGAAACCTATTTGACATTTTTATCCATCCGTCTTTACATTATTTGTGGCCAAAAGATCATTCTAATTTTCCATCCTTAATTGGTATTTAATGGTGAAAAGATGAGTGGGTTGGGTAATGGGGCATGAACAAGAGTGTGTTGAAACATGTAATTTAGTACTTGCTCTAAAGGGTAGATTCAGGTTGGGTTGACGCAAGAACAATAATTTGTCCATTTCTTACTATACTTTTCTGAGTCTTTGAATAAAAAATATAGGTTGTATAATATAGACTTTGTAGGAATTTGTAAGAATTTTTTGTGAGGATCAGGTATGCATGCATGTTAAAAAAAACTCCCAACTACTGAGTTGATTATATATCTATCTAATATCATTAATGCAATCTTTCAATACTTCATCCGGAGAACATTTCACATGGTGACTCGAAATGGTGGTGTCATTTTGAGTTACAGAATCTATTCATTTCCTAAAAGGTTGGGTATGTTCAATTTTTTTGCTCAGTTTCCACCATGAAGGCTATTTGGTTATAGTCATAGATAAAAGCTGCAACTGTATGGTGTGGTTTGCTATAAGGTTTGTTATTGCTGCGTCAGGTTTAGTCAAAACAAGCTCATACAATTTGTATTTGTTTATAAGTAGCATGCTAGATATTATTGCAAAAAAAATAGTATTTTAGTTAAGATTAGTTCTTGAACAAAAATGAAATTACACCATACAATTGCAGTGTCGAACACACCAAACTTGGCCTTCATCGCACACCCTAACCCACTATCCTAAAAATCTTAGTTTAGGGTATTTGTATGCTTATAATTTGGGTTTCGGTCATCATAAGAAGCTTTTGTTGATGTTGTCTCCAAGCTTTGATCCTTTTCCACCACAAATAGAATTTTTAATAACTTAATACTGAAAGTGCTAGATATGAGATTTTGAACTTGACAGCAGAAACATGTGATTGATACAGTAAAAGATGCAGGAATAATAATGGATATATGACAACCTATGTTACTGTTGTTACTGCAAAAGCAAATCCAAACATGATATACACTGCACATTTTCATACAGCTGATTATCTGATTATTTCAAAATTCGTATCTGACATGGTTGGGCCAACCCTTTTGTTTTCTACCTCCGTCACCATCACCGTGCTTGGCTAGGATGAGAAAATAAGGACTATTCTTTCTAGAAGCATGCTCAATGCAGGAATGCAGGAACGTAGCTATCTCCTATGTACAATCAAACATTGAAACTTATAGTGGGATTGTTTGCCCCGATGGTGCTTTAGCATAGGTTGTGATAATGGTCTTTTTTGTGAAATTGGACAGGCTGCTCTTTCTATGGATTTTTCGTTATGTGTATGTTTTGGAGGCTTTACGTACACATGGTATCAAGAGCTCGCTTTACTAACCTATGGTTAGTAAATTTCTGCAAAATATATAAATATCACGCATGTACTCATTTGTCTCGTCTCATTTTTTGAATTTTTTAGAAGTTTACTCATTTAGCTGTCAGATCTAAATGATTAGCCCAAAACTACCCATTATATAAATATTAACAATATAGTTAGCCGCTGTTTTTAATCCATAAATACTCATGATAATGCAGCCACAATGATCTTATATAATGGTTTCGAAATTGGTACTTTGTTGCAAAAGTTGTAACTTTTTACATTGGGTTTTGTCAACTATATTCCTTTCGAAATTGGTTAAGTTGCTGGTGGAAATAGGAAAAAAGTACCTTAGAACATACATCAACCAATATATTATCAAGTTTTAATGCAATTTTACAATTAGATAATGTAGTTGCTACAGGTGGTTATCATCTCCGGTGAAATTGGTTGTGGGAAAACCACTTACATTCCCCAGCTTATCTTAGAATCTGAAGTTAATTCTTTTCGTGGGGCTACATGTAATGCAACCACAATAATCGCCATGTGTACTCCGCCTAGACAAATATTTGCTATGTTTGTCTCTGAAAAAAAATTCTACTGAAAGAGGGGGGAAATTGGGTGAAACTATAATCACTTTGTTAGTTTTATATTAAGGAATAACGGCTTCTTCAATAATTTATTGTCTTCTAAAATCATCTTCCCTTTGAAGGTTAAATTAAAGTTAGGTTAGAGGGTATAAAAGGAAGGAATACCAGCTTGGTTTTCTATACCACTGGAATTTGGTTGAGAAGATTGCCGGTTGATAAACATTTGAAAGGTGTGACTCATGTTATCATGGATGATATTCATGAGTGTGGCATTGATGAAGGTAAACTTTTACATTAATTATATCTTGGATGTCAAGTTCGATTCTAATATAGAATTTTATATTTGTGTTGAATTTTCTGAATTATGTTTTACGCCACAATATAAGATGTTAAACTTGATATATGTGTGTCTATAAAGCTCATCCAAAGAATGAATCAGGGATATCAGTATTAGTACAATAGTATCCAAGGAGGCATGCTTTAAATTAAATGCTTTAGTAGGTTAATGTTGTAATGCATGATTATGTATGACTAAGCACTCATATAAACTTGCATGACACTAAATTTATCACAACAGGTGGTACGGAAAATTTGAAGAGGCTTTTTCAAGACTTATTTATTTGTGATGGTAAAAGAAGTCGTACATTGCTCAAATTCTTGAGATATTAAGACAAGCCAGATTATTCATACTTGAAGAGGCTTTTTGGAGATACTTATCCGTGAAGGTAAAAGAAGTCGTACACCAGTCAAATGCTTGACATTTTTCTATTTATGTTTTAACTTCGGCCTGATAGATATTTATTATATTTTCAGGATGTCAATTTGACTGTGTCATTGAATGAACCATATCGAAGTACCCAAATTAGTTCTACCTCAAGAGGACGAGTAAGTTAAAAAACAATTATGTTTGATGGGTGCGTCTGAACTCGACGATTTTTTTTTCACAACTAAATTAACTACTTCATGAATGTCATTATAGCTTGAACCGAGGTAATTTTTCTCTGTTCCATTAATCACTCCTTAAACATTAAGGAATGGCCAAGCAACTATTTCACTGGTACTAATCACAACATATATTACCAACTATTTAAATTTTTCCCATTTGACTCGTATAAGTTTTGAAGTTAAATTTAGTTTCTAACCACACTTATCATGCTATGAAAGGTTCAATTCTTGCAGATATGAAAGGTTATTTATCTCAACAACTTAATGCCAATACACTCGTACTGTAGTGGCCATATTTGAAAAAAAAATGGTAAAGCAAAAACGACACTCATTTATTTCCCTTCACATCTTTGTGTTTGTAGTTGTGTGTTAATACTCTTTTCGTTTCGTATGCAGGGAATACAATGTACATTTTGACAACATGCGTTTTTGGTACAAACGTGGTGGTGCGCGTATGATATATTGTAATGAAATGACGCATGATATTCAAAAAGTGACCTTTAAGTTTCGAACTTAACAATAAATACGAGGGATGGTGGTTCAAACATGAAGACACTTAACTGACTACATTATGCATGCTTCACAGTGAATTAGCTAGGACTTAGTTTTCCATTCATTATCGTGCCTTATGATCTTAATGCATGTATCGGAAAGATTTCAATCAATACTTGAAACCTCAAAATGACCAACTAAACTTCGTCAAGTAATATAATGAAGCTAGGCCGCCCATCCGGGCGGGCTATGAAGCTAGTCATTATATATGCCTATAAAATCAACCCTACTTACAATATAGTCATACTTTGTAAACTTTCCATGTATAAAGGCTCTAATAAAACGCAATGACCATAAATCGCTAAAATTCTTCAAGATGATTTTTTCATGCTTTCTATTTGCGGGTGTCTTTTTGTTCTTTGATAATGCTCTTTTTGTCCCATGTTTACACAATGGATATTGATATGATAATATGGTCCGTTTGGTTTGCTTATAGGAATCACAATGGATATTGGTATGATAATATGGTGGTATGGGAATGAGTTTGATAGTTTAAAAATGTTGTTTGGTTTTTATATTTGGGTTTGAATATTGTTTGATAAATATGAATGAAAAGAGTGAAATTAACGGTGAAATAGGGCCCACAGGAATGGTTTGGCAAAATCCACCAAGTCCAAGTGGTATGGATCTATGGGTTTCAACTGTAGGGCCTACAGGAATGGTTTGACAAAACCCCTCAACCAAATAAACACAAATGATATCAAACTCATACCCTGATTCCCACACCCCTATACCAAACAGACCTCACTTAATTTCTTTGGGATATGTCTTCCGTTTTATATTATTTCCTCTTTTGATTTGTATATTGTATCTAACTGTAGAAATGAAAAGAAATTCTTGATCAATAAGTCACATATGCTAAATTTATTTTTATTTTTTTTAAATGGCCACATATGCTAATCCTTATCTCGCAGATAAACTAGTTGACTGCACAAAAAGTGTTCGATGACAGCATTTATCAACGATTCAACGTCCATAAGCCGTATGTAAAAATATCGAATATTATTGGCAAATTATAACAATTATGTTCATTCTGGCACGAGTGAGAACCCCACTGCCTGATTTATTTATTTTTTGTGTTTCACTGATTAGGCTGCATTCTGCATAACAATATATGGAGCATGCTATTCTTTTAAACTTTAGTAGTAGCCTTGAAATGCGGGCTATAATAACTAGTTGGATACCCGCGCACAGCGGCGGCGATAAATATAGTTATATAATAAATATAGTAAATGAATTGCTAACTCAACTCTCCTCGTAATTCCCTACCTGCTTAGTGAATTTATTTCACAACACTCCAAATGTATATATGTTAGTTGTATGTGTTTGTTTGGGTTTTCCGTATCTTTCCCATGACATCATTATTCCTGCATATAAAAAGACCTTCACAATCTCTTACCCGTCAACCACTTTCGCAAAAGTAAATGATTTTGATAAATAAAGTTTGTATTGATTGAAATAAATGTTAAAGTTATAAAAATTTGAATCAAAATAAAATAAACTTACTAAAAATGTAGAAACTAAAAACTCATAAAAATATATCAAAATTGATGTTGAATTAAAGAGCACAAAATTTTAAAAAATATGGTGAAATTATATCATAAAAAATTAAATGAATTAAAAGATATTTAAATTTAAAAATAAAGGTGATTAATTAGTTAAGAAGTTACATGTGTCATCCCATTATTGGACTTCTTATTTTAGTTTGTTAGATCTCCTCCCTTTTTGTTATTTTTTAGTTAGAGAAATAACACATGTCACTCAATGATTGGAGCTCCTTATCTTAATTTTTTGTGGAGCCCACAGATTAAATGTTTTATATAGTAGTATAAATTAGTATATATAAATAAGGTAGTAAGGAGCAGGTACATTAATAGTTAGCTTTATGATATCCCATTTTGCCTGCTAATGTTTTTTACCATGTTAAATATTGGCAAACACATATATATACTCGGTAGGAACTCGCATCTCTCAAGTTGATGAGTGCAAATGTCACACATAAGTATTTTGCCAACAACAATACGTTAATAAACAGAGCTTTTTTGGAGGATCAAAAAAATGTTTTTGTCATTCTAAGAACAGATGTCCCTTTAAGAAATACAACCTTTCCACTTTAAAATATGTAGAAGTCAATCTTAGTTGCCAAACTTTTGAATGGGAAAGCTATACAAATCTCAGTTTTGCAGTCCTTGTAAACAAACTAGTGGGTTAACCCGCGCGTTGCGACGGGAGTGCGTTGCCCTCGATCATTTTATTCACGGGAATGAATTTGGTAAAGTTTTTTTTTTTTTTTTTTTTTTTTTTTTTTTTGCGCGCACTGTTCATGCGCATGTACTGTTCATGCGCATGTTACTGTTCATGCCCCAATGAGTTTTAGTATATATATATAATATGAAATTTTGGGAGAATAAAAAAATCGTAACGTGTCCCCTTAAAATATTGTCACCTTGTACTTTCTTAACACCTCGACGTGTCATGAAAATCATAGACACGTTCTTATTGTTTATAGCATCTTCTCATGTTAAAATGATACACTAGAGTTTGGATCAAATAAGAATGGTGAGAAGAAACTACAATTACAAATTTTATATGCACTTACAAAACATGCATCCCTCTTAAAAAATTTCCCTTAATATGTGACTATAGATACTTCTTATTTTTCTTATTAGTCAGACTGTTTCCTTACTTATCCGTAATAACTATGTATAGCTTTTGTGAACTTTTCGTGAAGTCAAACTTTCCTTGTGAATCCCTCCAGTGTAGAAGCTGATCATAAGATTGCTCCCAGTGGGAGTAGCAAGGCACCGACAACAACATCCTCACAACGGCAAGCCCACTGGGAGGCTTTTGTGTCACGACGCCAAGCAAGATGACAAGAAACGAAAGTCTTCACCTTATATGAAATCGTGCCATGATGGGCCCCCAACGTTTTTATTATTTGTTTTTGTGATTTGTGAGTGTTTCTGAAATATGTAGTGGAATATTTTAATCAGGGACGAAGCAATGAATATGCATTAAGGGGGGCTATTTTTTCCCGATAGTAACATAAGATTCTTTGTTTTAAAAGTCGGATAAAAGTTCTAATCGTTCAACACACGTTTTTAGCACCTATAGGATTCATATAAACATTGCAAAGAGTTGTAAAAAAAATAAACATTGCAAAGAGTTGTAACTTTTTTTACGAGTAAACAAGCAAATTTGTGATGTTTTTAGAAAATTAAAAATATACGCTAATTGTTTTTTTAACATATAGGTCATGTTTGGCAACAAGCATTTGGAAGCGTTTAGGAGCGACAAGCGGTAAGCATTATAGATGAAAAGCTTGTTTGGCAACACCTCAACAAGTGTTAGAATATTGTCTTACCGCTCCAATCTAAATGTTTCTTGATTAAACATTCCACAATTGCTCCAAGCGTTTAGTTTATGAAATTACATATATACCCTCATTTGTTTAATCATTTATTTTATTTTAATATGTATATGACCTTTTTCGTAATTTTACAATTTATAATTACTGCTACAGCTACGTTACCAAACACATTTTTTAAACAAACAACTACAGCTTATTGTTTCCGGCTTACTGCTAGTGCTTACTGCTTACTACTTACTGCTACTGCTATGTGTCGCCAAACATAGCCATAAACATTAATATTGAAAAACTTGAAGCTGAAACTGAACTTAAACAATTTAAAATTGTCCTTGAACTTGGACCC
This sequence comes from Chrysanthemum seticuspe, assembly GCA_019973895.1. Classification (NCBI taxonomy): domain Eukaryota; kingdom Viridiplantae; phylum Streptophyta; class Magnoliopsida; order Asterales; family Asteraceae; genus Chrysanthemum; species Chrysanthemum seticuspe. The sequence continues at coordinate 312,710,819 of BPTQ01000007.1, forward strand.
ATTAAAATTTGAAACTAAAAATCACTAAAACAGCCTCAAATCATGGAATTCCCATCCAACATTCACAATGCTTCTCTTCAATAATTTGGATTAGTTAATGCATTTAATGCATATTATATGTATTAACTAAAGCTTTTGAGAAAAACTTAATGTTTGTCAAGTCTTTATAAATAGCTTTTGAAAAAACTATTGATGTAATGGCAAAAACACTACTAAAAGTCTTTTTGTGCTCTAACCATCTTAAATCAAAAGATTTTTGAAAAAAGAAACATATAACACACTCGTCTGTAAACTTTCCAATACAACTTTTAATTTCACTAGTCCCTAGACAATAAATATGTAATATTTATATTTTATCTTTTTTCTCTCTGATATCTATCTTCTTCCTCCGCCTTTGACCTTCCTACACCGTAACACCATAAAAATCTGTCATTCAAACTCGCCGAAAAATAAAAAACAACGCAACCCAACTCGTTAGTAGGTAGGCTAGCTTGACCAGTTGAGGGTGGCCGAGCACCCTCTAGCCCTCCACCGGCTCCGTCCTTGATTTTAATAAATAAAAAAATTGGTTGAAATGTGAAATGGTGTTAGTGGTTGGAAGTGAAAAATGAGAGGGTATCAAAGGAGAGAGAACGGATATAACGCTTAGCTGGAAGGTGAAGTGGTGTTCTGAGTAACTAAGGAATTTTTAAATAACAAGTTAACAGGCTACTTTCTTAATTTAATGTTTGACTAATTAGGAATTTTTAAATAACAAGTTAACAGGCTACTTTTTAATTAAATGTTTGACTAATTTTCATTGCCTACTTTTGTCTGATTAGTTTGTCTTGTATTATTAAACCTCCTTAACATCACAGGATATATTATTCCTGCTTAGATACTCTACTGTTTCATCAACATTAGCCCAAGTCAACTTTTACATTTTCAATACCATCCAATTTAAAGACTGATTATCAGTTTATCATATTCAAATCTCTTCAAGACCTATAGGTGAATCTGAACAAGTTGTAAATAGACACGATTATGTTGTTTTCCATACGAGTTTACAATGCTAGACAAATTCACTTCATCAATGATGACGTATAGTCTATATTCGGGTCATGAACCCGACCAAGGTCCGATACTAGCGAGCCCAACATGAACTGGGCTAGGCCGATAAGTGTTTAGGCCCACGAAGGCCCAAACCCAATGTTATTTATGGAATAAGATATTGGATATCTCCTAATTATGGAGATAAGCGTTTGCCAACCGACTTAGGCGGGATACGCCGATGGTTGGAGAACACGAAACCAACAAGGACTTCGTGTGTATATAAAGGGAACCCTATCTCTCATTAAAGGTACGATCTAAACTCTAACTCTCCATAACCCTAAAACCGATTACTTACTCTCACGTCGGAGGATAATCGTGGGAGACAATCCCACGATAAGCCTAACGGTGTTTTCTGTTTACTTAGTGCGCAGGTCTCAAGCAGCAATATCCAATTGATACGAGAGCCGGAGCCCCAAATAAGGAACGCCCAACTTTTGTATCAACAAGTGGCGCCATCCGTGGGACCCTAACTAAGAACTAGAATGACGAAACATGGAAATCAGCGATCGCAAGCAGACCTTACAGGAAAGAAGCAACAAAGCGGATCAGCTTCTAAGCAGACTTCTGGGACAACCAGTGTCGCCAAAAACCAAGGATTAGGTCCAGACCTAGTCTTCCCTACGGTGGAACAACGCTCGGGGACAACCCATGCCACTACAACCACCACCAGCGCAGGAGATCCGCTGCGCACCCTTTTTACTACTCCCCTTCAATCAGTATTAGAAACTGACCTCTCGAAGGCACCAGATGCACCCGACAGAAACAAGGGCCCGGTAGTAGAAGCAGGCACCCTCTCTCTAGAAGGGGTCGCACCGGAACTCGCACCGGGAGATTTCGTATCTCAAAATTACGAAACCTTGGCAGCCCTCATGCAAGAGGAAGCAAAAAAGAGGTCGAGTCGAAGCCTGCATGCTCGACTCAATTTTGACTCAGAATACGAAACATCCCCACCGCGCCGTCAGAAGGAGAAACGCGGGAAGGATAGCCGCCGACCCCCAGTGTTTAACAGAATTGGGAGGAGAGTTGAGGATGATGAGACATCTAACTCGCAGCATCTGGAAGGAAGCGAGGAGGATGAACGGCGTACCAATGTCCACGCCAGGCTTGGTAGCCGCAAATTCCAGGAAAGACTTGGGCGACGATACTCCCCAAGTGAAAGTCCTTCAAGCGCAGTGATAACGCTCAAATTGTGCATGTTTTTAGTAGCGTTATCCGTGCTTTTATGTGTGTTATTTGGTTATAATCATATGCTTTTGATGCTTAATCGTACAAAAGTGCGTTTGCTAGTTCATTTGTAGCCAAGTACAGGAAAGTGGAGAAAAAGACGAAAAAAGAAGTAAAATATGAAGATTTCTCCAAATACGGAGAGTTCCTGACAAAAGAAAGACTTGCGGAGTATATTCGAGAAGATAAAGTCATCAAGTTAGTGGTCCAAAGACTCAAGAATAAAGTTCAAGAAGGAAAACGAGAAAGAAATGAAGAAAAGAAGCTTAAACGAAGATATATTGGAAGACTCGTTGTTCCCGACACACCTTCACCATTTTGGCCATAACTTTTGCATACGGACTCCGTTTGACCCCCGGTTCGCGGCCACGGAAAGCTAAGAGAAAGATCTACAACTTTGCCGCTTATGACTTTTTGTGATTTTGCTCCAACCGATCGGTCGAGCCCCGCAACCGGATCCGGTTGGAGAATGGTCAGAACACCAACCGAAACGGTTGGAGCTTAACCGGATTCGGTTGGAGGGCCTGTTTCTGTCATTTCTGCACTACTAAGACTCCAAACTTGTTCCAAACGATTCTAGTCCCTTCCTACATGTCTTCTAGTCCCTTCCAAGCTCCTTGGTGACCAAGAAATGCATTTATAACCCCAAGGGCTTGAGAGTAGTATAAATAGAGGCCTTTGCATCCTCATTTCATGCACCACAACCTGAGAGATCTTCTCTCACACCTCTCCTACCACCACCACTCCTCTCTAGGTGTGAAATTCAAGCCTCCACCCTTAAGGACAAATTTCCACCTAGAGAGCAAACCATAACTTGAGAGAACACACCCACTCTCAATACCTTCACCAAAGGTGTGAAATTCAAGCCTCCACCCTTAAGGACGAGTTTCCACCAACTATCCTATCCCAACTTGTGTGAAATTCAAGCCTCCACCCTTAAGGACGAATTTCCACCAACTTATCTTCCCCAAAAGACCACAAACCTCTGCCAAATTCGTGTAGTGTGCTCAAGGGTTGTCGAAGGCGTTTGGACATCATTTTTCGGCTTGGTAGAACTATTGTAGTTGATTGGAGGCTTGAAGGTTGCTATAATCCTTCATCTTTGCCTATTGTAATTCATACTTTGGGTAAACCTTGTTACTTTTCTATTTAAAGATGTTTGTTATTGATATGATTATTGAGATTTTGTGTTTGATTGGAATAATGATGAATGTATTGAGACTTGCTTGTTCTTATATTGCTTTTCTTGTTGGTTTGATCCGTGACAATCATAACCATCAACTTGTTACTTGTTACTTGCTTAAACAAACAAACGACACTTGTAGTGCAACCAAGTCTCTTGGGACGACCTTGATTTACCATATACTATACTACAACTTGACTAGGGTATACTTGCCCGAATGTGTTCCTAGTTAACCGGTAATTCTTGTTTACAAATTTAAAACCTCGTGCGAACGCATCAAGTTTTTGGCGCCGCTGCCGGGGATTTGGTTTTTGTTCTTAGGTGTTTGATTTTTTGTTTGTTGAAATGTTTGCTTGAATCGATTGCTTGTTTGCTTGTTTTTCGTTTGATTGCTCTTGATGTTTGCGTTTGAATAATTGTTTCTTTGATCTTGTTTGATTGCTCTTGATGTTTGCTCATGATGTTTGCTTAATTGCTTCTTTGCGTTTTCTTTTCAAAATATCTCATTTTCTCATAATTACTTCAATGATCTTGGCATCAAAATCAAGTTTTTGGTGTCTAGATTTTGTTTCATGTGTTCTAAAATGCTTGTTTCAATGATTGCTTTCTAAGTTGCTCGAAAAATGTTTGCGAAAAAACCACCAAAACTGACCAGAATCATCTAACCGGATCGGTTGCCTCTGCAGCGGAACGGTTGGACCACCCAAACCACTCCAACCGATCGGTCACTACCCGTAACCGGATCCGGTTGTGAGTTCTGTTAAAAAAAAAAAAAAAAAAAAAAAAAAAAAAAAAAAAAAAAGTTATTAAAAATCACTTACAACCGATCGGTCACCACCCGTAACCGATCCGGTTGGAGTGTTCTGTCCAAAAAAAAAATAGTTTTCAGTTTTTGTTTTTGTGTGTTTGTGTTTAGGTAAAATAAGTTTAAATGTCTTTTTGTTTTTGCAAGAGTATCATTTCTTTTATTTTGTTTTTCCATTTTAAATTTTGTCAATTTGGTACATTGTGAATAAATAAGTACTTTAAAATAAAATTGTTTCGAACTTTGTGGGTATGTTCACTGGAAACCCTCACGAGACTATAACTCGTCCACTCGGGCCACCGAGAGGTTTAAAGGCTTGTTGCATACGCTAAATGCAACCGTGATGCCTACGAAAGTGAGTTTTAGAATTTTACGCGTTTTTGTAGTTTAGTTTATTTTTGCAGATTTAATAAGCTCATGGAGGAAGGATTGGTTGGATCATGAACCTTACACTCTTGATTGGACATGTTTGTTTGGATGAGGAATCGATTGATCTCACGCGCTTATGCTAGCATTGCTTAGCATTTTATCATATGGAGTTCGATCGCTATTTCTTCGGCCCGGGAGGTTTCGTTTATCTCATACTTATAGTTTTATTTTTCCCTATATTTACATGCTTTGAAGTTTTTGCAATTGTTTTATTTTGTTTCTTTGTTATTTTTCCTTTGTTTGTTTGTTTGGTAAATTATTTTATAAACTGATTTTTTAAGTCCCTCGAAAGTAAGGCTCACCCATTGTAAACAAACTGTGTGAGAGGTTTAAGGCGGGTCTCCCTGATTCCCTAAAGAAGTTTGGATTTTAATATGCTTCGCGCTGACCTGCTTCTCCGCTTCTTTGTGCATTTCAATGGAGCTACCGAGAACTCGTGGGACAAGAATAAGTCATGTTTGGTTTTTAAAAATAAAAAAAATTAAAAAAAAAATAAAAAAAATAATAAAAAAAAGAAAAAGAAAAAAAATCGTAACTAGTTTATTTTTATTTATTTATTTTTTATTTCTCATAGTAATAATAATAGCAATTTTTTTTAGTCATTAAGTTATTTTTCTTTTGTGTGCTTAACTTAAGTGTGGGGGGAAAATATTATTGTGAAAAAGCGAAACCAGTTTTTAAATTTCCAATTTTTTGGGCCAGTTTTTAAAATTTTGTGAACTTGTTTGCCCTTGTGATCTAGTTGTTTTCACGCTTATAGGATAATATATTAGAATAACTGGATCAATCCACTGGTGAAATCGGTAATTTTGAAAAACTTGAGATGTGTCCCGATTAATATTGCAATCCATTATGTGATCGATGACATTTGTGATAACGCTACACGCGTCGTTCGGGGTCAAGGAAACTTCCTTTTCTTCGAGCAAGTTTTATAACACCCTAGGCAGTGAACCTAATCGTTGTAGTGTAGTAATTATGGTAAGCCACGGGTATTGATATCGTTCTCTAGGGGAATAGGAATGCTAGTAAGGAGTTACTACGCTAAGGTTAAGGTTGAGGAAGATTATCTTTTTATCTTTTTATGTTTTATGAAAGGGAAAGGTACGAATCTCGGGTATTGGATTTGGGGGGTTGGTATTTCTACCGATTACTCTACTATTATCTAATTATCTAAACTAAGGTTGTGGGAGTCTATGTCTAATTAATGTGTGCACGTATGATAGTTTAAAGATGTGTTTACTTAGGTTGTACTACTTCTTAATTATCTCCTATTGATGGTTGAGTTGTCACGTCTTATTCTTAGTTGCGTTGTGTGTCGAAAGTTGTAGGGTATGCGTTTCTCCCTAACTCTTTGAACTTACCAAAGGGTCTCGTCTACAAACCCACTAGGGATGATAAACTCCTACTCTAAGGCGCTCTTTGGATGGTTTAGCCTACAACTACTCAGGTAATTATATTCTAAGGTTCACAAAGATGAATCAAGCATTAAGTACACAACGAATGACCTATCGCATTACTAGATCATTAATCAACTAAGATAAGAAACAACCAATCAATATTCAATAATTAAGTTTCATACTTCCTAAGCAAACACACAAATAAATTAGCCGGACATGGAGAACATGCAAGCATACACACAAATAATCAAAGACATAATTGAATTAATGAAGTAAAGACTTATCTTGATGTAAGATAGGGTTTAAAACCCTAAAATACTGTACAAGACACCTTAGGTTCGGTTTTAGGTTTTTACTCCAAAAGACTCTCCACAAAAGACTGAAAAATTCGGATTCTATATATGAGATTACATATGCGACGACGTCACCTTATGTTTCGTGACGCCGTCGTGTCGCCGCCATTAGGGTTTCGTCTTGGCCACGTTAACCTTGCGACGGCGTCACCTTATGTCCGTGACGCCGTCCTCTTCAGCTTCTGACATCGTCTGGATTGCATCTAGGCCGTCTGAGTAGCGACGGCCTACTCTTTCACAACTAGACGTCGTCGCTTGAAAATACGAGTTTTGGGTTCTGGACCGTCACAACAATTTTGGGACGGCGTCGCCATTAGCACCTGACGCCGTCGCCTTATAATTTCAGCAACTGTGAGTGTCTCGATTTTGACTTTGGCCATTTTCTTCATATATTCGCGCCTTTTCGTCCAAATAAGTGCCATTCCAGCATTTTGCCTTCAAGAGACCTAAAATGTGAAAAGGAACGATATTAAGCAATAACGGATACAAAAGTGATCAAATAAGGACTAAAACGACCCCTCAAAATGGTACCTTTTAAAACCTTATCAAATATCCCTACACTTGTTATTTGCTTGTCCTCAAGCAAATGTGCTTTTAGCCAATTAATTTATAAGTTAGGGGTCATGAATCATTAATTCAAAACGGTCCACAACACATATAAGCCCCGCAAAAGTCATAACAAGCACGGAAATTACATACTAGCACCTCACATGGGGTGTTTGGATACTCACATCTCTCTCGGGTGTATATATGAAATATAACAAAATAGGAAATGGAAGATAAACACTCATTAACCGGTCCTAGTACATAGATTACCATAGGCTTGAGAATAGATCAAACCTTCATCGCTTTGGCGTAAGCACCTAGGAAAGACTATCAAAGAGGTCTTTTAAAGGGTTGTAATGTTAGGCTTACGGTAGGGAAACAAGGGTTTGGTGGGATAGGCTATTTAGTGGTGGTAAGTCAAAAATCTCTATGTTAAATGCATACGAAGAATGGCGTTGCTAAGCCAAGACTCGACACTCTAAAACTCTAGGTAACGGAAATAAACAAACATAAATTCAAAGATAGATGTAGGATGGTAGCCCTTTTTTTTTTTTTTTTTTTTTTTTTTTAATCATACACTTTTACTCTACCATCCTTTACGATAACATCAAAATACTAGGGATTTACAGGCATATCCCTACACTTGAGTTTTTTATTACTCTAACACTAATTTGACCCGAATCGAAAAGATCAAAACACTTGGGGTACATTATTACGCAAACAAAGGGAATTTGAATTTAACGTTCCCTTCCCGTCATTTCATAAACTTTAACTTTTCCCATGAATCCCAATCGTCCCAAAACTGTATACAAAAGATATGACTCGACTTAGCAACTTATGCAAGCAACTAGATAATTGAACTAAGGGTTTGGGGTGATAACAAACATTTGCACTAAAAGTGAGTGCATAAGGGGTAGGCTAAGGCGATATGGGTGTATATTTGGGGGTGGGGTGTAAACAATGCTCTTCATTGATATTCCGGAAAAACCGAAACATCACGAGAACCGCGAAAAGGATAGGCTCTGAGGGGTTAACTAGGGGTATCGTGTACTAAAGATGAGTACAACGCAAAGGGTGTGGGGGGATTACTCAACCGATGTGGAAGAAGTAATTATATTACGGGTATCAAACAAGGGTTATCCTAATGTCTCTTATCATTTAGTTATTCCTAACTACACAAGTGTAGCCTCACTTGCGATCTCAGAATGCATCACAAAACAAGTTCTAGAACCTAATATACTACCGGTTCACACTCTAAGCATTGAAGATGAATGCTTTAATTCCTACTAATCTAAGGGTGATCCTCACATTTTTGGTGGAATTTAAGTGGTAAAGGGTTTTGTGCTAGTCATATAACTTCCTATCCATGAGACGCTTTTGTTAAGACTAATGGCCCACTCTTATATGTCATAAAAAATTTTAAATTTGGTGCCAAAATTACCCTAACCGACATTTCCTCATGGTTTATTACACAATCACAATTGGACAAAGCAAATAGTCAAGGATAAGCATAGTTTCAAAGTTCCCGTTTTATTTTCCCTCCCTACACTTAAACTGAACATTGTCCCCAATGTTCCCCGAAAGTATCAAAGTTATGATAAAAGAAGGTAATTAAAAACGAAAGAAACTAATACTCCCCTGATTAGCTCGGTAGGATCCGTGTAAAGTGGTGGTTAAATCCTTTTCAAGAAGAATTATTGCGTGAAAAGCTCCTTCCAATCTTATGTAACTTCTTCTTGACAAACTAAACCTGCACACTTGAAGAAAACAAACGAAACCTTCGCGTAAAATCGGCGGTAATAATATATATAAGACTCGATTTAAACTAGGATATAATGCTTGTGGAATGGATGTTTACAGAATTTCTAAGAAAATTAAGACCTGGAAAATTCCAAAAATTTATAAGTAGCTCAGAAAACGAGAAAAAAGTAATCTGATGTTTTTACTCCTTCTTGACGCCGTCAGGTTGCAATCCTGACGCCGTCAGGTTATCCTGACAAAAACTGGTCTGCGATTTTCTGGAAAAAATTCTGGAAAATTTACATCTTTAGAATCTGGAAAAATTTCTGCAAAAACATCCATTATGACTCGATACAAGCATTTGACTTGAACAAAAAAACGTAAATATCTTTTAGTTAATTGTTATTCTCATGTTTACGTTTCTTTTGAAAACTTGTTTAATCCTCCCTACACTTATCCTTTATGTAAAATACCTTTATATGCAATTAAGACGAGGTTAAAAACAAAATAAAGCATTTTTACAAATTTAAACATGAGGATAAACAATTAATAAAAGATATATGACACTAACAAGCAAACAATTAAGCATGGGTTGCCTCCCACGAAGCGCTTTTCTTTATTTAAGAGTCTTGTAGCTAGACTCATAGTCGTGCTCCTACGTACCGATATACGTAAGTCTATCCTCAACAATGTCGTAAGGATCAAACTTATCATTCAAGTTCCTAGTAGTACGTTCGGTTAAATATGCCTTTTCAAACATCTCACCATCGGGATCATAGATTTGTATCCTAATGTGCCACTCTCCATTACCATCACTAGGCGGTCTATTCCAATCCCACTTGTGTTCAGATTTCTCAACTTTCCACTTATTCATGACAAGGTTAACGGGCAAGCTTCCTAGGAACTCGGTCATCTTCCTAAATACTAAGGCGTCCTCGAACGGGTTCACTTCTATATCCCTAGCCATTTCTTTTTCTTGGAAAGTTGTTGCACTAGCGAAGGCTTTATCTAGGTAAAAAGGTCTTTGGGGGCCTATGATGTTCTTATCAATCCAAGGTCCATATCTAGAGGGCTCTCTATCCAACCCTATCTCTTGTGTGACTTCCTCATCCTTGTAGTACGTATGCTTTTTAACATCGTAAACGGATCTAGCACTCCCCTCCCCTACCACTATTTTGGACATCTTATAATCGATGATGGCACTAGCGGTAGCTAAAAATCCTCTTCCAACTAGTAATGGGCATGTCGGGTCCTTATTCATGTCTAGCACATGAAAGTCGGCCAAAAGAGTCAACTCTCCTACATGTACTACCATGTCCTTTATTATTCCTACCGGACGTGCTATACTACCGTCCGCTAGACCTAAGATGGTTTCCGTTGGTTCAATTTTACCTAAGTTAAGGCTTCTATGGAGGGACAACGGGACAAGATTGATGCATGATCCTAAATCGGCTAGAGCATCGAGTGGTTTGGAAGTTCCAAGTCTACACGGAAGAGTGAATAGCCCGGGATCGTCTAGCTTCTTAGGTAAGTTGTTTCGCACAAAATCGGACCCATGTTTTCCAAGCCTAAGTTCTAACTCATATTTTTCTTTTAAAGCATTATAATAAGGTGCATGAGCTAAGACTTCAAGAATCGGTTTTTCTTGATGGAGTTCCTTGTACTCCTCCTCTAAACTAGGTTTGGATTCTTGGCTGACGGGTTTCTCAAGAGTAGGCTTTACCAAAGGTGCCGGGCCTTGGTATCTCTTGGATGGCTTGGAACCCTTTTTGATAGCATTTACCGAGTGAACCGTTGGGTGGGAGGGGCATGGATGTGCACTCTCCCATGGTGAACTAGAACATGAAGTCGATGCAATCGAATTCACTTTTGGGTTCTTAATGGTATCACTTGGGAGTGCTCCAACTTCCCGCTCATTGAAGGCTTTTAAGAGGGCATCAAGCTTGGTTGTCATCTCGCTTTGTTTTTGCTTAAAATCGGCTTCAAGCTTATTCAGTCGAGTTTCTTGAGATGACAAAAATCTAGATGCAATTGCCTCAAGATTAGTGGGGTTCCCGGTATTAGAAGAATTGAACCTAGTAGGCGAACTAGATGAGCCTTGGGGTGTGCTTGGGTCTTGGTTCCACTTAAGGTTAGGGTGATTTCTCCATGAGGGGTTGTACGAGTTTCCTAAGTTGTTTTGTTCGGGTTTGAAAGTGTACCACTTCTCTCCCGCTCCATCGGTACGTATGGAGGCGTAGTCCGCAAAAGCTTGTTCGGAGAGCCTTGTGCAATCACGAGTGTCATGGGGACCACTGCATAACTCACAAGGTAGAGTGATTTGATTCACTTGTCGTGAGGACTTAGGATTTTTGTAGGAACTCATGAGGAATCTAACTTGATCTTCAAGTTTGATCATCCTACGGTCGGAAGGGGGCAAGTTTGATCTTCAAGTTTGATCATCTTCAAGTTTAACGGTTTTGGGCAGCTCACGGGGGTCATCCCAACTTTCGTTGTCATAGAGGGCGAGGTCCTCTATTATTTCCCATGATTCTTCTGCGGTGAGATCACTAAGTTTTCCACCGGCCGCTTGGTCAATGGATCGCTTAGTGGGGAAGTTGACATGATCATAAAAGATTTCGACTTGGAGCCAAAGATCAATGCCGTGATGAGGGACTTTATGAAGTAAGTCCTTGAATCGGGTCCATGCTTCGTAGAGAGTGATCCGTGCAAAACCGTCAAGTTTTCTCACTAAAGCCGACCACTTGTGAATGGCCGACCGTAACAAACTTAAAACAGTTTAAGCACAAATGCAATGAAGATCAGGAGAGTATAGTGTTTCCCCAAGTCGTTAAGTCCCAACGAGCTGTGCGAGAATAATCAGACGAATAGTGATCGAGAGGATTTGAACGGGAAAGGATAGTGATTGATCTATACCTAAAGAGAAAGCCCATAAACTACAGGGGCTTAAATGCAAATTAAAGAAAATTAAAAAGATAAAAAATATTAAATAAACGCTATCACTATTTGCAAAACGATGTTTTTGTTTTTATGTTTTTATAAAACTTGAAATTAAAAACTACGTAACGTACAAATGAAAATGTAAAACTTACACAATATTAATCCTAAAAATATGAAAATGACATTTTTACAAACCTAATGATAAAAGAAAATTTATAGAAAAAGAAAATTATTTTTATAACTAATTATCTAATTATTATTAATTAAAAACTATTTTTAACTATTTAATAAAAGCCTAAAATACAAGAAAATAGGAAATAAAGCTAGAAAAATAAAATTATAACTTAGAAAAATCTAAAATAACAAAATTGAATTTTCAAAACTATTTTTGTATTTTTCTGATTATTTTTGTATTTTCTAGGAATTAAAAACTATTAAAAACTAATTAAATTATTTAAAAATACAAATTTAACTAAGAAAAATCTAGAAAAATATTTTTTTGTCTTTTTATATTTATCTTAACTTAAGAAAATTGAAAAATTAATTTTTTTAGACTTTTCTTAATTTTTTAGATTAAAAGCTATTTAAAAATGCTTAAAAACTAATTTAAATTAAGAAAAATAGCAAACAAGCTTGGAAAAATCTGAAAATTTCAGGAAAACTCTAAAATTATATTTGGAATCTAGGAAAAATGGAAAAACAGGTGCTTATGTGGAGGAATTTGAAACTGATGTGCCAAGTGCTTATAAATAAGCACTTTGAATAAGCAAATGGAGACCAATAAGCACCAAACCAAAACAGAAGCTTAAATAAGCTAAAAGAACCAAAATGCAACAGAAAACAACTATCTTGAACCTCTAAATCATTATGAACACAGATTTGACTTATTTGAGCTTTATAGCTAAAAACAGTGTGAAGGTACCATGTTTAAGCAGAGGAATAAGCACTCAAATAAGCTAGAAACTAAAAAGCAAATGTTGGAGCCTCACCTAGACCTGGCTAGCTACTACTAAACCAAATACCAGACCATGATGAGCCAAAGTGAGCTCTGTGCAATCCTTGCAAAACCCCTGTGCAGACTCAGTATTGACTGAGTCTATGCACAGGGCATTTATGCCCATATTGAACAGCAATTTTGAGGCTTTAAAAAAAATACAAAAATTCTACAAAAATGGTATTAAGAATCTAGATCAGTTGAAGTTCTTGAACCCACAATTTCATGTGATTTGGCTCAAAAATGAATCCAAGAAAAATCTCTCTAGATTGGGTGAAAACTGTTTTGCTACACTTTTGACTTTTTAACAGTTATGAAGTTTTGACTTTGATGAACTTTGAGCTCACTTCATGGGCTGATCATGATATAATATGATGATTTAAACTTAATGCAAGCTGTATCTAGGAATTCTAAACACAAAACAATTGTTTGCTTTTTGAAAATTCTAACAGATAAACATGTTAAGACAGTTTATTGTGATTTTGACTTTAACAGTTCTAAGGTGAAAAATAAAGACTAGACTGAGTACAATAAAGCTATACAAGCATAAAACAATAAGCTTTAACAACTGAGCACACCTCAATCACAGCTAAACTATCAGATCCAAACACCCTTTTATAACACTGATATGCAAATTTAAATGGGCTAATCTCTGAACTAGCATATATACTGGATTATACTGAGTTAAATTACTCTAATTACCATTAATTAAACATATAAAAAAACAATCTTAACCAAAGATACAAGTACAAACACAGGTTACAAACTGAAATGAAAATGACAATGAGATAGTTACTCACAATAGTCCAGCTTGTTTCTCAGGCTAAACCAGAACCAATACTACCCTAATCTAGTCTAATCAACCCCATATCAAGCTGCATCAAACCCATTCCTTTTCCAAACCTGGATGAACCAAAATTTCTTGCACCATTGACTTTTGTTGACCACCAACAAAATGTATCCAAACTTGAGTTTTAATCTTGCCAAGAGCTTTAAATGACTTAAATAAGCTCATTGGAATTTAAAAATAAGGTATTAAAGATTTGGATATAAGAACTTGAAAATGCATTTTCCAACAGTGAACATGAGTATTTGAATCTTAAGAAAAGCCTTGAATTATCACTTGAAAACAGATTGTATTGATTAAACAACTTAGTTTGAGTACAATATAACAAAAGATTACATCTTTAAACTTAAATTAAAGCATAAATGTTAAAAACGACATACAAGAGAAAATAAAACTAAACTACTACTGCCTCTCTCTTGCTTCTTCCTTCCTTTTTATATACCCATAAGCTTTGCCACGTGTTTCTGAGCACATCCCACCTTTCTTTTGAGCCAATGGATGAACAGAGATCATCTTGGCTATTTATTCAATTTTGGCGGGAAAGCCCTTTTTTGACCTGTGTTGACTTTTAGACTGCAACTAGGGGGGGGGGGGGGCTAGGTATGATGATGAGGGGGTGAGAGTGGAAGGGATAAGGGGAGAGGTGGATGGGATGGGAGAGGTGGTGCAGGAGTTGCAGGCAAGTGGTGGGAAAACCAGTTGGGAGGGAAAACTATTTGGGTTGACTGGTTTTGACCAAAGGGTCAAAAAGGGGAGGTCAAAAGGTTGGTGACAGGGGGTCAAAAAGGAATAAGGCAGGGGTCAATTTAGATTTTGACAAGGCTTAGTTTTATTAATGACAAGGGCTTATTTGCAATTCTTCCAAACTTGAGGGGCCATTCCTGCCATTTAACAAAAGATTTATTCAAGGACCATTTTTGACAAGTTAGAATAATTCAGGGACCTTGAATAACATTTTTCTTTATTTTGTTTTACCAGGGACTGTTTTTGACAACTTTTGAAACTTGGGGGACTAAAACTGCCAATTATGCAAATTTGATACGTTTTTCACCAGATTTTGATATTTTTGCATTTAAAACACATAAAACACTTATTTGTGATATTTTTATCATTTTGATACATTTCTGAGTGTTTTCAGATGTTTTTGCAGTTTAAATGGTACAAAAATGATGAGTATTTAGACACTCATCAATCCCCCACACTAAGATATTGCTAGTCCCTAGCAATGTTTTGAGAAAAATTAATGGATTTCATCTCTTTACCAAAAGCCATTACTTCTGGAGTAGCCAAATGTTTCAGTTCAAGTAAGAACCTTGGTACACTGATAACCAAGTGATTTTGAGCAAACCACCAGCTTTCAACGGATTTGATTTGTCTTTACCAGAAGCCGTTTGCTTCTGGACTAGCCAACTCTTAGATAAATTATCAATATTATCTTTGGTGAGCTGATTACCAATTATGGTTTTTCCACTGCCTTTACCACAAGCCATAAACTTGCGGGGTAGCCAACTCTTCACTTTTAAGGATATGGTGAGCTGAATACCATACAATTTTGGGCAAATTGCAAGCCGTCAACGGATTTGAGATATCTTTACCAAGAGCCGTTTGCTCCTGGATTAGCCAATCCTTTTGTGGGTTAGACATGGTGGACTGATTACCATTTGTTGTGTTTAGTACAGAGTACTTCCACTAAAAAAAATTTTAAAATTTGGCCATTTTGGGGGAAAAAGGGACTAAAAGGGTACATTTATGATCAAAATTCGCCAGAATTTCCCCCCCACACTTAGAAATGAATATTGTCCTCAATATTCAAAGTACCGGCTGTTATGCCGAAACTTAGAACGTAAAAGGATAACATTACTAGCTAAGTGTAGAAACACAACAATTATTCTCTTTTTTAATATATACAATTTTCATTCATTTTTAAGATCTATATACAACATGTGGGGTATCTCCCCCACACTAGGGTGGTACACACGGGTGAAAACCCATGTTTAACTACTGTTTTTGATTACCGAGTCGCTAGCTTGACTCGACCCCGAATTAATTGGTTCATGGGGAAGTAAGTGGAAGAGACAATCTCCATCGGACTTTCATTCAAGATGTTTGGATAAACATTGAAGTACGTGAAAGTTCTACACCGATGAGATACAGACAGACCCGGCTCACAAATGGTACATGGAAATGCCTGGGTCAAAAATAGTGTCTTCATTCCCGAAGGAGAAACGGGAACGAGAAACCACACCATCTGTGAAAAATGGAATAAAGATGTGCATCACAATGCAATCCCATTCTTCATTAGTGAGGAGCAAATCACCATTTGTTAGATTTTTAAGCTTAGACTTGAAGCTTGTATGGTGATTGGCAACAAAATTTCCGGGAGGGAGAGCTGGAAACGGTTCTTCAATCAACAGATTTTCAAGAAAGAGGATGTCTCCCTCCGAATCATAGCAAGTATTGTCAATCCCTGTTGGAATTGACTCATCACTAAGAAAAGCATCGACCTCCTTCCAAAAGTTGTCATCTTCCTCATTTGGAGTGAGAGAAGGAATGGAAGAGTCGGAAATGGGACAAGAAATGAGTGGATGATCATTATATAGGATATTTTTAGTTTCTCCAAGATCGGCTTCGAAATCAAAGAGATCATCGTCACTTTCTGATGAAAGTGGACTGATGTGAGTGAGTTCATCAGTGAACTCCTCAAGAAGATGATCAGCATCAGACTGTGGGAGTGATGCCTCAACATACTCGATGTCTCCATAAGAAGTACAATCGTCGCTAAGATCGGAGAAGGTATCAAAATGATCTTTTGAACACTCAAGAGGAAAAGGGATATCACACATATGGTCAAAAGTTCCCTGTGACTCTCTCGGGATTGGGACAAGGTTCTCAACACTAGACTTTATGAATTCGTCCGATTCCTTTTCAGGGACAGTGTCAAGATGCTCGTCCCCCATGCTCAGAGAGTGAGTGGGAGCTTCGGGTGTGATAGCAGTTGTTTGAGATGGAATCTCAACTGCTGGGATATCAACTGACTGAGGGAGTTTAGAAGGGCTAGCATACATATGTTTTATACTTTCCATTTGTTCTTCTGCTAGTAATTCCATCATAGTCTTTTCTCCCTGATTTTTCATGGAAGGAATTTCAACTGATGAACTTGATGAATTTGTACAAAGTTGACTAATATCAAGGGTAACTTCATCATCATCGTCATCAGGAATGAAACGGAATCGAGAGCTAGATTTGGCTGCTTTTTCTTTTGCAATTGATTCCCTAATAGATTTTTCAAAGGCAATCTGGGAATCTAATTTAGCAGTCCGTTCTTCAGCTAACAAAACTTCCATGGATTTTTCATTTGGATTATCTTGGGGATGTTTACATTCCTTCAAATCTTTCACTAAATCCAAAAGATCAAGGAGAAGATTTTGAGGAAGTGGGTCAAGCTGAGGTGGTGCCTGATTCATTTGGTACTGTAGAGGTTGGTCATGATACGAAGAGTCGTAATTGTTACAAGGAAATGGATTCCTTGTTTGACAATCAGAGCTACAGTGTGGACCTCCACAATACTCACAACAGTAAAACTGATGTGGCTGTGAGTTATATGTGTGGTAGTCATAATTGTTATCAGGAACCTGCTCATAGACAAGCGTGTTTCCCGATTGACAATCAGAACTGGAGTGCGAACCACCACAGTACTCACAACAGTAAAACTGCTGAGTATCACAGTGTGGTAGCTGATGGAATAAATCAGTTGTGTTATGGTAGGAATAGGGATCCTGGTTATAGACAGACCCGTTTCCTGATTCCACCATGCTACAACTAGGGCAATTGCCACCATTATAAGGACCACCACACCATTGACATCCAAGAGGGTGAGGATAAGACATAGAAAGAATCAAAGGTTTACAGAGGGTAAGAAATGAAGAATCAAAAGGGTAAGAGGGTAAAGAGGAATATTTTTGGTATTTTTGAAAAACATGATGTAGAAACAAAGAATGAAAATATTTTTGGGTTTTTGAAAAGAAAATATAAACACATACAGATGGTATAAACAAGGAGTGATGTCAAATCACTAATCTGCTAAACGTAAGACTATTAGCACTGCTCCCCGGCAGCGGCGCCAAAATTTGATCCGTGCAAAACCGTCAAGTTTTCTCACTCAAGCCGACCACTTGTGAATGGCCGACCGTAACAAACTTAAAACAGTTTAAGCACAAATGCAATGAAGATCAGGAGAGTATAGTGTTTCCCCAGGTCGTTAAGTCCCAACGAGCTGTGCGAGAATAATCAGACGAATAGTGATCGAGAGGATTTGAACGGGAAAGGATAGTGATTGATCTATACCTAAAGAGAAAGCCCATAAACTACAGGGGCTTAAATGCAAATTAAAGAAAATTAAAAAGATAAAAAATATTAAATAAACGCTATCACTATTTGCAAAACGATGTTTTTGTTTTTATGTTTTTATAAAACTTGAAATTAAAAACTACGTAACGTACAAATGAAAATGTAAAACTTACACAATATTAATCCTAAAAATATGAAAATGACATTTTTACAAACCTAATGATAAAAGAAAATTTATAGAAAAAGAAAATTATTTTTATAACTAATTATCTAATTATTATTAATTAAAAACTATTTTTAACTATTTAATAAAAGCCTAAAATACAAGAAAATAGGAAATAAAGCTAGAAAAATAAAATTATAACTTAGAAAAATCTAAAATAACAAAATAGAATTTTCAAAACTATTTTTGTATTTTTCTGATTATTTTTGTATTTTCTAGGAATTAAAAACTATTAAAAACTAATTAAATTATTTAAAAATACAAATTTAACTAAGAAAAATCTAGAAAAATATTTTTTTGTCTTTTTATATTTATCTTAACTTAAGAAAATTGAAAAATTAATTTTTTTCGACTTTTCTTAATTTTTTAGATTAAAAGCTATTTAAAAATGCTTAAAAACTAATTTAAATTAAGAAAAATAGCAAACAAGCTTGGAAAAATCTGAAAATTTCAGGAAAACTCTAAAATTATATTTGGAATCTAGGAAAAATGGAAAAACAGGTGCTTATGTGGAGGAATTTGAAACTGACGTGCCAAGTGCTTATAAATAAGCACTTTGAATAAGCAAATGGAGACCAATAAGCACCAAACCAAAACAGAAGCTTAAATAAGCTAAAAGAACCAAAATGCAACAGAAAACAACTATCTTGAACCTCTAAATCATTATGAACACAGATTTGACTTATTTGAGCTTTATAGCTAAAAACAGTGTGAAGGTACCATGTTTAAGCAGAGGAATAAGCACTCAAATAAGCTAGAAACTAAAAAGCAAATGTTGGAGCCTCACCTAGACCTGGCTAGCTACTACTAAACCAAATACCAGACCATGATGAGCCAAAGTGAGCTCTGTGCAATCCTTGCAAAACCCCTGTGCAGACTCAGTATTGACTGAGTCTATGCACAGGGCATTTATGCCCATATTGAACAGCAATTTTGAGGCTTTAAAAAAAATACAAAAATTCTACAAAAATGGTATTAAGAATCTAGATCAGTTGAAGTTCTTGAACCCACAATTTCATGTGATTTGGCTCAAAAATGAATCCAAGAAAAATCTCTCTAGATTGGGTGAAAATTGTTTTGCTACACTTTTGACTTTTTAACAGTTATGAAGTTTTGACTTTGATGAACTTTGAGCTCACTTCATGGGCTGATCATGATATAATATGATGATTTAAACTTAATGCAAGCTGTATCTAGGAATTCTAAACACAAAACAATTGTTTGCTTTTTGAAAATTCTAACAGATAAACATGTTAAGACAGTTTATTGTGATTTTGACTTTAACAGTTCTAAGGTGCAAAATAAAGACTAGACTGAGTACAATAAAGCTATACAAGCATAAAACAATAAGCTTTAACAACTGAGCACACCTCAATCACAGCTAAACTATCAGATCCAAACACCCTTTTATAACACTGATATGCAAATTTAAATGGGCTAATCTCTGAACTAGCATATATACTGGATTATACTGAGTTAAATTACTCTAATTACCATTAATTAAACATATAAAAAAACAATCTTAACCAAAGATACAAGTACAAACACAGGTTACAAACTGAAATGAAAATGACAATGAGATAGTTACTCACAATAGTCCAGCTTGTTTCTCAGGCTAAACCAGAACCAATACTACCCTAATCTAGTCTAATCAACCCCATATCAAGCTGCATCAAACCCATTCCTTTTCCAAACCTGGATGAACCAAAATTTCTTGCACCATTGACTTTTGTTGACCACCAACAAAATGTATCCAAACTTGAGTTTTAATCTTGCCAAGAGCTTTAAATGACTTAAATAAGCTCATTGGAATTTAAAAATAAGGTATTAAAGATTTGGATATAAGAACTTGAAAATGCATTTTCCAACAGTGAACATGAGTATTTGAATCTTAAGAAAAGCCTTGAATTATCACTTGAAAACAGATTGTATTGATTAAACAACTTAGTTTGAGTACAATATAACAAAAGATTACATCTTTAAACTTAAATTAAAGCATAAATGTTAAAAACGACATACAAGAGAAAATAAAACTAAACTACTGCCTCTCTCTTGCTTCTTCCTTCCTTTTTATATACCCATAAGCTTTGCCACGTGTTTCTGAGCACATCCCACCTTTCTTTTGAGCCAATGGATGAACAGAGATCATCTTGGCTATTTATTCAATTTTGGCGGGAAAGCCCTTTTTTGACCTGTGTTGACTTTTAGACTGCAACTAGGGGGGGGGGGCTAGGTATGATGATGAGGGGGTGAGAGTGGAAGGGATAAGGGGAGAGGTGGATGGGATGGGAGAGGTGGTGCAGGAGTTGCAGGCAAGTGGTGGGAAAACCAGTTGGGAGGGAAAACTATTTGGGTTGACTGGTTTTGACCAAAGGGTCAAAAAGGGGAGGTCAAAAGGTTGGTGACAGGGGGTCAAAAAGGAATAAGGCAGGGGTCAATTTAGATTTTGACAAGGCTTAGTTTTATTAATGACAAAGGCTTATTTGCAATTCTTCCAAACTTGAGGGGCCATTCCTGCCATTTAACAAAAGATTTATTCAAGGACCATTTTTGACAAGTTAGAATAATTCAGGGACCTTGAATAACATTTTTCTTTATTTTGTTTTACCAGGGACTATTTTTGACAACTTTTGAAACTTGGGGGACTAAAACTGCCAATTATGCAAATTTGATACGTTTTTCATCAGATTTTGATATTTTTGCATTTAAAACACATAAAACACTTATTTGTGATATTTTTATCATTTTGATGCATTTCTGAGTGTTTTCAGATGTTTTTGCAGTTTAAATGGTACAAAAATGATGAGTATTTAGACACTCATCAGAGAGATTCACCTTGACGTTGTTGGAACATCAAGATGTCATTCCTAAGCTTAGTGGTTCTCCCCGGTGGGAAAAATTGAGCAAGGAAGCGAGAGGTAAGATCATCCCAACTTGAGATGGAGCCGGCGGGAAGTCGCTCAAGCCAATTACTAGCTTGGTCCTGTAGAGAGAATTGGAAGAGACGCAGGCGCGTGGTCTCCCGAGTAGTAGCATCAAGGTCGATGGAATCGACGATTTTGAGGAAATCCCTCAGATGCTGATTTGGATCTTTGGAACGAAGTCCATGGAATGCACATCCGTTTTGCACCAACCGGATGGTGTCGGATCGCAGGGTCGTAGTTTGGGCTTGGTCGGGAAGCTCAATGGTGTTCCTATAGCCTAGGTGGCTTGGTCTCGAGTATTCACCAAGAGTACGGGCTCTTGGCGGGTCATTTGGTGGTAGGTTGATGAATGGTAGTGGGTTATCACCTTTCATGATGAAAAGTGATGGGGTTACGAACAAAGGTTACGAAGAAGGGGGATAGACTAAGAGGAAGCTAAAAAATGAGAAAAATTTACTTGATAGGAATCAAGCAAAGAAACCTAAACGAGGTGGACTACTAACTAGCTATTCTATTCCCCGGCAGCGGCGCCAAAAACTTGATAACGCTACACGCGTCGTTCGGGGTCAAGGAAACTTCCTTTTCTTCGAGCAAGTTTTATAACACCCTAGGCAGTGAACCTAATCGTTGTAGTGTAGTAATTAGGGTAAGCCACGGGTATTGATATCGTTCTCTAGGGGAATAGGAATGCTAGTAAGGAGTTACTACGCTAAGGTTAAGGTTGAGGAAGATTATTTTTTTTTTATCTTTTTATGTTTTTTGAAAGGGAAATGTACGAATCTCGGGTATTGGATTTGGGGAGTTGGTATTTCTACCGATTACTCTACTATTATCTAATTATCTAAACTAAGGTTGTGGGAGTCTATGTCTAATTAATGTGTGCTCGTATGATAGTTTAAAGAGGTGTTTACTTAGGTTGTACTACTTCTTAATTATCTCCTATTGATGGTTGAGTTGTCACGTCTTATTCTTAGTTGCGTTGTATGTCGAAAGTTGTAGGGTATGCGTTTCTCCCTAACTCTTTGAACTTACCAAAGGGTCTCGTCTACAAACCCACTAGGGATGATAAACTCCTACTCTAAGGCGCTCTTTGGATGGTTTAGCCTACAACTACTCAGGTAATTATATTCTAAGGTTCACAAAGATGAATCAAGCATTAAGTACACAACGAATGACCTATCGCATTACTAGATCATTAATCAACTAAGATAAGAAACAACCAATCAATATTCAATAATTAAGTTTCATACTTCCTAAGTAAACACACAAATAAATTAGCCGGACATGGAGAACATGCAAGCATACACACAAATAATCAAAGACATAATTGAATTAATGAAGTAAAGACTTATCTTGATGTAAGATAGGGTTTAAAACCCTAAAATACTGTACAAGACACCTTAGGTTCGGTTTTAGGTTTTTACTCCAAAAGACTCTCCACAAAAGACTGAAAAATTCGGATTCTATATATAAGATTACATATGCGACGGTGTCACCTTATGTTTCGTGACGCCGTCGTGTCGCCGCCATTAGGGTTTCGTCTTGGCCACGTTAACCTTGCGACGGCGTCACCTTATGTCCGTGACGCCGTCCTCTTCAGCTTCTGACGTCGTCTGGATTGCATCTAGGCCGTCTGAGTAGCGACGGCCTACTCTTTCACAACTAGACGTCGTCGCTTGAAAATACGAGTTTTGGGTTCTGGACCTTCACAACAATTTTGGGACGGCGTCGCCATTAGCAC
This sequence comes from Chrysanthemum seticuspe, assembly GCA_019973895.1. Taxonomy (NCBI): domain Eukaryota; kingdom Viridiplantae; phylum Streptophyta; class Magnoliopsida; order Asterales; family Asteraceae; genus Chrysanthemum; species Chrysanthemum seticuspe. The sequence continues at coordinate 312,733,604 of BPTQ01000007.1, forward strand.
CTGACGCCGTCGCCTTATAATTTCAGCAACTGTGAGTGTCTCGATTTTGACTTTGGCCATTTTCTTCATATATTCGCGCCTTTTCGTCCAAATAAGTGCCATTCCAACATTTTGCCTTCAAGAGACCTAAAAAGTGAAAAGGAACGATATTAAGCAATAACGGATACAAAAGTGATCAAATAAGGACTAAAACGACCCCTCAAAATGGTACCTTTTAAAACCTTATCAATTTGCTAGCACATTTTATAGCCCTTTCCACTAAATTGTGAGGATTTGAGCTTGTTTCATATATAGCATACATCTTTTATGCTTGAATTTTTTGCTATGAGTGTGCCGGTGATTTTATTTATTCTAGAACTTGTACTTGTAAATCATTACCAGACCGCAGTAAGATCACATTCGTGTGATATAAGTGTATTCGTGAGATAAAGAGGCACCTTAGGAATAAAACCAAATGGCCTTCCGTTTACATCTAATGATATATTAGCTAACCACATCGGTTAGTTAACCACCCACATGGACCCATTTGTTAGCGCTCATCTGTAGCGCTAGATACCCTTAGTACACCCTCTGAGCCATCCTTTTTGTTTTTGATAAATCCATAAAAATAAAAATATATTTTACACCTTTAAACCTTAGCCTACCCCTTGTCAATGTCTAAATGGTTGGTTGCTAGTTGCTTGGTTGTTGGATTGTTTTTGATGATTATGAGTTAGCCGCACTTTGCCATTCGTATGTGCCATTCCGACAAAGATGAAGGTGGCCAACTTCTTATTTGTATTTTTGTGGTGTGTGCTTATACGAAGTGTGGGGGAGATGTGATGTATGAATGAAAAAAAAATGTGAAAAAAAAGAGAATAAGTCATCGGAAAAAAGAAAAAAAAAAGATATGTGATGACAAAGATGAAGTATGTTTGAGATATTGATTAGCCAATGTGCTAAGACGTGATTTATATATTTGGTGATCGATATGTGAAAAGAAGTTAGTAACTATAATCATTTTCGGGTTTGTGGTTTGTTTGGTAACTAGCAACATGGGTATTAGACTTGACTTTATTTTTCTTTTAACACCAATTTCATAAATATTCCCATGCCTTATCCATACCCTTTAATCACCCGAAGCCTATCATTATAACCCGAATAAAAGCCCTCTTTAGATATTTATACTTGGTGCTTACGCCACGTCGGTGGAGTTTTGTTTCTTGTACAAGCCTATGGTAATATTTAGATCATGACTGAGCAATATAAGTGTACTATTCCTTAATACTATCCATCACGAAATAAATTGAGTGTTGAGTGAATTATACATCCGTTTCTTTTTGTGAGGTGCTTAGCCATGTTATCAAGCGAGAAATCCATGGGGTATTGTCAAACATCTCGATTTTTCACCTCTTAAAGCTTAAAACGATGAATCATATCTTGTACTTGTACTTGGTAGATTTGCATCACATTTTTCTAATCATCTTTCATGCACCATGTGGGATTTTATTTTTCTTAATTTCTAGATTTGCTTGAGGGCAAGCAAAACCTTAAGTGTGGGGGAGTTTGTGCTCATTTTTCGCTTATTTTTATATATATATAAAAAAAAAAAAAAAGTAAAAAATATAAAAACCAAAAATATTTTTAAATTTTTCTTTTCGTTTTGTCATTTAGGAATGTGTTTTTAATTTTTCTTTTCTTAGATTTGCTTGAGGGCAAGCAAAGTTTAAGTATGGGGGAATTTGATAACGCTCAAATTGTGCATATTTTTAGTAGCGTTATCCGTGCTTTTATGTGTGTTATTTGGTTATAATCATATGCTTTTGATGCTTAATCGTACAAAAGTGCGTTTGCTAGTTCATTTGTAGCCAAGTACAGGAAAGTGGAGAAAAAGACGGAAAAAGAAGTAAAATATGAAGATTTCTCCAAATACAGAGAGTTCCTGACAAAAGAAAGACTTGCGGAGTATATTCGAGAAGATAAAGTCATCAAGTTAGTGGTCCAAAGACTCAAGAATAAAGTTCAAGAAGGAAAACGAGAAAGAAATGAAGAAAAGAAGCTTAAACGAAGATATATTGGAAGACTCGTTGTTCCCGACACACCTTCACCATTTTGGCCATAACTTTTGCATACGGACTCCGTTTGACCCCCGGTTCACGGCCACGGAAAGCTAAGAGAAAGATCTAAAACTTTGCTGCTTATGACTTTTTGTGATTTTGCTCCAACCGATCGGTCGAGCCCCGCAACCGGATCCGGTTGGAGAATGGTCAGAACACCAACCGAAACGGTTGGAGCTTAACCGGATTCGGTTGGAGGGCCTGTTTCTGCCATTTCTGCACTACTAAGACTCCAAACTTGTTCCAAACGATTCTAGTCCCTTCCTACATGTCTTCTAGTCCCTTCCAAGCTCCTTGGTGACCAAGAAATGCATTTATAACCCCAAGGGCTTGAGAGTAGTATAAATAGAGGCCTTTGCATCCTCATTTCATGCACCACAACTTGAGAGATCTTCTCTCACACCTCTCCTACCACCACCACTCCTCTCTAGGTGTGAAATTCAAGCCTCCACCCTTAAGGACAAATTTCCACCTAGAGAGCAAACCATAACTTGAGAGAACACACCCACTCTCAATACCTTCACCAAAGGTGTGAAATTCAAGCCTCCACCCTTAAGGACGAGTTTCCACCAACTATCCTATCCCAACTTGTGTGAAATTCAAGCCTCCACCCTTAAGGACGAATTTCCACCAACTTATCTTCCCCAAAAGACCACAAACCTCTGCCAAATTCGTGTAGTGTGCTCAAGGGTTGTCGAAGGCGTTTGAACATCATTTTCCGGCTTGGTAGAACTATTGTAGTTGATTGGAGGCTTGAAGGTTGCTATAATCCTTCATCTTTGCCTATTGTAATTCATACTTTGGGTAAACCTTGTTAGTTTTCTATTTAAAGATGTTTGTTATTGATATGATTATTGAGATTTTGTGTTTGATTGGAATAATGATGAATGTCTTGATACTTGCTTGTTCTTATATTGCTTTTCTTGTTGGTTTGATCTGTGACAATCATAACCATCAACTTGTTACTTGTTACTTGCTTAAACAAACAAACGACACTTGTAGTGCAACCAAGTCTCTTGGGACGACCTTGATTTACCATATACTATACTACAACTTGACTAGGGTATACTTGCCTGAATGTGTTCCTAGTTAACCGGTAATTCTTGTTTACAAATTTAAAACCTCGTGCGAACGCATCACGCAGATTCTGAGGGCAGTCGAAGCAAACGCCGAAGAAGGGAAAATTCGTCCTCCGGTAATTCCTCGGACAACGAGGATAGCGAAACTGGACACTGGAAGTCCAGGAGGAAATACTGTGACCAGGAGGAGGAAGACATGTCTTTTCCATGGCGCCGCCAGAAGGTGGATGCGTTCACTCGACGTATCAGTAACTTCTCAGAAGATAAGAGAATGCGCATGCCCGCTAACGTCAAAACCTATGATGGAACAGGTGATCCTGATGATCACCTAAAAATTTTCGAATCAGCCGCTACTATCGAAAATTGGCCACAACCTGTGTGGTGCCACATGTTTAATTCCACGCTAGTGGGAAACGCGCGAAACTGGTTCAGCAAGCTTCCACGCAGAAGCATCGATGGCTTTGAAGAGTTGAGAAAGGCATTCCGCCTAAACTTCAATCAACGGAAGAAGTGCGCTAAAAACCCTGTCGAACTCGCCAGGGTAAAACAGCGCCAGGGGGAATCTACAAGCGCATACATGGAGCGCTTCAAAGATGAGTGCATACAGGTTAAGGCATGCCCCGAAGTGCTGAAAATCTCAGGGTTTATGAATGGGATCAATAACCCAGAACTCATCAAAAGGCTGAACGACAAGATCCCCCAAACCTTCGATGAATTAATGAAACGGACAAGGTCCTTAGTCCAAGGAGAAGCCGCCGCAGCGGATAGCAAGAAAAGCTACTCAAACTATCGGTCACAGGATCAACCTGGGAGACAACCCATTGACCGGAGTAGCAACCGTAACAAGAACTACCGCGGTCAGGGGAGCTGACGGGATACTGACAGGTATAACTCGCTGACCAAGACTCCAAAGGAAATACTTTCAACAGAAGGTGCGAACTTTCCAAGACCCCCACAAATGCGCACTCCAGAGGATCGGCGCGTGGGGAGTGGATACTGTGACTATCATGGACAGAAGGGCCACACCACCAATGAATGTGTCCAACTGCGACAACTCATCGATAAACTAGTGAAAGAAGGCTGATTGGACCATTTGGTCAAGAACATCAAGGAAGGAAAGGATAGACAGAAGAATGGGAACAAGAAAGAGACACCCAAAGACAAGGCGGACACCATCTACATGATACAATCATGGCAGCGAGTAACTAGACAGAAAGTCAGCTAGAAATTTTCCCATGGAAGTGGAATCTCTTTCCCCACCTTAACTGCAGACAACGCAGCGGTAGAGCCGCTCACCATCAAAACTAATGCGGGGGGTCACGATATCCACCGCATGTATGTTGATGGAGGAGCATCCGCCGACATAATGTACGAGCACTGTTTCAAACGACTGCGACCTAAGATACGCAGTCAGTTAAGCCCGGTCATGACAGCGCTGACTGGTTTTATAGGAGAAAAGATATGGCCTATGGGGAAAATACACCTACTAGTCAGTGTGGGCAATAAAGAACACTCCGCGACAGCCTGGATGGATTTCATGGTGATCAAATCCCCTTCGCCATACAATGGCATTATCGGAAGACCAGGGATATCAGCCATGCGTGTAGTACCGTCTACAGCACATGGATGCTCAAATTCTCAGTGGAAGGTGGTATTGTTACTCTCTACAACGCCACTGTACTACATAGAGAATGTAACACGATTACATGCGAGACGTCACCTATCCCAGAACAGCGCGCAACCAAAGTTCCAAATCTGAAGGTTGCAATTCATCCCGATTACCCAGAACAGGGAGTATCGATCGAAGGGTCCCTGTCGGACAACGGCAAGGCATCTGTATGCGCACTCTTGCAAAAGAACCTGGACATCTTTGCATGGGAGCCAAAGCACATGACTGGAGTACCACGTTAAATCACAGAACACAAGCTGAGAATCCGACAAGGATACTAACCAATACGCCAGAAGAAGCGCGGCCAAGCTCCAGAACACGCACAAGCAATTCTGGCAGAGGTACACAAGCTTGTGGAGGCAGGTATCATGAGAGAAGTCTACTACCACGACTGGCTTTCCAACCCAGTAATGGTAAAGAAGAGCGAGGGTAGCTGGCGGATGTGTGTGGACTTCACAGATCTCAACAAAGCATGTCCACAAGACTGCTACCCGCTACCGGAGATAGACTGGAAGGTAGAATCTTTGTGTGGATACCCGCTCAAGTGTTTCCTAGATGCATACAAAAGATACCACCAAATCCAGATGGCTAAGGAAGATGAGGAAAAAATGGCCTTTCATACAAGCCAAGGCGTCTACTGCTATACCAAAATGCCCTTTGGCTTGAAGAACGCAGGCGCCACCTATTAGCGGTTAGTAGATAATGCATTTGAAAAATAGGTGGGCCGCAACTTAGAGGTTTACGTTGACGACCTAGTCATAAAAAGCCATATTGAGGATGAGTTGGTGTGCGACATTGAGGAAACATTTAGGAGACTCAAAGAGATCAACATGAAGCTAAACCCTAAAAAGTGCACTTTTGGCGCTACAGAAGGCATGTTTCTCGGATACCTGATAGAACCTGATGGCATCAAACCATGTCCAGAAAAAACCAAGGCTGTCATCGAACTTCCTTCACCGCGCACGTTGAAGGAAGTCCAATCTCTCAACGGAAAACTGGCTGGTCTAAACAGATTCTTATCCAAGTCAGCAGACAAGTCACTACCTCTCTTCAAGACACTCAAGAAGTGTATAAAAAAGGGAGATTTTTGCTGGACTACGGAGGCAGAAGAAGCCTTCACACAGCTTAAACACCACCTGGCAGCGCTCCCCACATTAGTCACACCCCGACCAGGGGAAGAGTTAATTATGTACTTATCTGCGACACATGGAGCAGTCAGCGCGGTGCTGCTGACAGACAGGGAGTCAGTGCAAACACCGGTGTACTTTGTAAGCAAAGCGCTCAAGAAAACGAAGATCAATTACAGTGCAATGGAAAAGTTGGTCCTGGCTTTAGTATTCGCCGCCAAGCGGCTGCGCAGGTACTTCCAAGCGCATCCAATAGCAGTGATCACAGACCAACCAATCAAGCAAATCATCTCCAAACCTGACGCATCAGGACGACTACAGAAGTGGAGCGTGTTGCTAGGTGAACACAACATCTCCTACAGACCACGTACGGCGATAAAAGGGCAGATACTAGCAGATTTCATCATCGAAAAACCAGACACTGATGCTGCACCCGTACTAGGCAAGAAGGAACTACAAGATCCATGGATCTTGTTTACAGATGGATCTTCATGTGTGGATGGGTCAGGAGCAGGCCTCATCCTCACAAGTCCGGAAGGAATGGAATTCACTTATGCACTGCGTTTTGAATTCACAGCGACAAACAATGAAGCAGAGTACGAAGCCCTAATCGCCGGACTTCCCTATGCAGCTCGAATGGGTGTACGCAACCTGGAAGCAAATGTAGATTCCCGGCTAGTAGCCAACCACGTGTTGGGCGAGTACGTGGCTAAAGAGGAGAATATGATCCAATACCTCGACAAGACCAAGTCACTAATCCAAGTCTTTGACAGGTTTACCATCAAACAGGTCCATAGAGGGGAAAATTGAAAGGCGGATGCACTAAGCAAGATCGCATCCACAAGCTTCGCACACCTGTCAAAACAAGTTCTAGTGGAAACATTGAAGAACAAATCCATCTCGGAGATGGAAATATCCACGGTAATCGAGGAGGAAGGCCCTACGTGGATGACACCGATAAGGGAATTCATAAGCAAGGGCGTATTACCCCAAGAGCAGAAGGAAGCCAGAAGAATACGGCACACAGCACAGAGGTTTGAGCTCCGAGACGATATACTATATCGACGCTCCTTTCTGCAACCATGGCTCCCCTGTGTGGGCCCCCTACAAGCAAATTATGTACTGCGGGAAATCCACGCAGGTTCATGCAGCATGCATTCAGGACCACGGTCCGTGGTTGGGCGCGCTTTACGGTCAGGATACTATTGGCCCACCATGCACCGTGATGCGCGGGAATTAATAAGAAAGTGCGGTGACTGTCAGGTTCACAGACCCATCCCGCGCCAACCATAACAAGAGCTAACGCCTATCACGGCGCCATGGCCATTCTACAAGTGGGGTATTGACATTGCAGGCCCCTTCCCCATTGCAACATGAGGATTGAAGTTTCTCATAGTGGCCATAGACTACTTCACCAAGTGGATCGAAGCAAAAGCGGTCGTAAAAATTACTGGCAATCAGGTCAAACGCTTTGTTTGGGACAATATTGTATGCCGCTTCGGACTACCTGGGGAAATTATCTCGGACAACGGGAAATAATTTTGTGACAATCCCTTCAAGGACTGGTGCGAAAAGTTGAATATCACGCAGCACTTCGCATCAGTTAAACATCCACAAACCAACGGCTTAGTGGAGCGTGCAAATCGAATTCTAGGTGAAGGAATTAAAGCACGTCTGGATAAGCACAAAGGAAGGTGGGTAGAAGAATTATCGCATGTTCTGTGGGCGCACCGCACTTCAATCAAGACCAGCAAAGGGGACACTCCCTTTTTTCTAGTCTATGGGACAGAGGCCATCATACCAGCCGAAATTGGGATGCCAACTATTCGCACCGCTGAAGTCAATGTGGCAACCAATGATGACGAGCGGCGTATCGACTTGGACCTGTTGGAAGAAATACGCGAGCGTGCAGCCATATGTGAAGCGAGGACGAAATAAAAAATGAAAGGATACTATGATGCTAAAGTGCGAAGTGTTTCATTCAGACCAGGTGACTTTGTTTACCGCGCCAATGATGCGAGCCACGCAGAAGACACAGGCAAACTTGGACCGAAGTGAAAGGACCCTATGAGGTCACTGAAGCATTAGGAACAAGCGCGTACAAGTTACGAGACATGGATGGTCGCGAACTACCGCGTACATGGAACATTTGCAATCTTAAGCGATGTTATCTCTAGGAATGGCTACGGTCCAGCGCACGGACACTCTTGCATTTTAGTGAAGTGCCCAATAAATATCCGTGTATTTACATTTTGTTTTACTTAAGAATATGTCTTATTTATTTTCTTTCATAAAAACTTGCAAGTATTAATAAAACGTCGCGGTTTCTAGCTAACTCCGCGACACATTTCAATTTGTTATTTCCATATACCTTATGTCTTAACATTTTTTATCTCTTGCCTACATGGCGTGCATGCACTCAATAAACCCACGATGGTACAAGGATGAGTAAACCTACTAAATAACTCGTTGAGTAAGAGGGTTGCAAACCCATCGACATTGGATCACGAATCCTTGTTAAACACCTTGTTCTCAAGACGTTGGAATAAGTTCGGCGCGCATCCCACGACGGGTGCGCTACTATGCATATTGTGCACATTTAACAAATTAGGAATCAAGACACCTGACTCCTTACATGTGATATTTACAGTACGCTGCATATCACAACATACACGACTATGATAAGAAGTACTTAGAAATTATGTCTTAAGTATACCATGAATCTCATACATGATTATGAACTTCACATATTACCCGCGCTTATACAACAGTTGGCTTCTTAGACAATACGCACGTTTTTTATGGAAAAACAAGTAACTAAGCGCAAATATTATAAGTAGCAACAACGTTTAACAAAAATAAATGTCCCATTCAGTACCATGCGTGCTTACAAAAGGATGTTTACAAATACGAGGTACAATCTAGAAACTATTCCAACGCTTCAGAGAAGAACTCCCCACGCGGCTTGTTGCTTCCTTAACCTCGCTTAACTTCTTCAATAAGTCGGAGTCTTGGCGGGATACCGTTGCAACACTAACCGGCACCCCGTCAGACCGGGGAAGGTGAGCGGCGCCAACACCACACAAAATGGCCTTGCCCGCAATACCTTTTTTCTTAGCGAGCCTTGTAGCATGGGCTTCCAAGACTTGTTTCAACGGAACTTCTTTCTCCAAAGCAAATGGATTCAAGATATCTTTGGGGCGCGCAAATATAGGCACTTGGAGTTGAGATTCATCGGGTTTCAAGAAAAAGTCCAGCTGCGCTTCTGCATTTTCACCACGATGACGAGCTAAGGTCAACCCCTCCATAATGACCCCTATCGGATAATCCTGGTCGCGCTCTAACTCAGAAATCATGGGAAGCTCCAATGACTTCATTTTTTCCATAGTGATTGTACAATAATTCGTACGACCAGGCCTTCGATGGTGATCGAAGGGTATGAGGGGTGATATGCTTGCGCCAAACTTGTAGTCAATCTGCAATAAGAAATAGTAGACACTTCGTTAAGTGATTGCGCAGGGGTTGGGCCCTGCGAACCACCTCCAGCGTGTGAATAAGTATGTGATATGAGTTATGGATAATATGATGTATGTGAAATAATGTGTTGAGTGAACATACCATTGAAATGACTCGTCCAATCTATTTATAGGTGATGAAAATAGCTTTGAGAGTGTTAGCACACGTTTAGGAGATCATGGGGGGCGTCCCCTGATTTATGGTAACCGCTAGGGCTTCATCCCCACTATCTCGGACTTGGCGGGGAAGCTAAGGACATAGTGGGAACGTGGGGGAAGACCAAGTCAAGGTTCTTGTTTGTCTTGGCATCTTCAAAAGAAGACACCGAAGGGCATAGGCCTTCGGCTGGCGAATTCCCAACTGGTAACCATGTCAATGATGAATGGTTTTACGCCACCAATGACTTATAAAGAAAGACTTGGGTCTTCGTAATGTAATTTCGACTGAGGCCGAAGGGGGGTCCTTCGACCTGATCGGAGGGTACGTCATCAAGCCCCCCAGTCGAAAGTGATATGTACGAACCAGAAATATTGCTTACGACTCAGAAATAAAAACGAAACCTCTCCTTCGTCACAAAAACGAACGAAGATGAAAAGTCTAGTTAATATTGACCGTAATAAATGCATAGTTAATTATAACTACCCCGTTTTCCTCGGTACTAGTAAACATCCTTTCAAAATTTAAAAGAGGTTTGAAATCCAGTATAAAAGGGATAGCACGGACACGTGTAGGGCTAAGATGCAATACTTGTAGGGTATATAAAATGCAAAAATCAGTAAAACCCTAACAAAGTAACTTTCGCCCAAAGTTTTTCACCTACCAAAATTCCTTTCGATCAAGCCTTCGACCAAACAAGGTAAAGCGCTCCTTCTTCTCCTGTATTTCCAATATTTTTTGTGTTTTGTAGAAGGTGTCATGTCAACCAACAAAAAATTTGTTATAAAACAACAAGGTTGCACATTAACCAGGGAGGAGCTTAAAGCGTTCCTCACTGATTATCCCATTCCAAAAGAACACAAAGTAATGCTACCAAGTAAAGATCAAGGGATATTCTATGCCCCTGAAAATTATGTAGGCTTGTATATCCATGCTTTCACCACTTCCAATCTTAGGATACCACTGCATCCTTTAATTTTAGAATTCCTCCGATATTATGAGGTACACATTTCTAGGTTCAACCCTTTTGGCCTAGCCAAGCTGACAACATACATTGTGATGTGTAAAGCCTATGGGTTTGAACCATCCTTGACTGTGCTTAGGGGTTTTTTAAATCTATATCCGGGAGGAGATTGGTTAACTTTGGCCAAAAGGGGTGAAATGGATGTGCCCATATTGATAGATAGGCCTTTTACAAACATAAGGAACTGGAAAGGCAAGTTCTTTTATATTCAGACTACCATTATCCCTCCTGGATACTCTGCATTGTTAAACCCAGACTTTCAATATGATGAGAAAAGGTTCACTGATCCATTGCCTTATACTGTGAGAAGAAACCCACTGTATCGGCGTTTGGCTCGTTATCCAGCTGACTGCCAGACCTTCCCTGAGCCAATCCTATTCATGGCTGGCATTGCTGAGAGATGGGAAGGGTCTCCGTTGGTACCTGAGATAATTTGTGATGGAGAAAGTATGTATTTTTTAAATTATCCTAAGAAACAAAAACTTATCTTGCTGATATTTATCATATCTGCTTCTTTTTGCAGAGATGTCATTCAGGAACTTTGTCGTGGCTGGAGGTGCCAAAGAGGTTAGTTTCCTTCCAAAGAATCCCCAAGAAACAAGCTATGGCGTGGGCTCCCCTTCAGTGTCTATAAATAAAGACGAGGTGGAAGCCCATCCTGCCGAACCTGTATCTTCTGCTCCTCCACCAAAGGACCCCATAGATGTAGAAGATCAGCTAGTGGAGAATATTGCTGACTCAGACGAACCAGTCTCCGATCAACCGTTGGCCATCGCAGGACCCTCCGGCATAGGTGAGAGGGTTCGAAGCAGGAAAGGTGCTAGTGCCAAGGCTACGAAATCTGATTCAAAGAGAAAGCTTCTTCTGCCTACTCCTCCCTCTCGAACCACCCGGCAAAAGAGTGCCTAGGGTAAGGCTGTGGTATTTCCAGCCATCGAGGGGCCCAGCGGTGATGACTTCCATGGTAAACTTCTTACCTGTGAAATAAAATTAAATACCCAAGATCATATATTAATGAAATTTAATTTTGTAATAGGACTTCCTGTACGAAGGAGCTTCCTTCTCCCCAAGCTTGTCACCAACTTATGAGCCATGTGATCCCCTCCAAGTGGAAAGAGGTGATGAATAGTATGTCGATAGAGAGGCTTTGTGATCTGCATGATAAAAGCTATGTACGCTAGGGCATGCTTGACAATCAACTCAATGCTAGGACAAGGGAATTGCTCCGCGCTGTCACCAAAGCTCGAGAAGAAATGGATGCTATGCTGAAGGGGGAGAAGGTTAGAGATAAAAAGTATGCTGACTTGGAGAAGAAGTGTGAGGAGGCATTGGAGGATTTTGATAAGAATCCCTTAGTTCAAGATCTCAGAGCTGAGAATGAAAAGCTCAAAGGTCAATTGGCAACGAGTGAGGCTGAGTGCAACAGGTTAACTGTCGAAAGCTCTATGAGTGTTGGTTACAAAGAGCAGATATCTGTTCTTTCATCCAAATGTGGAGGTCTCGAACAGGAGAGGTCAAAGTTGCTGGCCCAAGAGATCAAGCTCCGAGAAAAGGTAGATGGCTTAAACCTCCGTCTGAAGATGCTGAATAAGGATAGAGTGGACCTGGTAACCAAAGTGATCCCCTACATTGCTATGGAACTTTATCATAGCGATGATGTGGGGATTGCGATTGGGAATGTGGTGAATGCTGCCATTTTTCATGGCAAGTGTACCACGTTGGAGGAGGTGGCGAAGACTGGGGAACCAGTAGTGCTGGAGAAAATTCCGTATTACAGGGCAACTCATGAAAAAGAATATGGTGATGCAGGTAATCATTTAACTGCTTTAGAGTTCCCTTTCCTTGCAGATGTGACGAAGGACCCATCAGCCTCGATTGAGGATCTGCTAGCCAAGAAGCCAAGGAAAGTCCAGCCTCCTTCTTCCTCCAAGAGGACTCCGTCACCCCAGGTTCCATCTCCAGGCTCAGCTGACCCCACTCATTCCAAGGTTTAAAGAAGGCAACCATGTGGTTGTAATTTGATCCCCAGGGTGGTATGTACCCTGTTTAAAACAATTGTCTGTGCTCCGTTCCAGGCTTCGTGCCTGATGAAACAATTTACTTATTGCATGTTGGTAGTAGGCTACGGCCTAAGACAATAGTTTATAATGTTGGATGTTTTATGGCTATGGCCTATTTTAGACTAGTAAAACTAGTCATAAATCTACAACGAAGCCACTATGGCTCGAATTTTGCTATGTGTGATTCTTCTCTTATTACTTTTACTTGCGTAAAAATATTTTTTACAACCTAAGGCGTATGGTAGATGCATAGCCTCATTGTGTGTAGTTACTTCACCAAGAATATTAGCAATCGTATAATTTGACTGCTGACAGAGGGTCGCGACCCACTCCGTCTTGATCCTTTGGGCAACGAAAGGTTTAAAATACCTTAAGGCCATATAGGAAAGTTAATGTGAAGTTGAGATGGATGTTATGCATATGAGCAAGACATGTTATTTAGTCTTTGTACATCCCTTCGACATTCAAACTTATAAAGCGACTTGGAGGGCAAATCTTTGTTGTATTGAACGAAACAAGAGATTTGAGGGAAATGTGTTATTATCATTAAGTGGGTAGGGAGGGTTACATCATTTTAAGAAATGAATACTAGACGCCTACCATTAATGCTTCTTTCCCTAAGTGAGAAGAATGCAAATACATTGATTGAAAGCAAGTAAAATGTGTCCTTAGACATTGTAAGTTTCATACGTAGAACTTACGAAGAGTAGTGCCATTCCAGGTTCTATCAATAACGTCTCCTGCCAAGGTTTCCAGCTTGTAGGCTCCGTTGCCATATGCTTCCTTAATAACGTAGGGTCCTTCCCATGTAGGTCCCAGTTTACCCTGGTACTCAGCTTTGCTTGCGCTATTGAGTCGGAGGACATATTCCCCTGGTTTGAAGGTCGAAGGCCTAACTCGCTTATTATAGTACCTCTCAATCTTTTGCTTGTGGATAGCCTCTCTAATGGAGGCTATTTCTCTCCGTTCTTCAAGTAGGTCCAAGTTACTACGGAGTCTTTCTTCGTTGTCTACGACTTCGAAGTTCATGACCCTTTCTGTTTCAACACTTACTTCTGAAGGGATGACAGCTTCCGTGCCATATGTCAAGCTGAAAGGCGTTTCTCCATGACTTGACTTTGTATGCGTTCTATGTGCCCAGAGCACTTGAGGTAGTTCATCTACCCAACCGTGATGACAGTATCCCAGCCTTCGTTCTATTCCTTGTATGATGTATCTGTTGGTAACCTCTACTTGACCATTACCCTGAGGATGGTAAACGGAGGTGAATGATTGTCTGACATTCAGGCCTCTGCAAAATACTGGGAATACCCCTTCGGCAAACTGCTTTCCATTATCTGAAATGAGGATGTGAGGTACTCCGAACCTACAGATAATGTGTTCCCATACGAATTTTTCCATGTGTCTTCCTGTGATGGATGCTAAAGGCTTCGCTTCAACCCATTTAGTGAAGTAATCAATGGCTACGACCAAGAACTTTACTCCTCCAGGAGCAATTGGTAGAGGGCCTATGATATCTATCCCCCATTGACTGAAAGGCCATGCGGATGTTACGGAAGTCATATCTTGCTTTGGTAGCCTTGGGACTCTTGAGTGAATTTGACAAGCTTCGCACTTCTGAATGATGTCGACGGCGTCTCTGTGCATCAAAGGCCAATAATATCCAACCCTCATTACTTTTGAGACAACGGAGCGAGGCCCTGCGTGAAGTCCGCAGGATCCTTCATGCACTTCTTGGATGATGTTGGCAGCTTGCCTTGGCCCTACACAGCGGAGCCAAGGGGATAGGAAAGATCTTCTGTATAAGTAATTTCCCATGATCCTGTACTGTGGTGCTTTTATGCGCACCTTTCGAGCCAACTTTGCATCTTCCGGCAGTATGCCACTTATCAGATATTCTCTAATTGGAGTCATCCAATTCGAGTCTTCCTCCTGTATAACGTCAGATACCTCCTTTCGGACGATGGACCGATCTGTCAATACTTCGACCAAAACTTCCTTTGTTAAATGAGCAAATGCCATTGATGCCAGTTTGCTAAGTGCATCCGCCTTCTTGTTTTGGTTTCTTCGAACATGCTCTATGTTGTAAGATGTGAACCCTTCGAGCATTTCTTTGGCCTTATCCAGATATTGTTTGATCACAGGTTGTCTCGCCTCGTAGGAGCCTTTTATCTGGTTGGCCACCAGTTGTGAGTCAACGAAAATAGCCAAGTTTTCTACTTCCATATCTGCGGCCAATCGGAGACCTGCTAACAAGGCTTCATATTCCGCTTCGTTGTTCGTAGCATCGAATTCAAAACGAAGTGCATAGGTGTATTCCTTCCCTTTGGGATCAACGAGCATGAGACCTGCACCAGAACCATCAGAGCTGGAGGCTCCGTCATTATAAAGTTTCCACCCTTCGATTGTCGTAGCAGGTTCCTTTTCAACAACCTTTTTGTCAAGTTTCGTTTCGGAGGGTGTTTCTGCTAAAAAGTCTGCCAATATTTGTCCTTTGACCGAGCTCCTGCCTTCGTATTCAATATCATGTTCTCCTAGCTCGATGGCCCATTTAGCTATCCTTCCAGATTTCTCCGGCTTTGAAAGTATTTGCTTAATTGGCTTGTCGGTAAGTACAGTTATGGGGTGAGCTTGAAAGTACCTTCGAAGGCGTCTCGCAGCATGAACTAAAGCCAAAATTAGCTTCTCCAATGCTGGGTAATTTAGCTCAGCTCCTTGTAGTACTCTACTAACAAAGTATATGGGGATTTGCTTCTTCTCCCTTTCTGCCAATAACACGGCACTGATGCTTTCGAAAGAGGCTGCAATATACATGAACAACACTTCGCCTTTGATTGGGGCTGTAAGTGTTGGTAGAATAGCCATGAATTCCTTGAGCTTTTGAAAGGCTGCTTCTGCATCTATGCTCCATTTGAACGTCTTCTTGTCCGTGCACCCTTTGAGTGTTTTGAAAAACGGCAAAGATCTGTCTGCACCCTTCGACAAGAACCTGCTGAGGGCTGCTAGCTTTCCGTTGAGACTTTGCACCTCCTTGAGGGACTTAGGAGGCTGCAAATCTGTGATGGCCTTGACTTTCGAAGGATTGGCTTTAATACCCTGCTTGGTGATCAAATGTCCCAAGAATTGTCCTTCTTCCACACCAAAGGAACACTTCTTGGGATTTAACTTCATGTTGATGGCGCGAAGCTGATCGAAGGTTTCCTTGATATCGGAGAGAAAATCTTCCTCTGACCTACTTTTGATGACCATATCGTCTACGTAGGCTTCTAGATTCCTGCCTATTTGCTTGTTGAAGGCTTTGTCCACCAATCGCTGGTAGGTGGCACCTGCATTTTTCAAACCAAAAGGCATCTTTTTGTAGCAATAAACGCCTTTCCCTGTAAAAAAGGTTGTCTTCTCCTCATCTTCTTCGGCCATTTGTATCTGATGGTACCCTTTATAAGCGTCTAGGAAACACTTTAGTCGGAACCCTGACAGGGATTCCACCTTCCAATCAATTTCTAGAAGAGGGTAACAGTCCTTCGGACAGGCTTTGTTAATGTCAGTAAAATCTACGCACATTCTCCATCCTCCGTCGTGCTTTTTGACCATCACCGGATTGGCCACCCAAGTTTGATATTTCACCTCTCTGAGTATGCCTGCTGCCACGAGTTCGTCCACTTCTTTGCATGCAGCGGCATTTCTTTCAGGAGCTAGACTTCTACGCTTTTGTTTAATGGGTTCAAAATGTTTGAACTCGTTGAGCTTGTGTTTGGTGCCGAAGGGCTGTCCATCTATGGTGAGAGTTCTGGGGACCCCCGTCATGTCAGAATAGGTCCATGCGAAGACGTCTGCGTTATCGCGAAGTATCTTTTCCAACTCTGCTTTAAAGGAGGTTGGAAGTTGCTTTCCGATTACTACTGTCTGATCAGGGTAGAGATCATTTACCACGATGCGCTCTTCAGCGTTAGTGCAACTGAGAACATCTTTCGAAAGTTCTTCCGAAACCTGTTTGACCCTCTTGTTTTCCGTCGTAGGCCCCTTCATCTTATAGCTGGAGAAAACCGTTCCAATGCCGAAAGGTGTTTGGAATTTGATTGCGGCATGTATGGTTGAAACAACAATGCCCATCTTCTGCATTGCTGTTCTCCCTATCAATAGGTTGTAGGGAGATTCCGACCTTACGATCGTGAAAACCAGAGTTTCTGTTCTTTTTAGCCTCCCTTCTCCAATCGTAACCTCTAGAGGGACTTCTCCCAAGGGCCATGAGTGTTCCCCTGAGAATCCCACTAAAGGTACCTTCGAATCTACTCTCTTCGACCTTATTGAGGGTTTAAGCTTTAGGAAACACCGTTCGTAGATAACTTCGCAGGAGCTACCGCAGTCAAGGTAGGCTCTGTTTACTTCTCTGTTGTAGATCAAGACTTTGATGACCACGAGGTCATTTGAAAGAATTTTTCCTGTGATTGAAGGGAAAGTGACATCTCCTACTCCGCACAAGGCTTCTTCTGCTTCCTTTCTCTTTGAACTAGAGTCTTCTTTATAAACCATGAGGATGGGAGCTTCGACAGGTGTGGTATCTTTTCCCAACTGTGTGTCGGAGGCTTTTTCTTTGCCTTTCTTTATACCCTTCACCAAATGTCCCAATTGGCCAGACTTTACTGCCTCTTCTATCTGCTTTTTGAGCTCTCGGCAGTGATTGGTGTCGTGACCGTAATCATCATGGAAATAGCAAAACTTGGAAGTGTCCCTGGGCCTCCCTTTGTTTGCCAAGCGAGGAGGAGGATCAAAGGTCTTCGCAGCCTTTTCGGTAGCGAGTATTTCTCTTGGGGATTTGGACAGATTAGCCAGGAGGCCGTGGTTGATGTTTTTGTGGTATGGGGTAAATCTGTCCCTGCTCTTATGTTTGTTCCTTGACCCTTCCCACGAAGGATGCTTCGGAGCCTTGTTGTGATTTTCCCTGTTTTCGGCCGGAGCCCCGTTGGTGGACACTTCTTTTGCTTCGATCCATGTGTAAGCCTTTTCCACTAATCCCTTATAGGTTGCAGGAAGATCAGTGGAAAGGAATTCAACCAAGCTTCTGTTCCGTAGGCCATGTACGAAACCTGAGATGCGCTGGTCTTCGTGCAAACCCATTATCTGCAAGGTGTCATCAGTGTATCTAGTAATGAAGGCCCTTGTGCTTTCGTTCTCCTTCTGCTTGATGTTGTGCACTGTTAGGTGCGTTCTTGTGAACTTTTTCTGCTGGCTGAAATGTGACCTGAACTTGGCTTTGAGATCATCCAAATTCACAATGCTACCTGGTTTTTGCCCGTTCCACCATATACGAGCAGAGTCTCGTAGGGTGTATGTAAACATGTGACAGGCAACAGGCATTACCCACTTCTGCATTCTAATAGCCCCTTCGAACAAGTGTAAAAAGTTATCCGGATCCCCTTTTCCATCATAAGTACCAATATGTGCGGGCATTTTCAACCCATCAGGCAAAGGGTAGTCTTCTATCCATCTTACGAAGGGTGTTGTGGAGCCCATGGGTTCCGAATAGAGGCAGTTATAAGGTGGCATGTATGTAGGGGCAGCATTGTATGGGTTATGATTAGGAGGTATTCCAACAGTGTTTTGATTAACATAATGGGGATAAGCAGTAGGTATATAAGGTGGGTGACTTCCTACAGGATACGAAGGGTATACCATAGGTTGTCCATAGGGCATGCTTCCGTATGGTTGAGTAAAGTTGGGGTTGTTAGCCTGCCCGTTAGGTGGGGGATAAACCCCTTGAGGGTAAGATTGAGCCTGAAAAGGTGGGTACATACCATGAGGAGGAAGACTTCCTCCCCTGTTTAATTGAGATGGATCGCCTCCTACGCCAGATGCGTGAGAAGGCTGCAGTGGAACCCCCGTTTCCGTTCTTCCCAGATGAGCCGCCAAGAGTGGTGGCAAATTAACCTCCGTAGCCTCCCTTCGGTGACTCCTTCCATTGGAGCCTTCCATCGTTCCTTCCCTTCTTGTCGGAGCCCGCTCCGGAGCGTCTTCGAAACCAACCGACCTTCCGCTAGGCCTTCGACTGTTTGGAGACCCTACCCTTAACACCGAGCGAGTAGCCCCCGAAGCCAAGGGCCTAGCCTCCATTTCTAACTCTTCGTCATACTCATCGCTTGAGTATTCTAACTCCCTACGCATTTCCACATTCCGGTCTTGCCTCCTTCGAGCTCTTAGTAAAGATTCTAATGCTTCAATGTTAGCTTCGACAAACGCCGGACTGATCACCGGTTCAGGGTTAGCTGAGGTTGAAGCATGATTGTTGGGAGTTATTTCAGGGTGAGATCGTGTGGTAAAAGTGGATGCGGTTATATTGGGAAGGTTGCCAGGATCATTGACTGGGATTGGTGTCAAGGTCGAGAAACCCGGAGGGGGTCTATCTTCTCTTCCTTGGGTCATGTCGTAAAACTAGTGAGAGCGATTGACTGGGTGTAAGTTTGGAATGACGAGACCAATAGTAGCGGGTCCCACGGATGGCGCCACTGATTGTACAATAATTCGTACGACCAGGCCTTCGATGGTGATCGAAGGGTATGAGGGGTGATATGCTTGCGCCAAACTTGTAGTCAATCTGCAATAAGAAATAGTAGACACTTCGTTAAGTGATTGCACAGGGGTTGGGCCCTGCGAACCACCTCCGGCGTGTGAATAAGTATGTGATATGAGTTATGGATAATATGATGTATGTGAAATAATGTGTTGAGTGAACATACCATTGAAATGACTCGTCCAATCTATTTATAGGTGATGAAAATAGCTTGGAGAGTGTTAGCACACGTTTAGGAGATCATGGGGGCGTCCCCTGATTTATGGTAACCGCTAGGGCTTCATCCCCACTATCTCGGACTTGGCGGGGAAGCTAAGGACATAGTGGGAACGTGGGGGAAGACCAAGTCAAGGTTCTTGTTTGTCTTGGCATCTTCAAGAGAAGACACCGAAGGGCATAGGCCTTCGGCTGGCGAATTCCCAACTGGTAACCATGTCAATGATGAATGGTTTTACGCCACCAATGACTTATAAAGAAAGACTTGGGTCTTCGTAATGTAATTTCGACTGAGGCCGAAGGGGGGGTCCTTCGACCTGATTGGAGGGTACGTCATCACATAGCAACCACCAACTCATCATATGATCGCGCATTATACCCAGGCACCTTATCCGCAGGCACCTTTAACAAGTTAGCCTCTTGAAGCTCCTCAATAGCCTCGGCCTTACCCCGCACCAACGCGCATTGAACAACTCCCCCAAACGAGTCCACTACCTCCTGTGACTCCAAAGTGCTAAGGGCAGCAAGTCGAATACCATGTCTAATGAGCCATCTGCGCTCCGCGATAGTAGATAGGAGTTGGGGATACAACTCCTCATCGTACTCCAGGCTCAGCTTGCGCAATTTCATTTCCTGCGCCTCCAAGGCATTGCTCACAGTAGCACCAAAATTTTCCAGCTGAGAGGTCAACTCTTCCTTGCCCTTCTCCAGATACTTTAGTGCCCAGCGACATGAAGACTTATACCCTGCTGACTCAGCACGCTCCTGGCTTATTTGACCCATTAGCGTCATTTTCTCTCCAGCGAGCTTTTGGGCGTACAAACTTAGGCCCTCTGCTTCGGCATTCGCGCCAGCCAACTGCGCCTCCAGCGATGCAATTTCTTGATCCTTTAGCGCGCCTTGGCTGCCTTCCCCAGAAACCTTGGCTTTTAGCTTCTCAACAAGTGAAGTTTGATGCGCAGCCGCCAGCATCAACTCCTCAACCAGCTGATCCATGGGCGCATCCCCAGCCGCCAATGGCTCAGCATTTTTGATATTTGGCTCAGAGTGTACCGGACTATCTCTAGGGGGCGACTTCGCAGACTGCTCAAACCTGCACACAAGAAGCGAATTATTAATTTCTCACGTAAACAGTTGATGCGCAAAAAACTTTGTCGACATTACTTACTGTGGGCCAGATGTATCAGCCGGGGGGGGAGGTGACGCAACATCGCTTGTTGATGATTCCACAGTTAGGATAACAGGGCGCTTCTTCCTCGATGAGCTTGCGCCATCCTCTCCGAGTGATCTCTTGCGTTTCAACCCGGGGTCCTCCTCCTCCTCTTCCTCTTCCTCCATGTGCTGCACCACTGCTACTTGCGATGGCTGCACCAAGTGAGAAGGCACTCTCGGACTCGGCACGCTTTGCAGCGGCGTCGCTTCCAGTGCGACAGAGGGGCTGGTCCCTATTTCTCCCAGATCCATTTCCAGGGTACACCCTGCGGTAGCATCAAGTATGGGCTCTTCTCCCTCTTTCAGTAGGCGTGTCCCCACATTAACCTGCAGCGGTTTCGGCAGTTGCACGACTCTGAATAGATCCATCTCTGCGACACAAAAGACAACAACACACGAGTTATTATAAATACAATAAAGGAAGAAAAGATTACATTAACAATGAAAAGGGATGCGAAGGACGAACACCCACCCTGGCCATCCGCGCCCAAAAAGATTGGAACCTCCTCAGGTCTACCAAAATAGTTGCGGCTAATGCCCATGTGCACCAAAAATTCCTCAGGATAGGAATTGATGGGGATGCGATTGGTATTTATTGTATCCGCATCCTCCACATTATACGATCCAGGGAGGGGGCGCTCATCCTTCGGCAATGAACCCTGGGTATAGAAATCAAAGTGTGATGGGAAGCACACTTCATCTACCCAGAAAAACGTTTCTCTCCAATTCCTGAGCGCGTCTACTTTTTCAGTATAACACTGAAGGCGCCCAGCGCGCTTAGCGAACGATACACACCCGTGTGACCACGTAGTGTGATAAAACGCGCGGAACAGGTGGATAGTTGGGTTAATTGCCAGTAATCGGCAATTAACCTCGAAGTTGGTGATTTTAGCTGCACCTATGCAGTGCAGCTGGGATATATGAAGACGGTAGTAGTTTAACAAGTCGCTCAGGAACAAAGATATTGGCACACGTTGATTTGCGTACTCGAAAAAACGCGTATATACCCTTATTTTCCCTTCGGGGAAGTCCGCAATAGTCGCTTTCGCATCCGGAACTTCCGGATGCACCGCGACAGGAATATAATAATCCAAAGCGAACTCTAGAAGTTCGCCCTCAGTTATGTCGGATGTGAAATCAGATAACACCTTAACCATGGTATCGTTTTTTAAAAGCGCACGCGCGGTTACCTGTCGAATAGTAATTTTCTGGGTTGCAAGTTGAAGGTTTGTTAACAATGGCGGATTGAGTTTTTTACTGTGATAATCACAGTGAAATGGAGGTCGATGGTTATATAAGTCTTCTCATTCACGCGATGAACGACACGTGGATTCCACTATCTCCAATGTGTGGCTCAGATCCTTTGATGTGACGCCGTTACAGTTGCTTTCCCCCGATTTACGAGGCATCCATTTTAAATATTATGTCTAGATACAACATGTATCTCTCGAGACGGATTTTTTTTGGCTTCTTTGCTACGCTTCGCAGTTATTTCTTGGCTGCAGATATTAGTCTAGCATCTGCAGCTAGTCACTGCGCATACTAGACTGGGGGGACATGATGACGTATAGTCTATATTCGGGTCATGAACCCGACCAAGGTCCGATACTAGCGAGCCCAGCATGAACTGGGCTAGGCCGATAAGTGTTTAGGCCCACGAAGGCCCAAACCCAATGTTATTTATGGAATAAGATATTGGATATCTCCTAATTATGGAGATAAGCGTTTGCCAACCGACTTAGGCGGGATACGCCGATGGTTGGGGAACACGAAACCAACAAGGACTTCGTGTGTATATAAAGGGAACCCTATCTCTCATTAAAGGTACGATCTAAACCCTAACTCTCCATAACCCTAAAACCGATTACTTACTCTCACGCCGGAGGATAATCGTGGGAGACAATCCCACGATAAGCCTAACGGTGTTTTCTGTTTACTTAGTGCGCAGGTCTCAAGCAGCAATATCTAATTGATACGAGAGCCGAAACCCCAAATAAAGAACGCCCAACTTTTGTATCAACAATCAAGACTTACCTTTTTAAGGCAGACAACATAATTTGTGCCACTATAAACTCATGAGTTCTCAACCCCATATAGTGATGAAAATGCAAGAAGTATAGTCTAACTAAAACACTACAATTTAAGTCTATATTCATTTGCGTGTAGTACACCAACTTAAGTAACTGTAGATGATTATGCTTGTCCCTTAAACCTAACTACTTTACTCCATTTAACATTGTCTAACTCATCTTACCCGCGTGCATCAAACACGTGCACGGCCACGCAAGTTCGATGGTAAACAGTGCATTTTTTTGCATGCCACTAGTATATAAAATTCCACATTACATTCCAATACTGCTGGAAACAAAAATGGGAAGAAAGAAAAATCTCAAAGTGCAGCATATTGCCGGCTGCTTAGTTCATATGGACCAACCTAAATCACTTTTTATAAAACACTTTATTTTTATAAAGAACATTTCCTAAACAGCTACCTACTATATAGAGTTAATTGCATTTTTGGTCCCTGTGGTATGGCCAAATTGCAGATTTGGTCCCTAAAACTTTAAAAGTGCACCAGAGGTCCCCATTTTCAAGTTTTCGTTGCATGTTTGGTCCCCGGGTCCATCAAATGACAAAAATACCCTTGTCTTCTTCTTTTCCTATTTTCATTTCAGTCCACCTTTTGAGTTTCTTACATAAATGGTCCTTGTGTCTTTAATTATTTATTTAAGAGTAAAGTCCAAAATACCACCACCCAACGCCACCACCCCCACCTCCACCGCCGCCACCACTGCCACCCAATGCCACCACCACCATCAACGCCACCTTCACCGACAAGGCCAATAAGCCCTTTTTTGATGAAGTAGCTTATGTATTTCATTTTTTCCTTCCTTTTTTCATTTTCTGCCATACATTTTTTTTATTGTTATTAATTCTTATTTAAGGGAATGTGAGAAAACAAAAGCTAAGGTAACTCGAGTTGTTGAGATGACACAACATGACCAGAAGGAAGCCATCGTGTGGGTTGGAGAAGATTTGCAGATAACAACAACAAAACAATAACAACATCACACCAAGAACAATAACAACAGCAAAACACCAAGAACAACATCAAGAACAACACCAACAACATCACACCATGAGCTTAAAGAGGTGGTGGTGGCACGATGAAAAAGGGTGGCGCGTGGGGTTGTAGAAATGTGTGAAGTGGTGTGTTTGGGTGCGTGTGGTATTAGATCAGAAAGAGGTGGTGTCAAGGAGTGTTTTGGTGGTGGCGGTGTGGTATGGTGACCGGCGGTGTGGTGGTGGCGAGGGGTTTTCCCCTGCGGCGGCTAGGGTAGGAGATGAGGGAGAGAGAGAGAGAGTGAGGTGAAGGGGATGAAGTGTGTTTGTATGTGTGCTAATTAACCACAAGGACCATTTATTCATTTACCCTTTAAAAAGAAGAAGACAAGGGTATTTTAGACATTTGACTCTGGCCAGGGACCAAACGTGCAACGAAAACTTGAAAATGGGGACCTCTGGTGCACTTTTAAAGTTTTAGGGACCAAATCTGCAATTTGGCCATACCACAGGGACCAAAAATGCAATTAACTCTACTATATATATAAGCATGTCATACATAACTTAATTCAAACAAGCCAAAAGCCTCATATAACTAGTTCTTTAAAGTTCAAATTTCCCGCTTCAACGTGTGTCTCATATTCTAGTCGGTCATCACATGGCTCGTTTTACATTGATCACTCTTGTTCTAATTGCTATGTTAGTATGTTGTGCACCAAGTTTAAATGCAAGGAAGCTATTGAATGAGAAGAAGGGATTCATCATGGAGAGTTCTTTGGTCCAAAGTGCAGTTATGAAGGGCCCAGCTAAACCCGCCACTGCTTTGAGTGAAAAGCTCTTTATGCTTCACCTTGCCCATATCGACCGGATATTGCAGTCTGTACCTAGTCCGGGTGTTGGCCATTAGACTACTATTGGGTTTCGCTTGCATTTTCCCCATATACACATAAATTTATATATAAATATATTGTATTTGTTGGCTACATTATTTAATATCTATACATATCATCTGGAATTGGATACAGTTTCGGTTGATTGATTGTAGATCAAATACTTATGTTAGAACTAGTTATAAAGTAGAAAATGTGTTCTTATCTGTTTCGACACTCTTGTTATTCTTGGGGAGGGACTAAATGTAGCTGAAATTCTTCTTATATACTAAAAAGCGTACAAGGTTACTGTAGCAAACCAAACATACAAGGTTACTGTAGCAACCCAAACATTAAATGCAAAGTTTCCTAAGTTGGCAAAAACAGTCCCTGAGGTTTAAGTGTCGTTGCAAAGTAAGTCCAAACATTAAATGCAAAGTTTCACAGCATGGCAAAAACAGTCCTTGAGGTTTAAGTGACGATGCAAAGTAAGTCCTGTATCATTAATTGCTATCTATAGCAACTTGGCAAAATTAGTCCCTAAGGTTTAAGTGTCGTTACAAAGTAAGTCCTTTGAAGCCAATCCCGCTGCATCGCGCGGGTTTCCATACTCGTTTATACTATGCAATATAGGATGCTTGATGCATATATTGAAATACAACGGAAAATACTTTGATCCTTTTTGCTCATATATATGAAATCAAACTCATTCAAGTAGTAGGAACCATGCCAACGCAATAACGCTTGACAACAGTGACGGGACTATTTAAACTAATGCCGGCTAATCTAGTAACAGTTTGAGAAGATGTCTATATATGCACTAATCCAATTTTAACAGCTATTTAAATACTTAAGCAAGCCACTTACACTCAAATCAAGCTTGCTTAGTTCTACATGTTATCTAATTAAGCTTGAAAAACAAGCTAATATCTTACGCAAACCTCCATGGTGAAAGCTCATTGAGCAGTCTAATCGCAAGTTCTAGCTTGTAGACTGTAGTTGAATTGTAGGTAAGCAAATACCCATAATAAGTCTTGTACATGCTTTCTATCGAGCAATTATCTATGCATCAAACAAATCATTGGTCGAACTTGTTGGATAAGAGCTTGAAGAGAAATTTGTGAAAACAAATTCGTTTTCTGTGAAAAATCGTGGCTGCTTAGGTGTCGGCAATGCACCATCATTGCGTAAAGCGGGAACCACTAAAGACATGTCTGGCCTGTCTTCAGGATTTTGTTGAACACATGACAACCCCACTTCGATTGATCTTAAAACTTCGGATGGATTGCTTGATTCAGCTAAAGTTGTATCAATGAATTCCATTGACCTGCCTTCACTATGCATCCTCCATGCCTGGAGTACAAAGGCTAAAATAATTATTCTGTAGTAGAATAGAGCAATATATTTTCAAATCAAGCAACTTACATGTCCGATTAGATTGTTGCTAGGCTCAGTATGAATGAACCCCTTAGTTCTCTGCCCACTAACAATCTCGAGCACCAAAACACCAAAGCTAAAGACATCCGACTTCGTTGAGAAATGACCATCAAGCAACTCTGGTGACATGTATCCACTGCATCCACCAACACATATATAAGAGCGAAATAATGAACTTAAGAAAAATAGAGTTGGTTTTGGAGTTGGATGATTTATCATACAATGTACCAACAAGTCTTTCTGTATTTGCCTGAGTTTCATTTCCTCCAAAGCTTCTAGCCATCCCGAAGTCTGATATCTTAGGATTCATGTCATGATCCAGTAGAATATTACTAGCTTTAAGATCTCTATGGATTATTCTTAATCGTGAATCATGATGAAGATATTGAAGTCCTCCAGCGATTCCTTTGATGATGTTGAATCTCTTTGTCCAATCAAGAAGCGTGCTTTGTGGTTTATCTGCATGCGCGACATCTAGGTTTGATTATTCATAGTTTCAGTCTACCGTAATTACTTTAGTTAGTTACTTAGATATAAAGAAACTTTATGATTCTGACCAAATATAAATGAGTCTAAACTTCCGTTTGGCACGTATTCATAGATCAGCAGGTTCTCGTAACGCTTAATGCTCCATCCGAGGAGTTTGACAAGATTTCGGTGCTGAAGTTTTGAAATGCATATAACTTCATTTTTGAGCTCTCCATATCCTTGAGTAGAATTCCGTGAGCGACGCTTAACTGCAATTTCTTGCCCATTTTCAAACATACCCTGAACAAGATCACCAATTTTTTTGTGAAAGGCTGTACAAACTGGATAGGTAGCTTCCATTCGTATCTTTTTGTACGATGAATAAGAATGTTGGCTCAACAAGTTCAGTCAGATATGCTAATCATGATGGAATGCTATATACATGTTATACTAGCAAACCGAAAGAGAATCAAAATTTTCTCTTACCTTATAAACCGATCCAAATCCACCCTCTCCAATTTTATTATCAGGTGAAAAGATATTGGTAGCTTTAGATACTGTAGAGAATCTAAACAATGGCAGCTCCATTCCTTCACTTTGGCTTTCACCTACATACAATGATCCCCCAAGAATGCATTAACGATACGAAATTTTCTAAAGGGCAGAACCTGCAAATAAAATTTAAAGTATTCTGTATTTAAGATACATGTTAGTTACTTTTGTTTCTTATTTTTGATCTAATAGAATCACTTAATCATTATAATTACGCAACTTTCTTACCTTCCTCGATTAGTTGTGAATGAGATTTTTTTCTCCAAGCATACCACAACCATGTGCTCAAGCTTATCAGAATAACTCCCAAAAAAACTCCAATTAAGATGAATTTGATGTTTGTTCCGCCCGCCTTTCTGAAAACTAATTGAGCAACTGTATGGTATTAACATATATAGCTACAACATCAATTAATTAACTTATACATACATAACAACCCTGTAGTAACTACTAAAGATTACATGATAGTAGATAAATATACTTGTTTAGTCTTTAGTGAACCTTAGATAAAATTAGTTACATACCTAATTCAGAGGAAGCCATTCTCACATATATATCCTGACCCACCTTTCCCTGAGGGTATCTGATGTCTTCAAGGTCATTGAACCAAAGCAAACAGCCACTTCCGTCACCTCTAATATCGAGTGTTGCATATGCCATACACGTGCAGTTCTTTAGGCATATTGCTTCACATTCCATCAGAGACATAGTCTTGTTATACCAGGAAGTCCTTGTGTCCGGCAATTTTAGATTCGAATACTTGATAAACCCATCTGATCCATTTTTGCAATCCAATGGTGTTCGTCTCACACAACCACGAGACCAGTCTGATGTCTCCCAGTCCTTTTGGCTTTTGGGCACAAATTTGGTCTCATCCAAGCACGAACATGCCTGCGAGTTCTCAACGTTGCAGATTCCATTAGCGCCACATATTTTGTATAAATCACACATATCTTTTGGTACTGCTAGAAACACCTGCCATTTTTTACTATCTTCTACCCATATTGAACGTTCTACATGCCCAGAAAAATTCAAGGCGATCCTCGATATGACAGAAGTGTTTGCCAGATTATAAGAATAGGCCACCCCTTTATCATTAATTACCATATCGTACGTAAAGATCATGTTTTGGGTTAACTGAGAACCCCCATTAAAGCGTTGACCATTCCATGGTCCTGCACGAAACTTGATTTCCTCGCCTTGTCTTATTACGAACTGAGGATAACCATTTGTATCAACGCCCCAGGTAAAGTCACCTGGAGCTGGATCTTCACTACTCTTCCATGATGACAAACGCCATTCGACGCCGCTCACGTAATCTTTCCCTAAATGCATGCCAGGCAGATGCGTATCTGTTGGATATTCAAAACTCTGCCAGATAATCTTCTTATGGTTCCTATCCATCCTCATGATTAGATTTCCATTGTCATCAAGATTCACAATCGTGTTTCCTAATTGTGATGTTGTGTTGGATGACCATATTAATTCCGTGCCATTGTTCATGAGAACTAAATTACCTGGATGAACAACTTTTAGCAAGCCTGATGATGCACTAGTGAGTGGGCGGTTTCTGTTGGCAACCCAAACCACGGTTTTGACAGAGATTTTCTTATACCAAATGCCGAGGTATATGTTCTTAGAGCTACCTGGCTTGAAAAATCCTAGTTCAAATTTTCCAGCACGCGATACCAAGGTGTCGTTTTCTGTCAAAAACTGTGAATCTGAGATGATGTCAACTTCGGCCATGTCGATTTTTTGAGTGTGGAGTGAAACAAGTAAAACAACAAATAAAGTTGTTTCCCTCATTGAAATTATTTCCTTCAAGCTTCTCATTTTTCAAATCTGGATTCTAATATCTAATGGAAGTATTTTTTATCACCTACCATTGTACGGGGTTCTAGTTCTTTGTTGGGGTTGCATTTATTATAGACTTCAAGAATTTATAAACTATAAATGTGACAGAACGAAGAAGTAAATAACGAGCATTTACTCCTAATTAAGTAGAGAGGTTCATACAGCAAGGAATTGCTTGTTGGTTACAAGCTGGTCTCTTGTAGCTAAATATATTTTAGACATATTTTTGTTCAGATGGTTGGTTTACACATTAAATGACAAATGATGACATATTAAGCTTTAATATTATATACCTAAGAACGTGACTATCTTTTTCCATCTGTGAATCCCGTATGCTAGCTATGACGGTTGTTCTTCGTAGTCCCTTGATTCCTTGAAGGTTCGTCAAATATCTTCTCTATGCGGGACGAATAATATCACTCTTTCGTTTATTGAATTCGTCATGAAATATTCAAATGTCATGATAATTTCTCATTATTTTCCTTTAAATATTAAGATCAGTAGAAGCCTTTTACAAAACGCACTAGATTACATGCAAAGTTCAAACTGTTATGATCTACGCTACTTATAATGCACGAAGGCATCTCATACTTAATTTTAAGATGTACAAAAAATTAAACATGGTTTACAACACTTTAATGCACCAAATTTTTAAAATTACAACAAAATAAGCATATTGTACAACAAAATAAAGCGTGGTGTAATTTTAAGACTAAAATTCTATCAAACAAAATTAATGCTATTAAAAACACCCATTCACCAAAAATTACAACCATTTAAGCACAATGTACAATAACTGCAACCAATTTTCAGAATTACAACAGAATAAGCATAGTGTACAACAAAATAAGCATGATTAATTTTCAGACTTATTTTCAGACTTACAACATTAACGTAGTGTTTGGTACGGCGTAATGAGAGTAGAAATGGAAAAGATCGTTACGACGAAATGAAAAAATTATGTTTGTTTACAATTGTCAATTGAATGACTCATTGCATGTAATCACTCATTACATTAAAAACCACTATTTTCATTCATTAGAGATCCCTTGTTTTTTTTTCATTACATCTTGGAATGGAATCATAATTACATAAAAGCCCTTTATTTACCCACCAAACAAAAAAATATATAATCAAATGCTATTTTAGTCTTTTTATTATCGATTACATTCCAATCTATGATAATAACCAAACATAATTATAACCGTAATGCGTCATTCCATTACTTCATTTATTCCATTACGATGTTCATTCCATTCTGTCACTACTTCATTCCATCATACAAAACAGACCCTAATGCTATTAAAGTAGTCAATGTTATTAATGACTATAATGACTAGTACTTACAAGAAAAAAAACATAGTATACAACACTTTAATGCACATAATTTTCAGACGTACAAGACAAGAAACATAGTGTACAACAAAGCACCACATTAATGCTATTTAATGTAGTCAATTATTTAACTGGTCAATAAATACAATTAATACAGTTATTAAAACACCTCTTACATAAGAAATACAAATTATCAAGCATATTGTACAACCAAATTAAACACAATTCTTGCATTAAATTTCACTGCTACAAATAATAAAACACATTATACAAATATTCAAGCCCGAACGGGCAACGAGTCAAATGGGCTTGAGCCCGAACGGGTGCGGACCAAACGGGCTCGAGCCCGAGCAGACACGGACCAACGGGTTCGAGCCCGAACAGGCACGGGCTATACGAAATTCTTGATATCCGTAAATTTATTGTTAAAAAGAACATAATAAACTAAAATACATTATTTATCGAAAAAATTTATTTCAGGGAACCCGCCGCTGCAACGCTCGGGTACCCTGCTAGTTGGAATAAAAAGTGAAGCTTCTTCAAAGACAAGCGCCCCGTAACCTAGGTCTTGAGTGAGACTTGAAGTGTGTTAGATAGGTTAGTTGGCTCAAACCTAAACCTAATAGTGGTTTGAGTCCATTAGGTTTATAGTTTAATTGCTTATTACCAAAGCTATATATTTAGTATATAAATACACTTGCTTTCTCATATGTAAGTGATTCAATCAATAAATCTATTTGGTTATTTTACATGGTATCAGAGCTTTAGGTAAGATCCACCTATAAAATTTGTTATCATCCGGTCATCAGCTACTCGCCGTTGATTCGGAAAGATCATAGTTATTTTCGAATTATTTTTATTTTTTATTAGTATTTTCTTTTTCTTATTTAATGCCTAAACACAAACCCTAGCCATTAAAACACACAAAATATGTACGTTGAGTTTCCTTCAACCAACCATATTTTTTCCTTCTACATCAAACTGTTTTCGTCGTTGAAGATCATTGTCGTTTTTCGCAAATAGTTGAGTGATGTAAAAAAAAGTCACGCAAAAGAAGAAGTCACGAGCAACAAACAACTATGCCGCCAAATACAATTATGCTTTCGTTCAACCAATCAACAAAGAAGATGATAGAAGAAAAGAAGAAGTGGCTTTCAACATATGTTCAAATTTGTTGGTTCGAAAGTCTCTCTTTCAAACTCCAAGGGAGTGTTAGATAGGTTAGTTGACCCAAATCAATAGTGGTTTGGGTCATGAGGTTTGGGGTTTGATTGCTTATTATCAAATCTATGTATTTAGTATAAATACACGTGCTTTCTCATATGTAAATGATCCAATCAATAAATCTATTTGGTTATTTTACAATGTCAACCTATTAGGATAAGAAAACACTATTTTAAATCTTGGAAAAAAAATCAATATGAAGTATTCAGCTTAATTTACATAGGGAAATTTGATGAGAGGCGCTCTACTATCCACCTTCTAGGTTTTGTAAGATTAAAAAATAGATGTTTTGTATAACTATGCTTAAATAAAAAAAAGTTCTCAAAATGCTCCTGATTTGTATCTTTTTCACTTTCTTTTTTTTCTGATCATTGCACTTTCTCCCCCGTAATCCAAATTGTATGAATTCAACCTTATTAACACATACACTTGTTTTGAGATACCTTACGATGGTTGTGAAACGCTAGACATCAAATCAACATGGGAAAGCGGGAAAGTAATTGTAAGGATTCGAGAAAAAGTTGATGCAACTTGATATGTACGATAACAATAAGAAAAATCAAAAGGCAGAAAGTAAATATTTTAAATTTATTTAATTTCAAAAGACAAATGATACCTTTGATGTCGTGCGATAACAATAAAAAAATCAAGGTAGAATTTTCCTACTTTTGTCAACCCTTTCCCCTTTTCTTATCGCTTTTAACCTAAGTGTGTTGTCTCTCGATCTACCACGAAAAGCAAGGACATCAAAGAAAAATAACCCCACAATGAAGGTAATTTCGCTTTAATTATCTTTTTTAATAATTTCATCAATCATTCTTTTTGTTTCACAGTTAATTTTTTAAAGGGAAAATTAGTCAAATAGACCGCGCGCCTTGAGGCATATCACTTTATGGACCACGCACTCTTGACATTCGAAAATAGACAGGTTGCCCAGCGATTTTTTTGGACCCAACCAGGGGCTGCCATGTGTCCGACAACTTATGACACAAGTACGTATTTTGAAAGTATATGTCATGTATTGTAAGGTATTGTTTTTTGGGCAACTTGTATTATTTTTTGGGCAACTTTATATTTTTGGGCAACTTGTATTTATACACAAGGATAATTTCGTCATTTTACATTTGTACTTTGGGAAGCTTTTATATTTTTTATTGGCAGCACTAACTATCTCAAATCCTATTAATAGAACACACAACACAAACAGTCGATCTAAATCCACCACCACCGAAACCCTGATTCAGGCACCGCCTTCACCCTAACCGTCGTCGGTGAAATCGATTCCATCGATTTTAACCTAATATTAGGGTTTGTTTCATTCAAAAGCTCAATTTTAACCTAATTATATCAATTTGCGTACAAACCTGCATATGTGGCACCATCTACAAAGTTTATATCATCTCTGTTATTGCATACAAACCTGATTATAAAGTGGAAATATTGAGACATTATTTGAAACATGATTTTTTCAGGTGTACATGACATATGTCCAAGCTTTATATGGTGGTGGAGGATGGCCATTGAGTGTCTTTCTTTCACCTGATTTGAAGCCTTTGATGGGAGGAACATACTTTCCACCTAATGATATGTACGGGAGGCCAGGGTTTAAAACCGTGCTCAGGTTTGTGCTATTATCTACTTGATTTCGTCACAAAAAGCTGGGCATGTTTTACTTATTTGGCTAAAAAGTACTACATTTAAACACGAAATTTCCTGATGCTAAATTGTGAAACTTTTATTAAACCTTGGATACCATCAATTGATCTTGCAGGCTAGTGAAAGAAGCTTGGGAGAGTAAGAAGGATGTGCTTATTAAAAGTGGAACATGAAAAACCAGCTTGGGACACTAATACAGGTTCTTATACTTACAAATAATCAGATATACAGTTTGGATAGGCAATCCCAAACACCCCTTAATTAGCTACTGCGGAAACATGAAAAAACAGCTTGAGAATTTTTATTTGTGTATTGCTTAGTTTAGCTCCTTATTTTCTTTTACTTTGTTTCAATTTATCGCTTGTATGGTAACCATGGTAAGATTAAACTGTTTGTAACAATTTTGTATGTGAGAACTGATAATAAATAGATAGGAGAACTCAATAAGCTAGTCGAGGAAGGGAAAGTAAGATGTTTGATATTGTGTTTGGGATTGCTTATCTTTTGCAAACCGATAAGCAGTTTCGAGTGTTTTGGATATCCAAAGTGCTTTTGCTTATATTGTTTTAAGATAATAAATCTCACCATTACATATCATGTTTATTGCAGCTAGTATTAAATTGATCATCCAGAAACTTTTTATTTGGAGGTTTGACCTGATAATTGTAGCCTTGTAGGCAAGATCCTTTATCCAGAATGTGATATGATTTTTTTTAATGAAAATCCAAAAATTCCATGCATCAAACCTAAATCTGATACGGAGTATTATCTAATAACCTTTATTTTTTATATCTCCAGCTCGTTCATTGGAATTTGTATCCTCAGGGTCTGATTATGCAAACTTACAGTTACTCTTCTACTCTGATGTATCTATTAAGGGGGTGTTTGTTTTGGCTTGTATAGCCAGCTTATATCTTATTTGGTTTTCAGATTATGCTTCATAAGCTTACTTTTTGTGTGTCATTTTGAAAATCTTCAGCTTATATAAGCTTATCATGTCAAAATAAGCTCATATAAGCCGAAAAGTTTCAGAATAAACCACAAAAAAGTGACCTTATGAAACATAAGCTCAAAACCAAATAAGCCATAAGCCGGCTATATAAGCCGAAACAAACCCCCCTTAATATGTTAATTCCCTGATTGTGATGGGTTTTTAGATGTAAGTCACTTAATTTCTTACTATCTGATCATGACGCGATTTTTCCGATTTTACTCGATGTGTTTTTAAGACCGTTAATTGTGAACGATTATGTTTATTCAGTATG
Source organism: Chrysanthemum seticuspe (assembly GCA_019973895.1). NCBI lineage: Eukaryota > Viridiplantae > Streptophyta > Magnoliopsida > Asterales > Asteraceae > Chrysanthemum > Chrysanthemum seticuspe. The sequence goes on from BPTQ01000007.1 coordinate 312,768,047, forward strand.
CAAGTAAAAGGTAGTCATATTATTAAAAAGTCGTGAGGGTATTTGCGCGACTGGCTTTAGATCTAAAATACAGACTAAGATATAGGGATGTATATGTTTGAGAGTTGAAGATCATTGCTGTATATTTGCATAGCCTTGATAGATCTTTGTGACTTTTTTAACTGCAACTTGTATGTATTTGACGTTAAGTACTGTTTTTGAAGTGATATTTTACACTTTTATTGGCTATATCATCTTGTTGATCTTGTCTTGAGCTACTGGAACAAACTATCTATCCAATAGTGTGTCAAAAATATTAAAATAAGCTCTAAGTAACTCCTAAAGTTGTATATTTATTTATATTTACACTATGCAAATTGTATTTTGAAAGAAAATGGGTTTCCTTTTTGCATTGCATGTGAAGGTGGGGGCTGAGTAGTTAACTAGCAGTGGTAACACGATGACTAGCAGTGGAAACAAATAAAGCTAGCAGTGGTCGAGTAGTTAACTAGCAGTGGTAAAAGTTAACACTAGCAGTGGTAAAAGTTAACTAGCAGTGGTAAAAGTTAACACTAGCAGTGGTCGAGTGACGCTTTTGATTTGAACCTGTGTGTCCCGTTGGAGGTAAAGATACCAAAGCGCCCCATTTTTAGGTAAATGTACCAAAGATTTCCAACTCTAACAATACTGCTATATAAAATGATTATATCCATTTCGGTATACAAAATTCCTTTATTGTCAATGATAGTCAAACATGATCTAAACCATGTTTGCAGCCAAAGACAACAACTTTCTCAACTATATTTACTCGCTGATATGGTCAAGGTCAATGTTTTTTTTGAACTCCAAAAAGGGTTGAAAACATTTATTATCATTGTCCTTACAAAGTATCAGTCATGTTTCTTTGCATTGGTAAGATTCTCCTAATCAACCAAAGTCTAAAACATTTCATTGGACCATATGTCGAGTCAAATGTAGTTATTTCTTTGACCACTGATCGTTATTTCGGGGTCCTTTTTTGTCTCACTTGTACTAATCTCCCTTTTTAGGTACTGAATGCAGCATGGGATGCTGTTATACTAGTTGCAAGCGAAAATGTTGTTCCTTTCTATGGCAGACAAGGATACAACAAGATATTAGAACTTTCTAAGCCAAGGAATGATCCAGATGGTAGACATTTATCTGCTTTTACCTATCTTAGGCTCAATCAAGCTCTCCTTGAAGAACATAACTTAGGGGAGTTTCACTTGTTTGTCAAGAGAATGCACGGTACATATCATCCCCTCCGAGTTATTAACTTCCATTTGATACTTGTTGCTTGTGGATTTCGCATATTCAAACCTAAGTACGATTTAGGTTTAATTTTGGATAGAAGTTTATAAGTAAGCAAGTTTACAATGTATTTCACATATTCAAATCTAAGTACGACTTAGGTTTAATAGGCCATGTGTTGCTTGGGCCACCCACGCTTTTTTGCCTTTCTTTAAAGTTACGATTACTTGGCGGTTTCAAGATGATGAAGTACTTTAGCAATACAGTATATATTGCCTTTTTTTATTTTTTTAATACTTGTGACTTTTTGCTTGTTCGACTCATATGACTTGTTTGCCTTTTCGCTAATTTTTCAAGTTTACCTGCTTGCAATGGTGCTGAAATGCCCTCCCCTGCCATGCTTATCCTTTTTCCTTATTTATAACTATTAGTTTTATGTTGATGAAGCAACAGGGTGGGGACTAGACATATCCGAGCTTAAAAAGAAACTGGAAACCGCACGATCAAAGGGCATCACTGTCAGGGCTTTGGTTGTGATTAATCCAGGAAACCCAACTGGCCAGGTAAGTATCTCCTCTCGAATATCACTTATTAATGTATTCTGTCATTGTTCTGATAAATTATTTTTAAAAACGTTCATCTAGGTTCTTGCCGAGAAGAACCAGCGAGACTTTGTTGAGTTCTGCAAGAAGGAAGGCTTGGTTCTTTTAGCAGATGAGGTATACCAAGAAAACATCTATGTCCCAGAGAAGCAATTTCACTCTTGGTTTCTTGTTCAATGGGATATGGTGACAAGGATATCCCCTTGGTTTCTTTTCAATCCGTGTGTAAAGGTAGTTTTTTGTCAAAAGCAATGCTACATGGCAATGACACATGTCGTGAGAAACTTTTAGTTGACTAATAGTTACTATTTTTCAGGGTATTATGGTGAGTGCGGGAAAATAGGTCGTTACATGGAGGTCACTGGTTTTACTCCCGAGGTTAGGGAACAAATATACAAAGTGGATTCTTGCAAGTCTCGTCATGAGCCCTCCAAAGGTATCTGTCGCTTTGTATATTACAATCTATTTGGTTTGGCGATATGATTATAAGCTAATATGTGCATATATGCAGGTTGGAGATGAATCATACGATTCCTACTTTGCTGAAAGAGATGGCATCCTACAATCACTAGCAAGGCGTGCAAAGTTCAGTTTAGATCAGCAAACTTACAGATTACTATATTAGTATTGTTTTATCATGATCAATTGTTATGTAGAGGAAAATTATTGATACTTTGTTCTTTATCATTAAACCTTAGACATTGGAAGTTGCACTAAACAACTTAGAGGGTATTACTTGCAACAAAGCGGAAGGTGCAATGTATCTTTTCCCACGCATTCAACTGCCCAACAAAGCCATAAAAGCAGCAGAAGCTGCTTAAAAGGCACCAGATGCATTTTATGCTGCCCACCTTCTGAATGCCACTGGCATAGTTGTGGTTCCTGGTTCTGGTTTTGGTCAGGTAAGATTTTTTAGTGGTATTGCATTTGATTTTATCATTGTACATTTTGGTCACTAAAAGATAGTTTTTTGTCGTTTTGTAAACTATTATCCTAAACTTACCTTTTAGGAATCTGGGTGACAAGGTACACATGATAGTTTTTTGTTTTTGTTCAATCGGTTATCGTTAGATTACTTGATGCATTTATAATTTCATGGGTAACGCATCTTCTTTTTTGATTAACTGAAAGTTAAGAACTGGAACATACATAAAAAAAATATTATTAGACTCTAATAAGATTCATTAGTTGTCGGAGGCCTCCCAGGAAGTGGTATTTCCACCCTTGGATAGAGGTACCACTGTCTACCCCACCCATAACTCGCTCTTGCGTTGTTGGGTATTGTTGTTGTTGTTGCTGCTGTATAATTCGAATCATTAGCAGCGTTTTTTTTGTTTTTTCCATCACTTTTGTATTATAAACATCACAAACAGCTTATACGTTGACAGGAAAATATCACCCACACGTTAGATAAGCAAACCATTCCTTTATTAAACGTTTACAAAGAAAAGAGAAAATAAAGTTGTGTTTGGATTTGGACTTGAGCAAACTGCCAAACACCCCCTTAACCGACCTATTGGACTAAAGATACGACTTTAGACTCCCTAAAAGTTATTAGTATTCTACTTAATGAAGATAATCTGTGCTCGAGTGTAGTTTAAAAAGAAATGCTAAAAGAAGATGTGTTGTCCTTGATGCGCCTTGCTGCAGCCATATCTACCAACAGATCTATACCATTAGTTTTCTTTTGTATTAGCTAAAACAGTTTTTTATGTCTTGCTGTAGAATTGAATTTTCATGCTGCTAATAACAGGAATTCTCTTGCTGTAAAGTTAGTTCCTCCAAATATCATGTTTCGTGGTTCTTTGAAATGTTATTGATTCGCTTCAAACTGTCAAGTTTATTACACAAGTCAACCACTTGTGAATGGTCAACCGTAATAAAATTCAAACAGTCTAAAACCAATGCAATTTCCCTTGGGATATAGTGGATTCCCGGGTCGTTAAGTCCCACGGAGGATTAATGGTGCTTAAAAACGTTTCAGAAATAGAATGATCACTAAGGATAATGATCTGTAAGGATTTTGATTGGTAATTACACTACTGATTGATTGGAATGGTATTTGAATACAGAACTATAAAGTACAACAATTAGATTAAACAAATGTAAATACGTATGTTTATTAAATTTACGTAAACGTACAAAATAAAACGTAACTTTAAAAGAAATAAAAGACCTACAAATATGAAAATGATATTTTTACAACCCTAATAATAAAAGAAAATTATTAGAAAATTAAAATTATTTTTATAACTATTTATTTAATTATTATTAATTAAAAACTATTTTTAACTATTTAATAATACCCTAAAATACAAGAAAATATGAAATAAAGCTAGAAAAATGAAATTATAATTTAGAAAAATCTAAAATATTATAAGACTTATTTTAAAACTGAAAATATATTTTTTACACTTTTTATCTATTTATTATTAATTAATTACTATTTATTAATTATTTAAAATACACTTAAATACAAGAAAATATAAAATTAACCTGGAAAAATGAAATTTTAACTAAGAAAAACCTAAAATATTAGAAAACTAATTTTAAAACTGAAAAGATATTTTTTATGCTTTTTATTTATTTATTATTAATTATTTAATACTTATTAACTATTTTAAATTCTAATAAATACTAAACAAACTAGGAAAATTATGAAATTTTTTCTATAAATATCCTATGGTGACAGAAAGCTAAGAAAATGATAAAAACAGAAAGTGCTTAATAATAAGTTGAAAAAGAAAATTAAAAAGCTAATTTCTATAAAATAAATGCTATCACTATTTTTAAAATGATGTTTTTGTGATTTTTCTTTTTCAAAACTATTATACTACTGATAGTATGCAACTTTAATGAAAACAAAAATTTTACAACTTAAAAATAAGCTATTTGAAGGCTTATTGGTTTAACAGTGAACTTATGAGCTTATTTTGATGATTTAAGCTCAAACAAGCTTCAAAGAAAGAAACAAAAGATGAAATAAGATGTGAATAAGCTAAGAAAACTCAGATTAAGCTAAAAATCACAAAGGAATACACTGATAAGATGAGGATAAGCAAATAAGCACTTCACCTAAATCTATCTGCCAAACAGGCCTGCAGCCATTTTCCCAAGCAAATTAAGCTTATGTAATAAGCTTAAAAGCTCAAAACAAAGACTGAGGTAATAAGCTGGCTAGGTGAGCTTCTCAAAAAACCAAAATATACAAGGTTTGATCCACTATTAAGCTCTGTGTGAGCTTGTGAAAATGGCTTGAGTACACTGGGTGTTTAGTGTACACAGAAATGGGACAAAATGAAAGCTGCTTACAGCCCTATTAATAAGCTAGAAAGTTGAAAATTAAGCTTGGATCTTCAAGTCAGCTAGGTTAGCTTTCCAAAGAACCAAAATACACAAGCTATGGTTTACTAATAAGCTTTTTATGAGCTTGTGAAAAAGGTCTACTCAACTGTGCACAGGGCACATTTTCAAACAAGGGTCTAAAGTAAGCTAAGAAATAAGTTGTTTAATAAGCTAATTAGAAATTATAAAAAATACTGTGATTAAGATGAGCAACTAAAGTTTATAATCCTAAAAGCTCAGATTTTGAAAGCTAAAATTAAGTCCTATAAAAAATGATCTATTTTATTCAAAAATGACTAAACTGAAAATTTTGACTTTTTAAGATGAACTAAAAGTTTGACTAATATGATGTCACACCCCCAAATTACCTGTTTTGCAGCGGAATGGAATTCCTGGGGATTGACTGTCATAGCATCACAATCACAGTTATATTGAACGACCTAAAGTGTCGTTTGGAAAATACATCGTTTGATTTAATAAAATAATCAGAGTTTACAAAGTAGGTCCCAAATGTAAATCAACTTGTGCGGAAATAAGTTTGTTACAATTCAAACGATGTTTTAAAGTACGTAAAACCCAAGTGAGACGCGTCGTCATCGCGACTCCATGATGTGTCCAAATGCATGCCATGAAGTGAATACCTTAGATACCTGAGATAAAACATGCTAAAAAGTGTCAACACAAAGGTTGAGTGAGTTCATAGAGTTTGTGTTGAAATGTAAAGCCTTTCAAAATCGTTTATGCAGCAAAGGCATTGTAAATCCACCCAGTTCCAAGTTCCGCCCATACAAAACTTGCAACCTGTGTGTTCACAACCCACTGCCAAAATGTGTATAGTTTATGTTCAAACACTTGATGTCAAATGAATTCACAATAGTACCTAACTCGACGTAGAACAATAGCACTTAATCAATAGGACTAGACTCAATGCATCAGTAGTCAACTGATTTAGAACATTATACGACGAAGAACTGTAGCACATAATCAATAGTACGTGACTCAATGTATCAGTAGTCAACTGATATAGTACTTTATTCGACGTATAACTATAGCACACGAACGAGAACAATTGATATAGTATAACACTTGATTTTGAAACAATGGTGATCATGATAGAATTTAGCCTTAAAATCTAAAGTACTTGTGAAAACTAGTTAAGCATGTATCTCCCCCAAAACAGTACAAAACAATTGAAAGCGGGGCTATGAAAACTCACTGTAATATGTAAGAGTTTAAAGTACTTGTGAAAGTAAAAGAAAACAGTTTGAGCATGTATCTCCCCCAAAAGTAATTCAAAACGTATAAAGGTAGGGGCTATGAAACTCACTTGATAAACTGGAATGATGGCAAGAGTGAGTACACTGAGGTATAATGTGATGCGTTAACCGAGGCCTATTACGAATGATATGATATGTCATGAGTTGCAATGTAATGTTATGCATGCATTTCGTATGTTATTTATACCATTTGCGAGTTTTGAAAATATTACTTGTCGTCGAAAAATACTCTTTTGACGTCTTGACCCTTCAAAAATGACTTTACAAGTTTTTACGTCAAAATGTCATCCTACAATGGTTTTATAATGATTTATAGTGAAATTATCACTTTTAGTCGCAAAACAATGTCGTCGGAAATTTCTTGAAATTAACAAAAATGGCTCCGAAAAACTAGTCGTAAAATGATGTACGTCGATCGTTAGAGAACGAACTCGACGGTTTTGGAAAGTTTGTATCGATATCTAGAAGTTTCAGTTCAGGAGTTTTCGTCCAAAAGGTCTCGAACATAAAGATAATAAGGGTTAAAGATAGTGATTTTGGCTAATTGTTATGTAAAAAGTGAGTTTCGGCCAAGTTTAGACATCCATAAATAATTTACTACAACTCCGCTTTACAAACAGCTTGTCATTTTGAAAAATATGCCCGGTGATCTTAATTTTACTAGAAGACATTTCGTTCCAAAAAGTTTCACAACCTCGTTAAAAACAGCCCTCAACATGGGCGTTACAGCTACCGTAACACTTGTATCGTAGAAATAATATAGTTTTTCAGAAAATAATAGTTACGGCAATTTTATGAAAACGTGTATATCTTTGTCGTTTCAAATCCGTTTTCTACGTATAATACGTCCTTAGCTTCGTATCAAAGTAAACTAATATATTTTTGACAAGTCGAAATAATTTGTGAAGCTTAAGGCTCGTTTTTGACTCGTACAAGATAAAAACAGCATGCTAAATTTTCAGAAAACTATACATTTCGTCGTCAATCTTGTAAAATCCATAACTTCTTCGTTATAAGTCCGTTTTTATCCGTTCAAGCGGCCACGGATTCGTTTTAAAGTATATTTTCTAAATATCAAGGCCAAAATGTTGTGCCTACTGTCGGTTTTTCCAGAAAATCAAAATAAGGACAGAACCTATTTTATAGTTATCGAAAATAGTTTTTCTCGGACAAAACCTATTCTAATCCCTTCAAATCAACTCCAAAGCTAATCTAATCCTACCATACACCTTCTTAGGGTGTCATGGGTTCCTAGACATCATCAAGACCAAAGAATACCAAGGGGATAATTATAGGATGACCATAATATATATTTAACTCTAAAATCATGTAAAAATGGTATAAATCACATATGTCTTACATGTTGCTCCAAAAATGAAAAGATACATATGAGATGATAAAGAAACATGAAAAATGAAAGAAACATGCTTACAAGTGAATATGATGAGGTGCAAGTAACAAGGTTAAGCCTAAACACTCTTGGTTTTTATTTCAAAACCTTATAAAGAGTATTATCTAGATTGATTAAACACTTGAACTTGAAAAATAAATTTTGATCCCTTGGAGAGCCCTCTATGGCTGGTTTTATGAAGAACAAGAAGAGAGAAATAAAAAGTTTTCTATCACTTGGATTATTGAAGAATGAAGTGAAGAATGAGGTTTGAGTGTATTTGTATACTATCAAAGAATAATTCACCAAGCCATTTATTGTCACCCTCCCCATAGGCCGGATTTTAGGGATCTTGCATCCCAATATATATATATATTTTTTTTTACTAATATATTGTGTAGAATATTTGTGTAATTTGTTAAAAATGGATATGTAAGTAAATGTGTAGATAATTGTAACTTGTAAGGTAATGTGTACATTAGGTAAAAGAGATTTTTAATAGATCAAAATAGAATGTAATGAGATAATAAAATTTGTAAAAATACATTCCTTGTGAAATTTGAGTGATAAAATAATTATCGTATAGTTTTTTAGAAAAACGTCGTAATAATATAACTTTAACGATTTAGGTACAAAATAAATTCAAAACACTAGTAAAACTCAAAATATAGTTTATATAACTAAATGTAAGTATAAAAATGTGTCGGGATCATTTTTGAAAGTAACGGATTTAATATTTAAAATAATAACTCACGCGATAACGTTTATTTAATATAAAAATTACGCGTTAAATGTGACATGAAATGTCATGAATGAACTAATATGATGCAAATGATGTCAATGAAATGTAGACTAAACTTAGTCCATATGAAATGTTCGTGATGTTATGATCATGAATTCGCCGCTAAACCTTAAAGGTTACGCGAACTTGGAACACGTAAACCTAGTTTACGATAAATGTTGAAATTGTGAAACTTGAGAAATGACTTGAAATTGCGAGTTGTCACATATGAACTTTGGATTGATTCTACTTACTGATTTTGTTGTAATAACCTAAGTTATGATGAAATTAAGCTATGTTACCAAGTTATAAGCTACTATGATGATTTTTGTTTCCTAAATCCTAACAGTTAACAAGTGGTTTGAGATTAAAGAAGAATTTGACTTTTGATCAAACAAGGACTGGTTTTTAATGTTGCTATGAGTTATTAGATGCTAGTATGACAGATACCAATAACAAGAAACAACACCAACACTCTCTAACACAGGTAACAAAGTAAAATCAAACAACCCTTTAACTAACTGTTTTTGAGTTTTTTTTCAAAGGGTTTCACAGATTCAGACCATGCACTTGATTAATAACCTTATATTATCATATTTTAAGACTAAATAAGCATTACACAACAACAATAACAACATAAAACTCAGGATTGACACTTATGCTATAATAACTGTGAAAATGAGATTTTTAGTAACTACAAATTGTAAAGAACAAGCTAACTGTTTTATTATAGAAATCTACTTAACTACAGCTTAGAAACATAATAACACAAAGCTTTAAGCTAAAAGCTACCTATGTAATGAAATGCAAAAATGCTAAGAAAGAGCTTACAACTGCCTTCCAGCCAAATACCATGAACCAATGATCAAGACCACTCCTAATAGCTTTCCACAAAGCTTCTAACCCAAGGGAAATCCAGAGATTACCCTGCTTCAGCCTTTTTCATCATCTTCAATGATTTTTGATTTTTAACTAATTTTTCTTGATTTTTATGAATTTTTAAGTTTTATAACTACAACTGACTTTTTTGGTTCTAATAGCTCTCAGAAGCTATATAATGAACTTATATGAGCTTATGAGTTCATAATATCAACCACAAACAACTTTAAGCTAAAATTGAGATTTTGCTCAAGAATTGCATAAACTGAATACGTACTTAAAACTTGAAATTGATTACTTAAAAAGGTTTACAATGCACTGAAATAACTTAACAAATCACTTGAAAGCTTTAAGATAAACTGGAAATTGAAATTTAATTAAAACGACATAAGCTAATAAATTTTTACACTAGATATTCTTCTACATTGCTTCCTTCTTGTTTATAAAGATCTTTTTGGGCTCTTGGTCGACCTCTGAGACTTTCCCACTTCACTTGAACCATTGGATTCTTCAAAATCATCATAATCGTCCATTTGGCAATTTTGGCGCCAAAAGTCATAAGCAGGTTTTTTGCATTTAAAGAATTTTGGGAGATTGTAGAGGTGGAAGGGAGTGGGTATACAGCTGGGAAGACAGGTGGAAAGGTGGCTAAAACAACCCTGGTTTTGGTTTGCAGTTGAGGAAGAGGAAGGTGAACAGTATCTCTGGTTTTGGCGCGTTGACTGGTGTTTGACCCGTTTTTAAGTATTAAGTTGGGGGTTCAAAATTGTATATTGGCAGGGCAAAGAGGGATTTGGACTGGCTCAGGGGTCAAAGGTCAAGGGTCAAGGTTCACTTGGGTTGGGCCAGCTGGATTGGGTTGATAATAACAAAGGGATCCGTTTGGTTTAGTAGTAGTATCACAAGGACCATTGTTGTAATTTCTGCAAACTTGAGGGATCAAAACCTGCCACTTTTCCAAAGTTAACACAAGGACCAATTCTGCTAAACATGAATAGTACAAGGACCACATTTGATTATTTTCCATTTTTAAATATCCGAGGACTATTTTTGACATTTTTCAAAGTTGAGGGACCAAAGTTGTCATTTTGCAATTCTTAAACTTTGAAGGGTTTGTTTTGACAACTTTTGAATCCATTGGACCTTAAATGATATTTTTCTTTATTTTGATTTACCAGGGACCAGTTTTGACAACTTTTGAAACTTGGGGGACTAAAACTGCCAATTATGCAAACTTGATACGTTTTTCACCTGATTTTGATATTTTTGCATTTAAAACACATAAAACACTTATTTGTGATATTTTTATCATTTTCATGCATTTCTGAGTGTTTTCAGATGTTTTTGCAGTTTAAATGGTACAAAAATGATGAGTATTTGCACACTCATCAGTTACTCTGTTTGATACTTTGATATTCCTCCTACTATTGATTGTTCTTAAAACTATTGCTTATCTTAGAAGACATGATTTCTCTGTTATGATGATGATTATTTGCAAGTCTGGAATATATTGATTGTTGTTTTGATGATTGAAATATATGGAGTAATATATGATCAGTGTGTTTGTCGATGTGATTTAGAAGTCTAAATTCATGTTTACGATCAATCTTTTTAATGACAGATGGATTGATAAGATACTAGTTTATATGGTATTAATCTTTGAATGCTAGCTAAATATGTTTAATTATAATGTCACTGATCTAATGTTTAAGATGGCAATTTATAATTTACCTAAAACTGGTCTCAACAGAATCTATTGTGGAATCGTTGTAAACTTGATCTAAACTCTGTTGGAGCGAAATCATGGGCGGATATCATAAATTTTTGAGTCTGACATTGCAAAGGTGGAGGAGATTTGTGCTTGTCCAAAACCTCAGCCCACTTGCTCCAAAAGAGGCACTGTAAGTTATACCCTTGCTCTGGAAATGTATATGTTTTTTGTATGCAGTATGATTTTTGTTATTTTTATCTGAAAAGTAAATTATTAGGTTGCATAAAGTTATTTTACTGGAAATGTATTTGATATTAGTTTGATTATACTTTGTATTGTTGTAAGTCGTAATTTCTGTCTCATAGGCTTTTAATTTACGAAATGGAGTTATGTTTAGGAGTTGATGGGGTTTCGAATTCCTGATCAAATAAATGAATCATCTATAATGTCACTAGTGTTTTCTAATTTATTTCCATGTTTTTCACCATTTGGCTATTTTTTTTAAATGTCGTGCTGTTTTGTCTTATATATGGTTTTTATTGTAGGTGGGAGTATCCATCTTCAAGATTTTGTTACATGTGACTCGACCAAACACCAGCGTCCTTATGAGGTAACCATAAAGTGAAGAAACATACACCATGTTCCAAAACTGGCTGGAAATTTTTGGTGGGGATTTAGTATACTGAAGATGTAAATTGTTACAAGTCTTATTTTGATGCGTTTACTATTGTTGGGACATTTATGTAGTTTTTGACTTTTACTTTCACAGTATGGGTTAAATTTTTTTGATTAATTGTAAAAGAATTTCAGTTTATTAAGTATGTAATTGTTTATTTTACCTTGATATTGAAGCCTCCATTAGTTTTCAGTCTTCTTGTACTCCAATCAAGTTGTTTTTACCCACAATAAACATAATGGTTAGATCATATGCTGGGAGTGTTTTCTATAGATCCTGTGAACCGATAGCCTATACGATTACAACTACTCGTTCAAGTTTATGCTGTAAGTTGTAAGTTATTGCTGCCTACGATAACTTTGTGCTGCTAGTTAATTGTTACAACTGATTCATATTTTGTTTGTGTTGCTCGACATAGTTAAGGTTTCCTGTGATAAAAGAAGTTGCCCAAAAAGAATTTTCCCAAAAAGAAGAAGTTGCCCTGTTTAAAAAGTTGCCCAAACAGAAGTTGCCTAAAAAGAAGAAGTTGTCCAAAAAGAAGAGGTTTACCCACGCTTCAATTTTTGCTTCTTCTCTTTGGTACCTACATATAACTAAACAATAATACATTAGAGACTGGAATAGGGCCAAAGTCAGTTACAAGTCATGATAAAAGGGCCGCATTTTAACAATTTTAAATCGCAGACAAGCAGATAAAAACTAGCTTTGCTTTATGCAAAATGAACCTACAACACTGTAAAGTGTTGTATTATGCCTTGAAAGTGTTGCATTATGAATGCGACATTTTTTGAAGTGATGCCTTAGGCAACGTTGCATTAGGCCTAAAGCAACATTTATGATAGATAAAGCAACAGTTTTTGAAAGTGTTGCCCCAATTTATAAAATACGACACTTGAAGTGCAACACTTTTGAGACTTAAAGGCAACACTTTTAAGACTCTAAAGTAACACTTTTTACATTAACGCAACACTCATCGCAATCAAATACGACACTTTCATATATGAATACCAAGCAATGACGACACTTTATTTATTAAACACAACACTTCAATATGTTTCCTGCTATATAAGTGCAACACTTTACAACATCTATTGCTGCACTTTTAATCTATATACGGAGAACTGGGTCCTTGGAATTAAAATGCTACATGTTTCATGCTTTTATAACATGCGTATCAAGTGGGGTAAATATACTAAATTTCTTTCCAAATTATAAAACAAGCTTATCACATATAATATAATGTTATACAGTAATAAATTTGAAATATGGAAAAGTAACTACAATTAATGGTAGCCGATATAAAAAAATTTCAAGTACAATAATCGAAATGCTGGAATTCTCCTCGCAAGTCTCTAATCGCCACATTAGCCTTCACATAGCCATATCTACATAGCCTGAAACATTGAAAAAAAAAGGGTTAGCGTTCTAAAAATAGTTAAGTTGCTTGAAATATCATTCAGTAATATAAATTCGAAAGTTTCATAACATTATATAATTATAACTCTCTCGAAAACAACTATCGAATGTTCATCGTTCAAACATAAGTTAAAATGCGCAGTATTGTGTATCCTAGTCATACTATAATCAAGATAAATTCCAATCTTGTTCAGTATCGTACCTTACTCTATCTAACAGATTTTTTAAAGTAAAAAATAGAAGTGGACAAGTCGTTGGGTTGCATCGGGTTGGGTAAGATCATGTTTTTTGAGTCGTAAGAAGTCTAAGTATCTACTTGTGCTTCCTTTTAGATCACATAATAACAAACAAAATACATTAAATGAGAATAAACAACTTATGTTCAAGTTTAAAAACAGGATATAAGCGGGTTAAGTAAGTCGTCAAAAACAAGTTCAAGTTTACTCGGTCACATTGTGTTTATTTTAGTGATGACAATCTTATTATGTTATTCTATTATCCTCATAATTTCATTCATAACATGTAATTTTAACTAGTACAGTATTACTAAAGGAGTATAAGCTATGTTTTTCACTCGGTCCAAACAAACCCATACCTCTAATACAAAGATCCAAATTTTCCCAAAAGAATGAAATAGATTAGCGATTCTAATAAATTGAAATCTTTACGAGTGTAAAGTATAAACACCTCAATTAAGTTTGAGAATGAGACATGCTTGAGACCAAAACTTCATGTGTCTTAATGGCATTTGACAATAATATACTTCAAAGAACTTACTAACAGAACACTACAAGTCATTCTGCAAGCGTTAAGTTTACCCCAACTAACAGCCTACTATACTCAGGACAATACCTATTTTGTATTCAATTGCCTAAGAGTTTATATAGGTGAAAAGAAACAAAGAGCCAGCAAGTCACCAAACTTACTATTACAGCTATATACATCCCACATTTGTTTAACTATATAATTTTAAACATACTAATAACAACCATGTGTTTTATCATTCACTAGTTAACTAACCTTATCATTTAAATCATTTGAGCATGAGGATGTTCTTGTTCCACATATTTGAAGGCATTGAAGCAAGTATTTCAGGTGAGCCACGAACTTCAGCTTTTTCACTTAAAAGTTCACAATATATCTGCTATCAACATGACTGGTTAACCTGTTGGTAATTCACAACTTAAAACATTCATGAGATTTCGAGATCAAATGATCCATCCAAAAACTCCATACCGTGATACCGATGAGACAAGATCGTCTCTCTAAAAGACTTGGTATCAGTTTCTTTATATGACACACCTGATATAGTTTAGGAAATCTTGACAGAGTAAATAAGGTTTAATAGGTAAATTCACAATTTATGACTAAACAATCTGAAGCATTTAGAAAAATCAATTAATGAGAACTGTCTATCATATACATATGCTATCTTAACAGCATTAAAACTTGTAGAAGCAGACAACGTTTTAGAAGGTATAATCCAAACCAAGAAACACGAAAATGATACGAACATGGACACATAAAATAGAGAGTATGTAGGAGCTAACATCTATCAACCAAATGGTTACACTAGGAAACAAGAGAAACATGTGAGTGAATATGTGTGAGAGAAAAAGAAAGGTATGTCCATATGTCTTATAGAGAAGGGTAGATTCAAAAGCACAAAATAATGCTAAGAAAGATAAGGTTTCTGTAATGGAGGTTTGTGAAGGTGGACATTACCAGCATATTACAACATTACACACACTGGCGAATTATAGGTCTAAAGCATACTTCACAATGTCAGGGGAAAAAGAAAAAAAAAGTTCATAACACCACCTGCCATCAACATACTATCCCGCAACGTTTATTATCAAATCCCTATACACGCGAACTATACCTAAAACAGGTGCAGAGAAGACTTAACGAAACGAACTGAACGCTGCAATGGTGTTTTAGGTATCAAACAAGGGGGCAGCAGTCAATGAAGATTTAAACAGCAATAGCAAGGTCGTTTCAACCCTTAACAATACTCCCTAAGTCAACTTTGAAGTCCATAAAAAAACTAAATTTGAATAATGGCAATCAGATCAAGATCTATACCAATAAACCAATGATCCACAATGTAATCCTAATAACAATCCTAAAAACTAATTTTGGCTTTATTGTTGTTCGTTTTGTGCACTATATTTAATTTAATTATTTTTTTATAAATTGTCTCCTGATGCGCGCGTATTCGGCTCGGCTTTTTGACCCTTTCGCATTGACGCGCATCGCGCTTTTTAAAATCAAGGCAACATATTACATCATCACACACAACAGCACATAAACTCTAAAGCACACATCACAATATCAGAAAAACGTTCATAACACTACCAACCACGAAGACCACGTCTATCCAATGCATTTAAAATCGAATCACCAGATAACGTACAATATGCATACCGAGGTAACTTTAAGCTAGGAAGCGAATGCTGAAATAGTATCGGGTAAGGGCAGCAGTCAATGAAAAGAAATATATAAATATGTTTGAATATAATATGTTTGCATACCCGTAATTAGGTACCTCCTGTGTTCCAGATTCGTGACATTGCCAGTAAGGAGACTGTTCATCCATATGTTTTCCACACACGTTACATTTGTTATAAAACCATCTCTCTGTGTTGTCAATTCTGACAATCGTAGCGTCAACAGTAAAACATGTAACATATTGGATTTCACAAACACACTAAACCATAATCACAAATAGGCGTATAAGAGATTTTAGAGAGAGAAAGTTAGAGACTTGGGAACTTTAGTGAGAGAAAGAAAAATCTTATTATGAGCTCCAACTCTCTACCTTGGAAGGTACAGAGTATTTATAGTCATTAGATAAATCGCCACCTATCGGGCTGTGGATCAGGCATACAGTGGGTAAAGACCCGTCCGTCCTCCACGGTGTTACTTAACTAAATACTACTTAACAGTAAATAACTGCGACTACGAGCTTTCTAACGGATACATATACTTGAGGTGACCGACACTTTAATACCTGGATTTTCTAAATCCTAACAATCTCCCCCTAAGGGAGGTCACCTCAAACACACATTACAATTACATAAAATACAAACAGATATTACATTGAAATTGTTCTTGGATTCTTGTTCATGTTCTTTGTTCTGTAGCTCATAGTCATTGATGCTTTATTATTGCATGTTTGAATAATCTGAGTGGAGGTCTTTAACTGATCCACATGATACAGAGTTTTGAGCCAGTTTTGAGATCATCAGCCACAGTAAATCTCTGACTCATCCATTGTGGTGTTATGACATTTGGACCGACATGCTCACATTCTGGATCATGATATATTCTTATCAGAGTAGCGGAAGCTTTTCGTTGATTCATGATATTGGCAGCAGCATAGCAGAAGCATGAAGTGATAATATCAGAGTCATTGATGCACTAATCATGATTTCTTTCGAGATGAATGTGTAGTGTGAGCATGCGGCTATGGATTGACCGCTCCATTCTGATCAGCTGCAAACGTAGGGTGTTCCTGCATAAAACAGTTAGCAATAAAGCACACAAGAGTGTCTTTGATCACTTTTGTTGAATTGAGGTGCACGGCCCACGGTTCCCCGTTGATCAGTACAAGTACTGCCTGTGATCAGGTATAATTCCGAAGAATTTCCTTGACAGGGTTTCGCAGCTGTTCTAGCCGTTCTCAAACCGGAATGTCTCAAAGAAGACAACACGGAGTGAGTGAACCAGCGAATTGAGATTCACCGATTGATAAGAAGAGATTTAAAAAAACAATCGTGTACTGCTCAATAGAAATTGTTTTTGCAATACAACGAAGGTTTTGATTAAAATCAATTATCAATCATAAACACATTTTATTTTTGAAATATAAGTACACAGTCGATGTGCTAAAGAAAAGAGTTTTTAAGCACAATGACCGGTTTTTCAAAGGTATCCGTCAATCCATAACCAGAACCAGGATTGATTCAAAAGATTGAATCGCCCCATTGTTTCTGTTCAGTTGTCACATGGTTGATCTATAGAATAGATCTCACATGCCACCTACCAGGAGCTTGTTTGATGTTGGCTCCAGAAGGCTTTCCATCTTCATTGTGAATATGTTTGCATATCACTCGGATGTTCTGGCAATACCACAAGGATAATGCGTAGGACTCAAGATATAATCTCTCTTTCCACATTGTGTGAAATAGAGAGTCTTCATTGAAAGTGTCCTAATGAGATTTATTGATGATCTCGTGGCTCTAGACTCAATTTGTACATATTTGGATCCTGTGTCGGAGACTAGGGAGAGGGTCTCTTTCTTCAATATCAACAATCTCTAAGAGAGAGTCAATAGATAATGTCGGTTCCCCGTGAGAATGAAACAAGTCCTTTTAAGAGGAACTTAAGTGGTTTGGGAAGTTGAAGTGCAGCGCGTCACTGGGTCCATGACGTCTTGTCTTCAATACCAATGTTACCTTGGTAACCACCAGTGGCATATGAATTGAACCCGGTATCTGCCCTAAGGTTGAATAATTGGAGGGCTATTTATTTTCACCCTTTTCTTATTCAATTCTTTTTCATTCTTCAACCCCTTTAGTGCTTACCGAGACTTCATAGCTAGAACCTTGTTGGGTTTATTCCAGTACTAGCTCAATGTCAGTCCGCACTCTTCCCATATCTCACTTTTTTCCTTTTTTCAATATACCTAAGGACTTCTACACTATCTAGTGGATAGTCCCTGGGTAGATCCCTCCGGTTCTGGCGGATCATGGGAACAAATACCTAACCTTATCATCCTTATAACACCATACATAAAGTAAAGTTGGTCGGTCTATTTGGTATTGTTCATCTGCCATTGGAACCAATTGAAAACCATTTGAAAATCAATCCAGATACTTATGATATATTATTAAAGCATTTTGTACCTGAATTGTTTTTGATATTTTTAGAACAAGAGCTCCCCCTCAACATGTGCATCAAGTGAAATCGTTTTGCACACGGAGGCAAGAGAAAGAATTAACTTCTTTGATTACCATTTTCTATAAGATATCAACATCACTTCCCTGATCAAAACAAGTAGATAAAGCATATAATGGAGGATGAGGTTTTCATAATCTTGCTCCCCCTCAATATGTGCCTTGAGGTTTGAAATATTTTTGCACATACAAGAGGGAACAGACTGCACATTGAAACAAATTGATCACGTTTCAGATCTTAGTGGTTTAAGATAGATGCTCCCCCTCAACCTGTGCATGGAAAATTTGAAATAGTTTGGCACATGTGGGAAGGAGAGCTTGTACATCCTTATAAAACCATTTACCAAATTATCAGATTAAATCTAATTTAAATCACAAGTTCTCCCCCGATCACAATTATCAAATCATTTGATATTTGTGATCTCTGTAGATTTAAATTGATTTGGAAAGCTTTTAAGGAGAATTGTGACTTGATTATGAAAGCGTTTTAACTGATAAGGATCAGATTTTGAGACTTTGGACTCCATTGATTAAACATGCATGATTATCTTTTGAAAACAATTGAATGACACATAACTTTTTAATTTAATTGAAATCATTCTCCCCCTCAATCAATGACCTAAGTTGTTGATTGAGAGATAGATATTTTGACACACTTTAAGTCCAAATGATTTCCAAAAAAATAGAGTCCGAGTTATTTTTCAAAGCAATTAGTTTTCATTAGATAGTAAGGATTTGTTTAAAGAATCAGAGCATTATTTTTTTCTCTTTCCCCCAAAAATATTTTTTGATTTTTTGATTTTTTTTAAGAAAATTCGAACAACATCTAAAGTCCCGTGTCATTCTTTGAATGACAGCATCAAGATCGTAGATATTTATCGAATCGAGAAAAACATGACAAAATGACAATATTTTTTGAGGATTTTTCGTATTTTTCAAATTTTTATGGATTTTGAAAGTTTTATATTTTTCTATTTAATTTTTGAAGGTTTTATAATTTTGTATTTTGTTTTTCAAATAAATATTTACAAAAGATAGATGAAGGAAACCTTTTACTCCTCTTCTTCCTCTTGAAGACGTTTGAGTGTTTCCGGTTGTAGGCTCTTAAGACCAAGTCGTGGAAGAATAAACTCAGAACGTTCTCTAGGAAGAGCTTTGGTGAAGATGTCTGCTAACTGGTATTCAGTCCTCACAAAGTAAAGTTCCACCACACCGTTTTCAAATTGATCCCTGATGAAATGATGTCGAATGTCGATGTGCTTTGCTCTTGAGTGTTGTACGTTGTTGGATGAGAGAGCAATAGCACTTTTATTATCACAGTACAGAGGGATTTTGTTGAATTCAAAGCCATAGTCAGATAATTGGGATCTCATCCATAGGATTTGAGCACAACAAGATGACATGGCTATGTATTCAGCCTCTGTAGAGGAAATAGAAGTACTCATTTGCTTCTTTGAAGACCAGCTCACAAGCTTATCACCCAAAAACTGAGCTCCTCCAGACGTACTTCGACGAGTATCTTGATATCCTGCATGATCAGCATCTGCATAGGCTGTTAGTGACATACCGGTGTCCTTCGGGTACCAAAGTCCCATATTGATGGTTCCTTGGAGATACCGAAAGACCCGTTTAACCGCTTCAAGGTGCTTTTCAGTAGGCTTAGCCTGGTATCTAGCACACATGCAAACAACGAACAAGATGTCTGGTCTACTAGCTGTGAGGTACATCAGGGATCCAATCATACTACGATATTTTGTTTGGTCTACCATGATCCCTGAGTGGTCCTCATCTAGTTTAGTACGTTCAATCATGGGAGTGTCAACAGGGTCACTAGAATCGAATCCAAATTTCTTTAAAATCTCATTAGCATATTTAGATTGATTTATAAAAATGCCTCCAGGACTTTGTGAAATTTGTAATCCCAAGAAAAATGACATTTGTCCCATCATTGACATTTGAAATTTTGAACCCATTTCATTTGAAAAACGGTCACACTCATTAGGGTCAGTCGAGGCAAAGATGATATCATCAACATATATTTGAACGCGAATTAAATGTTTTCCTGACTTCCTGGTGAACAATGTAGGATCAACTGCTCCTTTGCTGAATCCAGTAGATAGAAGAAACTTTGATAGCGTATCATACCATGCTCTAGGAGCTTGCTTCAAACCATAAAGGGCCTTTTTCAAGCGATAGACATGAGTAGGATGCTCTGGATTCACAAAACCCTCTGGCTGGCTAACGTAAACCACCTCTTTCAAATCACCATTTAGAAATGCGGTTTTCACATCCATCTGATATACCACCATGTTTTTACTAGCCGCATTAGCCAAGAAGATTCTGATAGATTCGATATGAGCAACAGGAGCAAAAGATTCCTCAAAGTTAATACCTTCCCCTTGACGATATCCTTTTGCAACTAATCTAGCCTTATTTTTCAGAACATCTCCATGCTCATCAAGCTTCACTTTGAAGATCCACTTAAGAGCAATGATCATAGCACAACCTGGAGCAGGTACTAATTCCCATACATCTAATCGATCAAACTCATGAATTTCTTCTTGCATGGCATTGTACCAGCTATCTTCATTCATAGCAGTTTTAACGTCTTTAGGTTCGATCTTAGAGAGTACGGAGTTGAAGAAGCACCATAAGGTATCGGTTGCAAGTTGTTTCCTTGTGGATACTGGACGAGAGAGGTTTCCAATGATGTTGTCCAGTGGATGATCATGTGTCCATTTTCTGAGGTGTTCATGTGGTTGTTGTTGTGGAACTGAAGTAGCAGAGTCGATGTCTCCTGATGAAGATGGTTCTGATGATGATTCAGGAGCAAATATGTTTTCAAATGGAGCATCTTCAGGAGTAGCAAAGGGATTAACTTCATCATTGATGCTAGAAACAGTTCCATGATGTACATTTGAAGATTGATGATTTGTTGATGAGACAGAGTGATCAGCAGCAGGCGCTTCTTGACTTAGTGATATTGAGACTGAAGGATTGACTTCATTCACAGGGATATGAGCAGCCTCTGTTGTAGGAATTGACATATCATTAGCACTTGGCTCAGAGTGTTCATCAAACATCGGATCAAACAATTTCTTCAAATCATCTTCAGTTGGAGGTACATATGGAGTTGCTGGAGAGGAATTTGGTACAAGGGATGAACCAATGGGACTGTTTTGAAGTGCGGGTCTAGAACTGGATTGTCCAGGAGCCATCTGATCGGTCAGCTCATCGAACGTAACGTGAATTGTTTCCATGATATTTCGGGTTCTCTTGTTGTAGATTCTGTAACCCTTCTTGTTTGGTGCATAACCAACAAAAACTCCAATATCTGCCTTTGCTCTTAATTTTCCTAAGTCTTGACCGTCATTCGTTAGATAGCACAAGGTACCAAACACACGAAGGTAGGAGAGATCAGGCTTTCGTTTATGAAAAAGTTCATATGGAGTTTTTCCATGAGAGGTGTGTTTAAGGGAACGGTTTTGGGTCTAGCAAGCAGTGGCAATGGCTTCAGCCCATAGAAATATTGGAACCTTTGAATAAATTAGCATTGTTCTTGCGGCTTCAACAAGAGTTCGATTTCATCTTTCAACTACACCGTTCTGTTGAGGAGTTCGTGGAACACTTCTTTGATGACTGATTCCAACACTTTCATAAAACTGAATTAAGTCTTTGTTAACAAACTCTGTGCCATTGTCTGTTCGAACAATTCTGACTGTATTGTTGAGTCGAACCTGAAGCTGTTTGATTAGTTTGATGATGACATCTGGAGTTTCATCCTTTGTCCTCAAAAACTTTACCCAAGTAAATCGAGAGTAGTCATCAACAACTACTAGAATGTATTTCTTACCATTTATCGTTTGCACTCTCAATGGTCCGCACAGATCCATATGAAGGGTATGAAGAACTTCCATTACAGAGTTTGTGGGTTTTGGTTTGTGGGCATATTTCGTGCTTTTTCCCAATTGGCAAGCTGAACAAAGATGATCTTTTTCATATTTTAATCTGGGTAAGCCTCTGACAAGATCCTTTCTGGAAAGATTTTTTATGGTGCCGAAGTTCAAGTGATTGAGACGACGATGCCATAACCAAGACTTTGTTTTAGAAGCCTTTGACAGCAAGCAGATTGGAGAAGACTTCATCATGTCATCGATAGAGATGGTGTATAGGTTTGAACCTCGAGTACCTCTTAATAATTCCACACCATCAAGTTCTCTAACGAAACAAGTATGTTTTCTAAAAGCCACTTCTAGATCGGAATCACAGAATTGACCAACAGAGAACAAATTATGACCAAGACCTTCCACATAATATACCATGGAAATTACACTTTTACCAACCACATAATTTTCATAACCCATAATAGCTCCAAAATGGTCGTTCCCGAATCTAACTGTCCCGATGAATTTACTCACGAAGTTCATGAGCCGCGACCGGTCTCCAGTCATATGCTTGGAACAACCTGAGTCCAGGTACCACAAAACGATTTGAACGATCTGCAGTTGAACACAGACAAGAATGGATAACTGGATAATTGGGATCCCCATGCAAGAATGGGTTCCATTTGGTTAGTAACAGTGATTGGAACTCCCACATCAGAAATAGAAACACCCATATTAGAAATAGAAGCAATGGAAACATTAGAAGTAGATGTAGTGCTAGTATCCGTATTTGACCTATTCAAAGTATGTTCACTTCTTAAGGGAATAATTCTACCAGTAGGCATCCATTTTCTAGTGGGCATTGCCTGATTAACCTTATGGTCAAAAGGTATCCATTGATAACCTATCTTACTAAATGTTCTTCCTGTGGGTTTCCACTATTTTCTAACTTTCTTCCGCTTTTGCCTTTTAGCCTTCTTAGCTTGATTTTTAACATTAACAGTTTTAACTGAGCATTTGACAGCTTTAGACAAATCATTCACACCATATTTAAGATTAGTAACAGAAACCACGCAATCATCATTACATATTTTGCCAAAAGTAGTAGAATTCACATTAATTACAGTATGCTTAGAGCTAACACTAGAATCAACACAATTCGTTTTATTCAAATTCTCCCTACGGTGATCTTCTACTTTCTTCCAATGCACATTCTTAGCTTGCGAGGTCCTATCATTCCTTGTATTGCCTTGAGACTTTGACCTGCTCGCTTTAATGTCACTGATTACTCCTGTAGAGGGAACGGGAACATTAGTTGGTTTTGCTACTTTTTGCCTTTCCTGTTTTGATGTGCTAGGATGTGAACTATTCGAAGGCACACTGAGGTTCACTTTCTTAACACTGGAGGTGCTGGGATCTGAACTATTTGAAGGCCTACTAAAGTTCACATTCATAACATTGGGCATTGAATGACTTGTATACTTGGCATTAGGCATAGAACAGGGTATCAAGGGATTGACTTGCTCACCTAGGGATTTAGGGCATATTGTAATTAAGCATTCTAGAAGTTCTTGAGATCGTTTGGCATATAAGCATGCATGGCCAATTGCAATATCAAGTGGTTTCTCTAACTTATCCTCTTCTACAATCTCACGGAGACATTCTAGACTATCCTTAAGGTATGAGAAATATGTTTGAATGGCAAGTTTGTTATTCTTAAGATGAGGAGGAACATATTTCACAGACAAATCATATTTATTACAACCATGCAGCTTTGATGCACCATTCTCCCCATTGGTCATTGGCATTTTCCCTTTTACCTGACTCTTCAGATTCTCAATTTCCTTTTGCAACGAAGTTATTTGTTCATTATTTTTATTACGAGTGACTTTTATTGACTCAAATAACTCATTGAAATGACGTTTAACCTTTTCATTTTCTTCTAGGAAACTCTCATTTTCCTTTTGTAAAATGTAACATATTGGATTTCATAAACACACTAAACCATAAGATCAAATAGGCGTACAAGGAGTTCTAGAGAGAGAAAGTTAGAGCTTTATGGAACTTTAGTGAGAGAAAGAAAAGTCTTATTATGAGCTCCAACTCTCTACCTTGGAAGGTAGAGAGTATTTATAGTCTTTACATGAATCGCCACCTATCGGGCTGTGGATCAGGCATAGAGTGGGTAAAGACCCGTCCGTCCTCCACGGTGTTACTAAAACTAAATACTACTTAACTAATAATAATCTACGACTACGAGCTTTCTAACGATTACATATACTTGAGGTGACCGACTCTTTATATTCTGGATTTATTAAATCCTAACAATCTCCCCCTAAGGGAGGTCACCTCAAACACACATTAAACATATATTGAATACAAACAGATATTACATTAAAAAATTTTCTTGCATTCTTGATGTTGTACTTTGCTCTGAAGCTCGTAGTCATTGATTCTTCACATTGCATGTTAGGTTAATCCAAGTGGAGGTCTTTTTACTGATCCACGTGATAATGAGTTTTGAGCTAGTTTTGAGATCATCAGCTGACAAGAAATCTCTGAGATATCCATTGTGGTGTTGGTATTATGTGATGTTGTGACTTTCGGACCGACATGCTCACATTCTGGATCATGAAATATTCTCATCAGAGTAGCGGAAACTTTCGTTGATTCATGATATTGGCAGCAGCGTAGCAGAAGCATGGAGTGAAAATATCAGAGTCATTGATGCACTAATCATGATTTCTTTTGAGATGAATGTGTTAAGTGAGCATGCGGCTATGGATTAACCGCATCATTCTGATAAGCTGCAAACGTAGGGCGTACCTGCATAAAACATTTAGCAATAAAGCACACGAAAGTGTCTTTGGTCACTTTCGTTGAATTGAGGTACACGGCCCACGGTTCCCCGTTGATCAGTACAAATACTGCCTGTGATCAGGTATAATTCCGAAGAATTTCCTTGACAGGGTTTCGCAGCTGCTCTAGATGTTCTCAAACCAGAACGTCTCAAAGAAGACAACACGGAGTGAGTGAACCAGCGAACAAAGATTCACTGATTGATGAAAAGAGATTTGAAAAATAATTGTGTATTGCTCAATAGAAATTGTTTTTGCAATACAACGAATGTTTTAATGAAAATCAATTATCAATCATAAACACCTTTTGATTTGAAATATTCGAAAACGGTCGATGTGCTAAAGAAAAGAGTTTTTAAGCACAATGACCGGTTTTTCAAAGGTATCCGTTAATCCATAACCTGAACCAGGATTGATTCAAAAGATTGAATTGCCCCATTGTTTCTGTTCAATTGTCACATGGTTGATCTATAGAATAGATCTCACATGCCACCTACCAGGAGCTTGTTTGATGTTGGCTCTAGAAGGCTTTCCATCTTCATTGTGAATATGTATGCATATCACTCGGATGTTCTGGCAATACCACAAAGATTATGCGTAGGACTCAAGATATAATCTCTCTTTCCACATTGTGTGAAACAGAGAGTCTTCATTGAAAGTGTCCTAATGAGATTTATTGATGATCTCGTGGCTCTAGACTCAATTTGTGCATATTTGGATCCTGTGCCGGAGACTAGGGAGAGGGTCTCCTTCTTCAATATCAAAAATCTCTAAGAGAAAGTCGATAGATTATGTTGGTTCCCCGTGAGAATGAAACAAGACCTTTTAAGAGGAACTTGAGTGGTTTGGGAAGTTGAAGTGCAGTGCGTCACTGGGTCCATGACGTCTTGTCTTCAATACCGATGTTACCTTGGTAACCACCAGTAGCATATGAATTGAACCCGGTATCTGCCCTAAGGTTGAATAATTGGAGGGCTATTTGTTTTCACCCTTTTCTCATTCAATTCTTTTTCATTCTTCAACCCCTTCAGTGCTTACCGAGACTTCATAGCTAGAACCTTGTTGGGTATATTCCAGTACTAGCTCAGACTCAGTTCGCACTCTTCCCATATCTCATTTTTCTCCTTTTTTTTTTCAATATACGTAAGGACTTCTACACTATCTAGTGGATTGTCCCTGGGTAGATCCCTCCGGTTCTGGCGGATCATGGAAACAAATACCTAACTTTATCATCCTTATATCACCATACATAAAGTAAAGTTGGTCGGTCTATTTGGTATTGTTCATCTGCCATTGGAACCAATTTGAAAACCATTTGAAAATCAATCCAGATACTTGTGATATATTATCAAAGCGATTTGTACCTGAATTGTTTTGATATTTTTAGAACAAGAGCTCCCCCTCAACATGTGCATCAAGTGTTTGAAATCGTTTTGCACACGGAGGCAAGAGAAAGAATTAACTTCTTTAATTACCATTTTCTAAAAGATATCAACTTCACTTCCCTGATTAAAATAGGTAGATAAAGCATATTAGGGAAGAATGAGGTTTTCATAAACTTGCTCCCCCTCAATATGTTCCTTGCGGTTTGAAAGAGTTTTGCACATACAAGAGGGAACCTGCACATTGAAATAAATTGATCACGTTTTAGATCTTTGTGGTTTAAGATAGATGTTCCCCCTCAACATGTGCAAGGAAAATTTGAAATCGTTTGGCACATGTGGGAAGGATAGCTTGTTCATCCTTATAACACCATTTACCGAATTATCAGATTAAATCCAATTTAAATCACAAATTCTCCCCCGATCACAGTTATCAAATCATTTGATATTTGTGATCTTTGTAGATTTAAATTGATTTTGAAAGCTTTTAAGGAGAATTGTGACTTGATTATGAAAGCGTTTTATCTGATAAGGATCGGATTTTAAGACTTTAAACTCCATTGAATAAACATGCATGATTATCTTTTGAAAACAATTGAATGACAAATAACTTTTTGATTTAATTGAAATCATTCTCCCCCTCAATCAATGACATAAGTTGTTTATTGAGAGATAGATATTTTGACAAACTTTTAAGTCCAGATGATTATCAAAAATAGAGTCCGAGTTATTTTTCAAAACAACTAGTTTTCATTAGATAGTAAGGATTAGTTTAAAGAATCAGAGCAAGAGATTTGAAAACCAAGATAAAGTATGGCTCTGTTCTATCTTTGAAAAGCGGGTTACTGCCTGAAATGACAATAAACCATTTTTTCTCTTTCTCTCAATTTTTTTTTTTTAAGATTTGAACAACATCTAAAGTCCCGTGTCATTCTTTGAATGACAACATCAAGACCGTAGATATTATCGAATCGAGAGAAACATGACAAAATGACAATATTTTTTGAAGATTTTTCGAATTTTTCAAATTTTTATGGTCTTTGAAAGTTTTATATTTTTCTATTTGATTTTTTAAGGTTTTATAATTTTGTATTTTGTTTTTCGAAAAAATATTTACAGGGGATAGATGAAGGAAACCTTTTACTCCTCTTCTTCCTCTTGAAGACGTTTGAGAGTTTCTGGTTGTAGGCTCTTAAGACCCAGTCGTGGAAGAATAAACTCAAAACGTTCTCTAGGAAGAGCTTTGGTGAAGATGTCTGCTAACTGGTATTCAGTCCTCACAAAGTAAAGTTCCACCACACCGTTTTCAACTTGCTCCCTGATGAAATGATGTCGAAAGTCGATGTGCTTTGCTCTTGAGTGTTGTACGTTGTTGCATAAGAGAGCAATAGCACTTTTATTATCACAGTACAGAGGGATTTTGTTGAATTCAAAGCCATAGTCAGATAATTGGGATCTCATCCATAGGATTTGAGCACAACAAGATGACATGGCTATGTATTCCGCCTCTGTAGAGGAAATAGAGGTACTCATTTTCTTCTTTGAAGACCAGCTCACAAGCTTATCACCCAAAAACTGAGCACCTCCAGAGGTACTTCGACGAGTATCTTGACATCCTGCATGATCAGCATCTGCATAGGCTGTTAGTGACATGCCGGTGTATTTCGGGTACCAAAGTCCCATATTGATGGTTCCTTGGAGATACCGAAAGACCCGTTAACCGCTTCAAGGTGCTTTTTAGTAGGCTTAGCCTGGTATCTAGCACACATGCACACAGCGAACAAGATGTCTGGTCTACTAGCTGTGAGGTACATCAGGGATCCAATCATACTCCGATATTTCGTTTGATCTACCATGATCCCTGAGTGGTCCTCATCAAGTTTAGTACACTCTATCATGCGAGTGTGAACAGGGTCACTTGAATCAAATCCAAATTTCTTTAAAATCTCATTTGCATATTTAGATTGATTTATGAAAATGCCTCCGGGACTTTGTGAAATTTGTAATCCCAAGAAAAATGACATTTGTCCCATCATTGACATTTGAAATTTAGAACCCATTTCATTTGAAAAATGGTCACACTCATTGGGGTCAGTCGAGGCAAAGATGATATCATCAACATAAATTTGAACATGAATTAAATGTTTGCCTGACTTCCTGGTGAACAATGTTGGATCAACTGCTCCTTTGCTGAATCCGGTAGATAGAAGAAACTTTGATAGCGTATCATACCATGCCCTTGGAGCTTGCTTTAAACCATATAGAGCCTTCTTCAAACGATAAACATGAGTAGGATGCTCTGGATTCACAAAGCCTTCGGGTTGGCTGACGTAGACGACTTCTTTAAGATCTCCGTTCAGAAATGCCGTCTTAACATCCATCTGATAGACTACCATGTTCTTACTAGCAGCATTAGCCAAAAAGATTCTGATTGCCTCGATACGAGCAACAGGAGCAAATGATTCTTCAAAGTCAATACCCTCTTCTTGACGGTATCCTTTAGCAACCAATCGAGCCTTGTTCTTTAAGACATCACCATGCTCATCAAGTTTCACTTTGAAGATCCATTTTAGAGCAATGATCATAGCACAATCTGGAGCAGGTACTAATTCCCATACATCAAGTCGATCAAACTCATGAATTTCTTCTTGCATGGCTTTGAACCAGCTGTCTTCATTCATGGTGGTTTTAACATCTTTTGGTTCGATCTTAGAGAGTACGGAGTTGAAGAAACACCATAAGGCATCGGTTGCAAGTTGTTTCCGTGTTGATACTGGACGAGAGGGATTTCCAATGATGTTGTCTAATGGATGATCGTGAGTCCATTTTCTAAGGTGTTCATGTGGCAGTTGTTGAGGGACTGAGGTAGCAGAGTCGATGTCTCCTGAAGAAGATGGTTCTGATGATGATTCAGGAGCAAATATGTTTTCAAATGGAGCATCTTCAGGAGTAGCAAAGGGATTAACTTCATCATTGATGCCAGAAACAGTTCCATGATGTACATTCGAAGATTGATGATTTGATGATGAGACTGAGTTATCAGCAGCAGGTGCTTCTTGACTTAATGATATTGAGACTAAAGGATTGACTTCATTCTCAGGGATATGAGCAGCCTCTGTTGTGGGAATTGACAGTTCAATAGCACTTGGCTCATAGAGTTCATCAAACATCGGATCAAACAATTTCTTCAAATCATCTTTAGTTGGAGGTACATATGGAATAGCTGGAGAGAAATTTGGTACAAGGGATGAACCAATGGGACTGTTTTGAAGTGCGGGTCCAGAACTGGGTTGTCCAGGAGCCATTTGATCGGTCAGCTCATCGAACGTAACGTGAATTGTTTCCATGATATTTCGGGTTGTCTTGTTGTAGATTCGGTAACCCTTCTTGTTTGGTGCATACCCAACAAAAACTCCAATATCTGCCTTTTCTCTTAATTTACCTAAATCTTGACCGTCATTTGTTGGATAGCACAAAGCACCAAACACACGAAGGTAGAAGAGATCAGGATTTCGTTTATGAACAAGTTCATATGGAGTTTTTCCATGAGAGGTGTGTATAAGGGAATGATTTTGGGTGTAGCATGCAGTGGCAATGGCTTCAGCCCATAAAAACATTGGAACCTTCGAATAAATAAGCATTGTTCTTGCGGCTTCTACAAGAGTTCGATTTCGTCTTTCAACTACACCGTTCTGTTGAGGAGTTCGTGGAACACTTCTTTGATGGCTGATTCCAACACTTTCATAAAACTGAATTAATTCTTTGTTGACAAACTCTGTGCCATTGTCTGTTCGAACAATTCTGACAGTATTGTTGAGTCGAACCTGAAGCTGTTTGATTCGTTTGATGATGACATCTGGAGTTTCATCCTTTGTCCTCAAAAACTTCACCCACGTAAATCGAGAGTAGTCATCAACAACTACTAGAATGTACTTCTTCCCATTTATCGTTTGCACTCTCATTGGTCCGCACAGATCTATATGAAGGGTATGAAGAACTTCCATTACAGAATTTGTGGGTTTTGGTTTGTGGGCATATTTCGTGCTTTTACCCAATTGGCAAGCTGAACAAAGATGATCTTTTTCATATTTTAATTTGGGTAAGCCTCTGACAAGATCCTTTCTGGAAAGATTGTTTATGGTGCCGAAGTTCAAGTGATTGAGACGACGATGCCATAACCAAGACTTTGTTTTAGAAGCCTTTGATAGTAAGCAGATTGGAGAGGACTTCATCATGTCATCGATAGAGATGGTGTATAGGTTAGAACCTCGAGTTCCTCTTAATTATTCTACACCATCAAGTTCTCTAACGAAGCAAGTATGTTTTCTAAAAGCCACTTCTAGATCGGAATCACAGAATTGAACGACAGAGAACAGATTGTGACCAAGACCTTCCACATAATATACCCTGGAAATCACACTTTTACCAACTACATAATCTCCATAACCCATAATAGCTCCAAAATGGTCGTTCCCGAATCTAACTGTCCCGATGAATTTACTCACGAAGTTCATGAGCCGCGACCGGTCTCCAGTCATATGCTTGGAACAGCCTGAGTCCAGGTACCACAGAACGATTTGAACGATCTGCAGTTGAACACAGACAAGAATGGATAACTGGATATTTGGGATCCCCATGCAAGAATGGGTTCTATTTGGTTAGTAACAGTGATTGGAACACCCACATCAGAAATAGAAACGTTCATATCAGAAATTGAATCAATGGAGTTATTATGAATAGTTGTAGTACTAGTGTCCGTATTTGCGCTATTTAAAGTATGTTCACTTCTTAAGGGAATAGTTCTACCAGTAGGCATCCATTTTCTAGTGGGCATTGTCTGATTAACCTTATGGCCAATAGGTATCCATTGATAACCTATCTTACTAAATGTTCTTCCTGTGGGCTTCCACTGTTTTCTAACTTTCTTTAGCCTTTGCCTTTTTGCCTTCTTAGCATGATATTTTGCTTTAACAATGTTAACTGGAGATTTGACAGCTTTAGACAACACATTCACACTACATTCATGATTAGTAACAGAATTCAAGCAGACATCATTACAAGGTTTGCAAATAGTATCAGAATTCGAATTAATTACAGTACGCCTATGGCAAATACTAGAATCAACACGATTCGTTTTATTCGGTTCAAACTTAAAGTTCCTAGGTTGGTCTTCTACTCTCTTCCAATGCACATTCTTAGCTTGCGAGGTCCTATCATTCCTTGTATTGTCTTGAGACTTTGACCTACTTGCTTTAATTTCACTGATTACTCCTGTAGAGGGAATGGGAACATTAGTTGGTTTTGCTACTCTTTGCATCTCCTATTTAGATGTGCTGGGATCTGAACTACATGCAGGCACATTAAGGTTCACTTTCTTAACACAAGAAGTGCTGGGATTTGTACTCCTAGAAGGCACACTCGAGTTCGCTTTCTTAGCACTAACAGATCTGGAATATGAACTAATTGAAGGCACACTAAGGTTCACATTCATAACATTGGGCATTGAATGGATTTCATGCTTGGCACTAGGCATAGAACAAGGAATCAAAGGGTTTCCTCTCTCACCTAAGGACTTAGGGCATATTGTGATTAAGCATTCTAGAAGTTCTTGAGATCGTTAGGCATATAAGCATGCATGCCCAATTGCATTATCAAGTGGTTTCTCTAACTTATCCTCTTCAACTATCTCACGGAGACATTCTAGACAATCCTTAAGGTATGAGAAATATGTTTGAATTGCAAGTTTGTTATTCCTAAGATGAGGGGGAACATATTTGTTAGGAATTAGAAAATTCCTATATTGAAGAGTCGGTCACCCCAACTATCATCTAGCTTAAGTTAGCTCGTAGACTAATCGTTAGTTACTTATTTATGTTGTTTTGTAGTTAATCAGTAGCGTAAAATAGTCTAGTGCAACACCGTGGAGGAAGGACGGGTCTTTACCCACTGTATCCCTGATCCACAGGCCGTCAGGAGGTCGTTTAGTTTGTAACCTATAAATACCCTCTACCTCCCAAGGTAGAGGGTTGGATGTTCTTTGGATAATCTAATATTCCACAAGTTTCTCTCACTAGAATGTCCCACTCTTTCTCTCTCTAAAACCATCTATGTGCTCATTGTGTTAATGTTATGATGTGTATGTGAAATCCAATATCTTACAATTGGTATCAGAGCCAGGTTAGATCATATCTTGCACATCTTTGGATTTATAGTGGTTTTTAGGTGGTTTTTGAGTTTGAAAAAGTTTAGTGGTTTTTGCATCATTTGGGTGATTTCTTGTGTTAAAGTTTGAATTTTGTTGGTACTTTTATGTTTAGAATCATCACAGGTGTTTAGGTTTTTAGTTGGATAGCTTGAATCATCTTGGTTGGGTTGTTTTTGGATTGAAAAGTGATGTTTATATGGTTTTCTCTTGCTAGCGACTTAGCTCACGGAATATTTTCTTGCTAGCGACTTGCTTCACAAAATTGTAGCGAGTTACAGTGTTAAACCTAGCGAGTTAGATCTAGCGAGTTACAGTACAAGTAGTGGACTCTCCACTACGGTTAGCGACTTGGTGGTAGCGACTTGATCTGTAGCGAGTTGCTCTTTAGCGACTTGCATCGTTGGCGACTTGAGTAGCGAATTGCTGCCGAATTTTTGCTAGCGACTTGAGTGTTAGCGAGTTACCACTTAGCGACTTACATCTGCCTAGCGACTTGGAAAGCTAGCGACTTAGCGTTGTGGCGAATTAGTGTTAGCGACTTGGTGTGGTATCTTCTAGAGACTTGGGGAGTAATTCATAATAACACAATGTCTGTCATCACGGATTCTTTAATCACCAAAGTACTTGCTCTCTATGACACAGCACAGAATAGTGAAACAGAATGCTTATCTGAAGGCCACACACTTAATGACTCAGTATCAATCAATCAGAACAACTCAAATAAGTCACTCTTAATATCTTCAGATGATACTAAGAATGTGGAATGCACCTGTGAGCCGTTTCAACATCTCAGTCAGCTTCTCAAATTACTCTTATCCACAACCATGGATCGAACAAGTTGTGCCATCCTTTGTCAGGATTTTCCCACTTTAACAAGAACTGTTTTGCTTAACCTAGAACGACTGAGGTTTCAAATTACCAAAGAAAAGCTCTCAACGGATGACTCTCATGCTGCTCTCCAAACCATCTCTAACAAATTTCAGCCACTTACCCGGGAAGAATACTCCTCAGATTTTGATAATACCATGACTGGAATGTCTTTCAAGAAGCACACGGGAATGGAAATTCATGAGTTTAGAAACTCATTAATTCAACTCATGAGTAATATGGAAACATACATCGAGGAAGCTGCAAAAGAGAATAACAAGCTGAAGGAATTGAATGAGTGTCAAGAGTGTCCATGGAACAATGATGACGTGTCATGCTTCATTCCAGTTGAACCAGCAGAAGACACTGATTGCAGAATCTCAGTTGTGATGGAAAAGGATGAAGAAAACAACACTGATCTCAAATTCTCAGAGTCAGAAAAGGTATCAATCAACAAGGTACACTTATCTGATCACACTTATTCTCACAAAAAGGTACATGACTCTTACCCTGAACATTACAATGTGGAATCAATCTTTGTTTTGTCTGAATCTAATGCAAGTAACATGATTGAAAAAAGGGTGTATGATGAGCTTTCAAACAAATTTTCAACTCTTGAAAAACACTGTATCTCTTTGCAAATTCAAATACAACATAAGGATGAAATGTTTTATGCAAAAAAACAGTGTAGTAATCTGGAACTTCCAGAATTTAGAGAATTTTTTGAAATTAATCAGTTAAAATCCCATATTCAGGACAAAGATTCGACCATAAGAAATCTGAAATCTCTTCTTTCAGAAGCCCAGAAATATGACTGTCATGAGATGAGTGATACACTAGAATCTAGGAATTCTGAACTAGCTCTATGTGTGTCCAACCTTCTAAGAGAAAATGAGCATTTAAAAAAGAACCTTGAGGAAACAAACTCTAAATTAGTCAATCAATCTAATCTCTTGATGAAAGATATTGATGACCTCAAAGCACAAATTCAGGATAAGAGCTTCAATATTGTTGCCCTAAAAAATGAGCTCAGGAAGTATGCTGGAAATAGGATGAACACTAAGTTTGCAAAACCTTCAACTTTGGGAAAGTCAACGGCTCAGAACCACTTGAAACGAACAGTTATTAAACAACCTAATGCCTTTAGGTCTGAAAGAGCTAAAGCATTGAAATCTAAGCTTACATCCCAAGTTGATAACAAGTCTGTTTTGTCAAAACCAGTCACTTCATTGCCTAGTTCAGATATGATGAATCCCATGCATAGGACTAATGAACATCACCCACAAATCAAAAATGCTATAAGCTTAACTAGGTATCATACAAAACATAGTCTGACAGATCAATCCCCTAAGAAATTCTCTGATCACAAAAAGACAAATAGTCAAAACAAGGGTGTGCACTCATTTAGTTCATCTCACTGTGGCTTCAAATGGATTCCCACTGGCAGATTATTTAAGTATACAGGACTTAAACGAACTTACATTCCTAAATCATGCCTCAAGTGGATTCCCACAGGTAAACTTTTCAAGAATGTAGAACCTAATAGGATCCCCATTAATGATACGTCTGGATTATACTGTGTTGCATCTAAATGTGAGACTAAACATGTCACTAACCCTTCTATGTACAAGTCTACATGTGCTTCAAGTACAATGTGCTCTCAGTCTTTTTCAGGTACAATGCTCAACTCAATCAGGAACTTCATGACTTGGTTCCCCTCAGATATGAACATAGCTCATTCAGGAGCTATAGCTTGCCAGAGTTGATGTACTTCTTACTTTGACTCCTATTCATCTTGAATCTGGACTCGTCCTTCCATGTCTTTGTATAAATCAAGTTTTCTCAAAAAAAAAAAAAAAAAAAAAAAAAAAAAAAAAAAAAAAAAAAAAAATTGTTTAAATTCTTTAAATGTACAAGTTTATCACGTTTTTCCTATCTAATAAAGAATATGTTCACTGTTATCGATAACATCTACGGTCCTAGAAATTTCATTCAATAATGGCACGGGATCATAGATGAAGTTCGAACAATTGAAATATTCTTGTTTCCATTTTATCAGGGTAAACTTTTGTCAATCAATGTTCTTTGATGAACTTGATTGAGGGGGAGAATGTGTATATGCTTTTCTTGACTTTCTATGTCATTGGCTTCTGTGTTGGTTATAATGCTTACTCGTTTGTATATTGAGGTCGTGTTTTGCCTCTGTAACTATTTGGTTTTGGTTTCTGTAGGTTGTGGTCATATCTTGCTCATGTGATTATCACTTTGATTTAAATGCCTACGTATTAAGTGTCTGGCTTAGATTTAAATGCTTATGTGTCTAAATGTTTAATTGATTCATGGTGATCAGTGTGATAATCTTGGCTAGAGGCTTAGTCTATAATCTGTGTTTGCAACCTACCACTCGTTCATCAATACCATAGGGACCAAAGTTGCCATATAGTGAAAGTTACATTGCACTAGCGACTTACCTCACCCCATGTTAAAACCACAAGGACCAATTGTGTCATACCGTCATAGTTAGTTGGGATAACCCTAGCGAGTTACCCTATAGCGAGTTACCATTTTTCTTCAAAAAAAGTTTTTTTCCTCTTTCTCTCTCGTTTTCTCTTCCTCGTCATTGTGCTCACTTTAGCGACATAGCAAAAGGTTTGCCTCGATCCCCCCTATCTTTGTTCTCTGAAGCTTCTGTGTTCAGTTTCTAACATGTACTTTATATCCAGATCCTTTTTGAGCTCGTGAGTTGTGATTGTTTGTATCTCGTTTAGGTTCGATTTTCTTTGAAAAATTATGTTTGTTGCTTATATAATGATTAAAAGGGTTCAAAATGCTTGGAATATGTTGTTTGGTATATAGTGTTTGGAATACATTAATGTATGATTAAGTGGATTGGACTGACGGGATGATGTTAGAAGTGTTCTTGGTGGCGAGTTAAATTGTTCTTGGTAGCGACTTAGTATGTATGTTCTTCATGGCGAGTTAGTGTTCTACTTAGCGAATACGTCTCCGTAGCGAATAAGTTCACTAAATTCCAGCGACTTGGTTAGCGAGTTAGTAGTTAGCGACTTGTATTTACAAGTTAGCGAATTAATAACCTAGCGACTTAGTTAACTGCTTTGTAGCGACTTAGCTCATTTACTGTTCATGGCGACTTGACCTTACTAGCTAGCGAATTAGCATAGCAACTTGGTTAGCGAGTTAGTAGTTAGCGACTTGTATATACAAGTTAGCGAATTAGTAACCTAGCGACTTGGTAGACTGCTTTGTAGCGACTTGGCTTAGGTACTGTTCATGGCAACTTGGCCTTACATGCTAGCGAATTAGCTTAGCGACTTAGAGTGCTAATCCTTTAGCGACTTGTCTGTGGCTCGAGATGACGACTTGTTTTTGCAAGTCTGTAACAGTGTTCACTTTCATGTTGAGAATTAGTCCTAGGGTCAGGGATTATTAAAATGTTCAAAATTTGTTGTGCTAAAGATGATCTCTCTCTCACAACACTTAGGATCCCCTAATTCGACTTGTTGAATCAACATACTCTATGTAAACTGTTATGACATCTCTGTTTAGGCAAAAGGTACTTGGCTTCTTTCACGACTGCCAAATGTTACTTTTTGCCTCATACATATGTGTTATATCACCTTTACATGTGTATCTTGGCTCATGTCATGATCTCTTTGAAATGCACTCCTTTGCCTATTAATCCCTTATAAGCTCGTCATGAGATAACGTTTCTGGAAGATTACACTTCATTGATATATCTTATTTAAATAATTGTCATACATTTGAAATCTATGCCACTCAATCTTTCTCAGTATATGTTTTGGGGAATCATTCTGAGTTACTACTTCTATGTCTTAAGGGTGCTCTCAATGTTGACTTACTTACCATCTAACCTGTTCCCATTCATTACTGTTAATTGTATGATTACTCAGAACATCAATGGCAAGTTCAATCCCAGAAAAGAGCGCTACCCCTTCGGCATCATCCAAGGTTCTTTCAGACGAAGAAATCCTTCCCAGGAGTCAATGGGCTGATATCGGAAAAAGCAACTGTTATGTGGACTTACAAAAGCTTCAACATAATCCGATACTCAAAGTTTCTATTGACATCCTCAAAAACACAAACTTCTTTGGAGCTATTACCAAGCAATGCTCAATTCCCTCCATTTACATTCAACAGTTCTGGAACAACATTCAATGGGACAAAATCACAGCTCGATACTCTTGCATGCTGGATGATATGGAGTTCACAATTGATTCTGATATTCTGAGCAAGGCTCTTGGAATCACACCATGTAACCCTGACTTTCGTTCTGAATCTCCACCTGGTGCTGACGATTTGATTGTCTTTCTAATTGGATTGGGTTATCAGAACAGTATTTCAAGAGCGTCTGACATCATCACTGGACACATGTATCAACCATGGAGAGCCATTACAACCATTCTTAACTTGTGCCTATCTGGCAAAACATCAGGGTTCGATAAAGTGAGGATCCCCATCTTGCAAATCCTATGGGGAATCGTTAATAGGGTTGATGTGAATGTATCAGATCGTATTTGGGAAGAATTTTCGTTATCAATGAACACATTCATATCTGACAGAATCAATTTCCAGAACAAAGCTCAAGGCCGAAAGAAACAAAACAAGCTTGTGATTCCCAGCATCAGATTCTCTAAGCTTGTCATCCAGTACTTACAACAAACTCACAAATTCAATCCTAGGAGTGAATCAACTCTACATAAGGCTGAAGAAGAATATGTCTTGGGAAACCTAAAATATGTTCCTAGAGGTGTGGTCAATGAAATATTTGGTTTGCCAATTCCTGACTGTCTTCTCACTGAAGATATCAAGAAGACGGACTACTTCAAGCAATACAAGAAAAGAGCAACCAAACTCTCTGCTGATGTCACACCCTCTCCTCTACAACCAAACGCTCCCATGACCAAGCCAGCCTCACAAACATCCTATGCCTCTCTTCCTAAAAAGAGACGTGAAAGGTCACAACAGTCAGACACCACATCCAAGAAGCAAAATGATAAAAGGAAGAAAGTGGAGAAGGAAACTGGTAAGAACACTGAGACACCAAGGGATGCTACCAGGTTAACTGATGAAAATGATGCTGATCTGCAACTTGGAATTCAGCAAAGCCTTGAAAGTCAGAATGTGAAAGCTCCAGTAGGTGGAATTGTGTTAAGAGAACCCGCTCAACCACCTCAACAAACAACCCCAATTACACTTGACAAGGGTAAAGGAGTTGCAAGTGTTGAACAAGCTGCTCACATGCTTTTAACTATCTCATCATCTCCTTCTAGCACCACAAATCAATATGAGCTGAAGAGAAGAACAGATTCACCTCATGCAAAAGAACAATCTGGTGTGGTCAAGGTGCCTGAAACGTTTAAGGAATCTCTTACGCTTGGTGAGACTCAATCTGACTTGAATGTTGACACTCTGTTACAAAAGGGCTCACAGGAGAACCTTGAGACAAGATCTGATGAGACCTTGAAGATGGATGAACCAAATCTGTCTACTAACTCTTTATCTTCACTTAAGAATCTTGATGATGACTTCTCTTTTGGTGATCAATTCATTAATGACAAAACCTTAGATTCGGCACAATCCATGTATAATGTCAGCATTCAGCAAGATACGTCAACCATTCCTCCAATGACTGCATCTTCATTATCAACTGCACTTCCACCTCCCTTACCTACTCAATCTACTGTACAAACACCACCAACAATGTCACCAAACCCAGAACCCGTCATTACAATCGTAGATGAAGTGGCTCCACCAGCTTCCCCTCCACAGATTCTCACCTCTGATCAACTACTGGATAAAGCTATTAAAAGGATAGAAGCTCTGGAAAGGCAACTTCCTAAATCTGTAGATTCTCTGGTGAATCGTGTCTATAGATTGGAGCACCTCAACTTCAATGAAGCAGTTACTGACGCTATTGAAGGAGAAGTCAAGGATGCTGTAGAATGGGCAATGGAGGCTCCACTTCTTAGACGATTCAAGGACCTCCCCATCTCCGATATGAGAGCAGCTCTGTGTGAAAGGATGTATGAGGCTGAAGAGGACAAGCATGAGGTTCACAGTAAACTCTATGAGGCACTTGAAGAATCCATCAAGTTCGACAATTATGAGCAGTTTAAGATTGAAGTCGGAGAAAAGGAAGCTAAAAAGAAAAGGAGAACAATTGTAATGGAAACATTGATAAAGGATCGCAAAGATCCACCTCCTCCCCCACCACCAACGGGAGGAGCTGGAACTTCTGGATCTGGTAATCCTTCTTCAACAACCAACACACCTCCATCACAACCACCATCATCACCGCCGAAATCTTCCAGTCAATCAGATCCGACAAAAGAGCAGAGTACTCAGAAAAAATCTGCTGCCTGGACGACGGTTGATTCAAGGTTCACATCCACGTCCACCTTCATTCCTGATGATCAAATGGTTAACGAAGAATCTCAGGTCATGGCTGACTCAGAACCAGATGAAGATGATGCGTCGACAAAGCATATTCCCAAGCCCTCAGAAGACGGGTTTGATTCTTACATGGCTGGGAATCGCACTAGCACATCCAGAGTAGCACCTTCAAGAGACACTATTCAAAGCTGCATTATGGAAGATAGACCTCCTTCTCCAGAACCCACATGGACCATCCCAGAGTCTGACTCTATGATTCCTGACAACAATTGGGCATCAGTTATCACGAATAATTATGAAGTTCCAGCTGAAGACTCTCTTCTGCACTACACTGGTGATATGGGAAGTTTTATTAATTGGTTTTGTGAGCGGAAGAGTATCTCATCCATAACTCCAAGAGATCTTGAAGGACAAGCTTACGAAATTGTCAAAGTCTTCCATTTTGATGCAAATCATCTTCAATATCAGATGGAAGAATGTCATAAGATGCTGAATGACCAAGTCAGTGAGCAAATCAGTCGCTTCAATGTCAACAAATCTCTTCCTCTTGGTGGTGAGCCTGGTCAGATAACCATTCAGGCTGAATTCTTCTTCAATCACGACTTGGACTATCTGTGTGCTCACTCTGCTGAAAGAAGGCCTGCTCTATCAATATCAAAGATGAAAGCTGCAACCTACTCTGATCAGGGGCTTGAACAGATGGTTCCTGATCAATTCTGGGCAAATGAAGAACAAAAGTATGATATTGCAGCTTCTTATGGTATTTCCCACTGGTGGTTCAAAAAGAAGAAGTTCTACATTGAAAGACATGGTGCTGATAAAAGACGCAATGATGTCAGATCAAAACTGCAAATCTTAAGCGTTGTCAGTGTAGAGATCTTCCCGATCTATGGATAAGAGTACTTGAAGAAGATTGTCCTTAAAAGATCTGACCTCAAAGTGTATACCATTGAGGAGAACGACTTCAAACATCTTCTGCCAAATGATTTCGAAGATCTCTATCTCTTAAATCTTCAAGCACACCTTGAGCACTTACCTGTTCGTGAGAAAAAGGCCCTCTCTGCAGCTGTCACTCTTTGGATCAGGGGCTTAGTCATTCGGAAACGAGTTGAGGACTTTCAGCTTGGCATTGAAAGTTACCAAACCAGGGTCAACCTCACAAGTCCTCAATGGAATGTAGCTGGGC
Source organism: Chrysanthemum seticuspe (assembly GCA_019973895.1). NCBI lineage: Eukaryota > Viridiplantae > Streptophyta > Magnoliopsida > Asterales > Asteraceae > Chrysanthemum > Chrysanthemum seticuspe. Next base: position 312,809,153 of record BPTQ01000007.1, read on the forward strand.
ATGAATTTCATCGAGAATACAAAGTTCTTGATACCCCTAGAGCCATCATCTTCACCGACAGATATGGATCGCGTATGCTTATGCGTCTATGTGAACTCTACAAGTTTAGTGATGGTACGCTCAAAATGGTCGAAGAAGAACTTGACACCAGAGTGAAAGAAGCCAAACTTGATATGAAATCATGGGTTAAAACTATTTTTTGGACTGATGATGAGGTGAAGAGATGTGAACACTTCATTGCTGCAATCAGACGCAGACTCAAGACACGAAGGATCTTCCGCAGCCTTGAAAGTTTTGTTGGTGGAAGGCTTCGTGATGGTCACTACAAACTTCTTCAGAGAACAGAATGATGACTTCTTCGGGTTACTGTTTATGGCGTGTCTTTAACTATGTGTAATATGTGGTGTAATAACTATGAACAGCTGTAATACATGTAATAGTGCTAGGATTTGTACCATGGTTTCCCCTTTTAAAAAGGGGGAAACATCAGTGTTGTCCATTTTTGATCATATAAAATCGGACACATTTTTCTCCTACAAATATTTTACCTCATACATATTTAAATCACTTGAGATCCAAAATCTCAAAGGATTTAAGATTTTTGATCGGGGGAGAAAATGTGATATAAATATGAAAGATGTTAAAAGATAAGATGACCAATTTTTGTGCAAACTTCTCTCTTATATGTGCTAAACAATTTTCGAATCTCGAAGCATATTTTAAGGGGGATAACTCTCTTTGCAAATTCAAGTCATCAGGGTACCCAACACTTAAATCTTTGCAAAATTCAACTTTAAATGGTTTTAAGGTACCTTGATCATATGGCTTCTAATCCTTTGATGATAAAGGGTTCCCTCTAGTATGTGCAAAACTCTTTTCAAACCTCGAGGCACATATTGAGGGGGAGCAAATTTATGGAAACCTCATCCTTCTCGGAAATGCTATATCTACTTGATTTGATGAAGGAAGCGATGTTGATATCTTTTAGAAAATGGTAATCAAAGAAGTTAATTCTTTCTCTTGCCTCCGTGTGCAAAACATTTTCAAATATTTGATGCACATGTTGAAGGGGAGTTCTCGTTCTAGAAATATCAAAAACAATTCAGGTACAAAATGCTTTGATAATATATCACAAGTATCTGAATTGATTTTCAAATGGTTTTCAATTGGATCCAATGGCAGACGAACAATACCAAATAGACCGACCAACTTTACTTTATGTACGGTGATATAAGGATGATAAGGTTAGGTATTTGTTCCCATGATCCGCCAGAACCGGAGGGATCTACCCAGGGACAATCCACTAGTTAGTGTAGAAGTCCTTAGGTATGATGATAAAAGGAGAAAAATGAGATATGGGAAGAGTGCGGACTAAGACTGAGCTAGTACTGGAATAAACCCAACAAGGTTCTAGCTATGAAGTCTCGGTAAGCACTGAAGGGGTTGAAGAATTAAAAAGAATTGAATGATAATAGGGTGAAAACAAATAAGCCCTCCATTTATTCAACCTTAGGGCAGAAACCGGGTTCACTTCATATGCTACTGATGGTAACATCAGTATTGAAGACAAGACGTCATGGACCCAGTGACGCACTGCACTTCAACTTTCCAAACCACTCAAGTTCCTCTTAAAAGGACTTGTTTCATTCTCATGGGGAACCAACATTATCTATCGACTTTCTCTTAGAGATGGTTGATATTGAAGAAGGAGACCCTCTCCCTAGTCTCCGGCACAGGATCCAAATATGCACATATTGAGTCTAGAGCCACGAGATCATCAATAAATCTCATTAGGACACTTTCAATGAAGACTCTCTGTTTCACATAATGTGGAAATAGAGATTATATCTTGAGTCCTACGCATTATCCTTGTGGTATTGCCAGAACATCTGAGTGATGTGTTTACATATTCACAATGAAGATGGAAAGCCTTCTGGAGCCAACATCAAACAAGCTCCTGGTAGGTGGCATGTGAGATCTATTATATAGATCAACCATGTGACAACTGAACAGAAACAATGGGGCGATTCAATCTCTTGAATCAATCCTGGTTCAGGTTATGGATTGACGGATGCCTTTGAAAAACCGGTCTTTGTGCTTAAAAACTCTTTTCTTTAGCACATCGACCGTGTACCCATTTTTCAAACCAAAAGGTATTTTTATGATTGATAATTGATTTTCAATAAAACCTTCGTTGTATTGCAAAAACAATTTTTATTGAGCAATACACGATTGTTTTTCAAATCTCTTTTCATCAATCAGTGGACTTAAAATTCGCTGGTTCACTCACTCCGTGTTGTCTTCTTTGAGACGCTCCGGTTTGAGAACAGCTAGATCAGCTGCGAAACCCTGTCAAGGAAATTCTTCGGAATTATACCTGATCACAGGCAGTACTTGTACTGATCAACGGGGAACCGTGGGCCGTGTACCTCAATTCAACGAAAGTGGTCAAAGACACTTTCGTGCGATTTATTGCTAACTGTTGTATGCAGGTACGCCCGACGTTTGCAGCTGATTAGAATGAAGCGGTCAATCCATAGCCGCATGCTCACTTAATACATTCATCTCAAAAGAAATCATGATTAGTACATCAATGACTCTGATATTTTCACTCCATGCTTCTGCTACGCTGCTGCCAATATCATGATTCAACAAAAGCTTCCGCTACTCTGATGTGAAGATTTCATGATCCAGAATGTGAGCATGTCGGTCCTAAAGTCACAACATCATACCAACACCACAAAGGATGTGTCAGAGATTGTTGATTGCTGATGATCTCAAAAGATGGCTCCTTATTATTCTCTCATGGATCATTAATGTCCTCCACTTAAAGTACAAATCTGTGCAGACTTTGAAGTTGCACTACTTAGGCACAAAGATTGCGATGTTGAAGATGTTTTGTCTACGAGCTCAAGAACAAAGTCAAGAATAGAATGCTAGGATTTGTAATGTAAAACATGGGGTGACCTCCCTTAGGGGGAGATTGTTAGGAATTAGAAAATTCCTATATTGAAGAGTCGGTCACCCCAACTATCATCTAGCTTAAGTTAGCTCGTAGACTAATCGTTAGTTACTTATTTATGTTGTTTTGTAGTTAATCAGTAGCGTAAAATAGTCTAGTGCAACACCGTGGAGGAAGGACGGGTCTTTACCCACTGTATCCCTAATCCACAGGCCGTCAGGAGGTCGTTTAGTTTGTAACCTATAAATACCCTCTACCTCCCAAGGTAGAGGGTTGGATGTTCTTTGGATAATCTAATATTCCACAAGTTTCTCTCACTAGAATGTCCCACTCTTTCTCTCTCTAAAACCATCTATGTGCTCATTGTGTTAATGTTATGATGTGTATGTGAAATCCAATATCTTACAATATTTCACAGACAAAGCATATTTATTACAAGAGTGAACCTTTGATACACCATTCTCCCCATTGGTCATTGGCATTTTCCCTTTTACCTGGCTCTTCAGATTCTCAATTTCCTTTTGCAATGAAGCTATTTGTTCGTTATTTTTGTTACGAGTGACCTTTATTGATGCAAATAACTCATTGAAATGACATTTAACCTTTTCATTTTCTACTAGAAAACTTTCGTTTTCCTTTTGTAATGCATTTACTAAGTTTTGAAGATGAAACGTTTGAGAATTCTGAGAATCTAAAGGAGGAGGCATTTGGGAACCAGTCACATTGTTCTTTTGACCCTTTAATTGAGAGATTTAGGCTTTCAACTTTCTGATCGTGTTACAATGAGCTTGAATCTGTTCATCACGTTTGTTAATTTGAAAAACTGCATCTAACTCTGGAGCATCTGAGGATGTCTTGATATTTGAAGTTTTGACATTTTCTTTAAGATGTTGATATTTTAGTTGTAAATTAAAATGCTCAACCTCTAGTTTAGAAAAATGTTTAACCAAATTGCCGTGATCATCTACTTCAATTTTCTCATTTAGTTTAGAATTAGTCTTTTCAAGCTTAATGACACGATCATGAGAGACTTTCAGGGCAACAAATAATTCATGAAATTGAGAAGCATTAATGGAACAATTTGTAGCAGTGAAAAACACATCTTGAGCAACACATTCAGTAATAAGAGTCTCATTCAATGTATGGAAGTTCTTCCTCTCAATCTCATTATATTTTAGTGCTCGCTCATAGTCACTAACCTCAACTATCATTGCATCAAATTCCTTTTCCATTTCTTTAATGTCTAAATTCATTCCCTTTTTAAGACTTTCAAAATGATCTTTTAGTTGTTTAAAGAAAGGCATGACTTCAGTTAAATAACATTCTTTCGTTTGCTCAAAACCCATTTCCCCTTCAGTTATACCAGTGGGTGTGATCCTTTTCTTACAAGTTTTCTCAAAATCAACAAATAGTTGAAAAATAACATATTGACTGATTAAGGTCTTGCTTTTAGTGGCAATAGTCCTAGGAACTAAATGCATTGGTGTATTGGGAGGATAAACAGTCGCTGAAGGAATTTTCCTAAAGGGGGGGTTTGTTACAACAAGATTCTCTGCTTTTTGCTTATCTAAATCCTTTTTCCAGAACACTTGTTCGGGTGTTAACAACGTCTGAGGCTTAAACATGTTCAAGGAAATCCAATTCTCCTTTTTGTAATCATGGGGTGTGATATTTATTTTCTTCTCTTTACATTTAGGATCATCTAGTTTCTTGTTCATCTTTTCCCTAGTGACTTCATCTGATTTCTTATCTTCCTCTGTGCACTCAACGCAACTAGGTTTCTGTATAGGCTTAAGGATTTCATTGCCATCATAAAGAACCTTATGAGCATTTCTAGCCTTCTTAATGACCTCTGGATTTGGTTCCTCAACAAGGGGAATGCTATGCTTATCGCTTAAGACTCTATGCTTAGTGATTAAGTGAGCAGTCTGAATGGTATTTCCTTGTACGTACAACTTATTTTCAAGCTTGTTTTTCAAGGTTTTTAGATTAGAAAAATCATTCAAAAGTTTTGATTCCTTAGCACTGAATTCTTGCTTAAGCATTTTAACATTTTCTTGAATTTCTTGTTTTTGCTTAGCAGTTTTAGAAAGCTTTTCTTGTAAGGAGTTTAACTCTTGTTTTAATACTTCTTCTCTAAACCTACTTTTTCTAATAGTTGTACGCATTTGGTCATCCATTTCCTGCTCACGGGTGGTCAACTCAAATTTTGCACATTGTTCATAAATAGCAACACGTTCTTTATAGGCATTCAGTTCAGAGATGACAGAATCATCAGGGGCACGTGCAGTGTATTCATCAAAAGCATAGTCATCATTGACTGCATAAGATACATCACTTGGTACAATCACACTTTCACTTTGTTTCACATATTGATCATATTGGACAACATTGATATTACCCATATTTTCAATATCTGACTCAATAATTACAGTTGATTGTACTTCGTTATGTATCTTTTGCTCATCAACTTCATCGTATAATTTTAATACCTCATAAATGATTTTGTCTTTCGATGGACCAGCTTGTGGTGATGAAGAGACTTTAGGAGAGACCATTGGAGAAATGCTAGCCATTAAAATGGTTTGTGCAGTGGGTTCTTCATCAACATCAGAGTCGTATCCATCACAATCAGCTACTTGAAAGGCATTCTGATGATTATGGCCTATCTCCTGAATTGGTTGCTCATCCACATCTGCATCATATGTCTTAGCATTTCCCTCAGCCAAGAACAACAACTCCTCTTCATCCAAAGCTGCACCATTATCCTGAGCTTGCACAAGCAACATCTTATCCCTGAACTACTCGGCATTCTGAGGGCGTTTTGCCGATGTGCAGTTCCTTGCAATGTGTCCCTCACCTCCACAGTTGTAACATTTGATTGGCTTAGCTTGACCCTGGTTTCCATTCCTTCCCCTATTCTGCTTTTCCACATACCCTCCTCCTACTCCACCTCTTCTTTGTTCATATTGTCTTCCTTGAGCTGGTTGTACTGTAACCTTTCCATCTCTGACCAAAGCATGGTTGTGTAGATTGGATGCAGTCCTGATTTCATTGTTAGTGTGAAGTTTGTTGGTATGTGGAGAGAAGGTTAAGTTTTGTTTAACCATATGAGCCAGCTTATTGATAAAGTGTTCCATGACAGCATTGGCATCAGGCTATTTGAAATATGGATCTTGAATGACTTGAGATGTTTTGGTAGTGGTTCCATCATTGGTGTAAAATGCAGTTGAATCATTTGATGAACTTGTTTCTCCCTGATTGGTTTTGAACTGCTCCAGGATCCTTTTTTCAAACATAGCATGTCTCTCATTCTGGAGAAGGAAGGCATACAGTTGCTCATAGTTTGTATTCTTTAATCCTTTAGTGAGCTTCACAGAAGTGACAAACTTGTGCCATTCTGGATTCATGTTGTTTACAAACTTTGAGTTAAGCTGAATGTTTGGCATAATCATTCTGATGTTCCTCATATCATTAACAAGCTTGTGGAATCTCACGTAATACTCATAGACACTCTCATCTGGTTTCATCTTGAAGTGTTCAAATTCATCATAGAGTTGTGATTCTCTGTCTTCCATAGTTAATTCAGAACCTGAGAGAAGCATCTTGACATTATCCCACACTGCCTTGGCTTCGGTGTTGTGATTGATCAGCTTGTAGATATCTTTTGGAAGACCTTGAAGTACGATGTTAGAAGCCTTGATATCAGCATCGAATCTCTTTTTCTCCTTATCATCGAGCTCATCCTATGTCTTTGGTCTGTCTATTCCATAGATCATTGTTCCATCTTCAGCTGTATCAATTAAGTCTCTAGTAGTCTCAACCCGATACGGTCCTTCATCAATGGATTTGAGAATGTTGGCTCCATTTTCCTTTCCAAGACAGTACAATCTGATTCATTGAGCCCAAGAGTCCTTGGCAGTTCTGTCAAGCATGGGTGGACGAGTATCTGAACCAGCTGCTTGAACATCCTCGGCAACAGTGGAGATGATTGTAGGAACGTTGGTAGACATGATGACAGATTAAACGGGATTTTATAACTCTCTGATTAAACCGGGAAATAGATTCTTTCACGAGATTTTACTAAATCAAGAGAAAACCGTATTACAGACAGAGTCAACCAAGTCGCTAAGAAAACCTGAACCAAGTCGCTAAGCACCAAGTTGCTAGTAAAATTTTGACAGCAAGTCGCTAAGTACCAAGTCGCTAAGTTGTCAAGTCGCTAAAGAGCAACTCGCTAAGCACCAAGTTGCTAGCAAAATTTTGACAGCAAGTCGCTAAGCACCAACTCGCTAAGTTGTCAAGTCGCTAAAGAGCAACTCGCTAAGCACCAAATCGCTAACACCAAGTCGCTAACAAACTTAAGTACAAGTCGCTAACTTTCACCAAGTCGCTACCCGTAGTGGAGACTCCACTAAGTGTACTGTTTGTCGGCTTGTCTCAATAGACAAGTCGCTAGCACAACTCGCTAAGGCCTTCAACTACAACTCGCTACCAAATTACAAAGCAAGTCGCTAACAAGATAACTTATCCGTGGCTTAAGTCGCTAGCAAGAAAAACACATAAACACCACTTTTCAATCCAAAAACAACCTAACCACGATGATTCAAGCTTAACAAATCAAAACCCAAGTACATACAATGATTCTAAACACAAAACTACACTCAAGTTTCAAACTTTAACACTAGAAATGATCCAAATGATGCAAAAACCACTAAACTTTTTCAAACTCTAAAACCACCTAAAAGTCACTAGAAATCCAAAGATATGTAAGAGATGATCAAACCATGGCTCTGATACCATTTGTAACATATTGGATTTCATAAACACACTAAACCATAAGATCAAATAGGCGTACAAAGAGTTCTAGAGAGAGAAAGTTAGAGGTTTAGGGAACTTTAGTGAGAGAAAGAAAAGTCTTATTATGAGCTCCAACTCTCTACCTTGGAAGGTAGAGAGTATTTATAGTCTTTACATAAATCGCCACCTATCGGGTTGTGGATCTGGCATACAGTGGGTAAAGACCCGTCCGTCCTCCATGGTATTACTAAAACTAAATACTACTTAACTAATAATAATCTACGACTACGAACTTTCTAACGATTACATATACTTGAGGTGACCGACTCTTTATATTATGGATTTACTAAATCCTAACATAAAGCATTGACCAAGTTTTGAAAATGAAAATTTTGAGAATTCCGAGAATCTAAAGGAGGAGGCATTTGGGAGCCAGTCACATTGTTCATTTCACCCTTTAATTAAGAAATTTGGGCTTTCAACTTTCTGATCGTGTTACAATGAGCTCGAATCTGTTCATCACGTTTGCTAATTTCAAAAACTGCATCAAATTCAGGAACATCCAAGGATATCTTGTAATTTGAGGTTTTAACATTTTCTTTCAGATGTTGATATTTTAATTGCAAAGCAAGATGCTCAACTTCCAATTTAGAAAACTGTTTTACCAGGTTATCATGATCATCCTGTTCAACCTTATTATGCAGTTTAGAGTTAGTTTTTTCAAGCTCAATAACACGATCATGGGAGACTTTCAGAGCAACAGATAATTTATGAAATTGAGAAGCATTAATGGAACAATTTGTAGCAGTGTAAAACACATCTTAGCAATACATTCAGAAATAAGATTCTCATTCAAGGTATGCAAGTTCTTCCTCTCAATCACATTATATTTTAGTTCTCGCTCATAGTCACTAACCTCAACAATCATCGCATCAAATTCCTTTTCCATTTCTTTAATATCTAAGTCCATCCCCTTTTTAAGACTCTCAAATTGACCTTTTAATTGTTTAAAGAAAGGCATGACCTCAGTTAAATAGCATTCTTTAGTTTGCTCAAAACCCCTTTCCCCTTCAGTTATCCTAGTGGGTGTGATCCTTTTCTTACAAGTTTTCTCAAAATCAACAAATAATTGAAATATGACATATTGACTGATTAAGGTCTTGCTTTTAGTGGCAATGGTTCTAGGAACTAGATGCATTGGTGTATTTGGAGGATACACAGTCGCTGAAGGCATTTTCCTAAGGGGAGGGTTTGTAACAACAAGATTCTCTGCTTTTTGCTTATCTAAATCCTTTTTCCAGAACACTTGTTCGGGAGTTAACAACGTTTTAGGCTTAAACATGTTCAAGGAAATCCAATTCTCCTTTTTGTAATCATGGGGTATGATAGATATTTTCTGCTCTTTACATTTAGGATCATCTAGTTTCTTGTTCATCTTCTCCCTAGTGACTTCATCTGATTTCTTATCTTCCTCAGTGCACTCAGCGCAACTAGGTTTCTGTCTAGGCTTAAGGATTTCATTGCCATCATAAATTACCTTATGAGCACTTCTAGCCTTTTTAATGACCTCTGGATTTGGTTCCTTAACAAGGGGAGTACTATGTTTATCACTTAAAACTCTGTGCGTAGTGATTAAGTGAGCAGTCTGAATGGTATTTCCTTGTACGTACAACTTATTTTCAAGCTTGTTTTTCAAGGTTTTTAGATTAGAAAAATCATTCAAAAGTTTTGATTCCTTAGCACTGAATTCTTGCTTAAGCATTTTAACATTTTCTTAAAGTTCTTGTTTTTTCTTAGTAGTTTTAGAAAGCTTTTCTTGTAAGGAGTTTAACTCTTGTTTTAATACTTCTTCTCTAAACTTACTTTGTCTAATAGTTGTACGCATTTGGTCATCCATCTCCTGCTCACGAGTGGTTAACTCAAACTTAGCTCGTTGTTCATAAATAGCAACACGTTCTTTATAGGCATTAAGTTCAGAGATAACAGACTCATCAGGGGCACATGCAGTGTATTCTTCAAAAGCATAGTCATCATTAACTGCATAAGATACATCACTTGGTACAATCTCACTTTCACTTTGTTTCACATATTGATCATATGGGACAGCATTGACATTACCCATATTTTCAATATCTGACTCAATAATTACAGTTGATTGTACTTCATCATGTATCTTTTGCACATCAACTTCATCGTATAGTTTTAGTACCTCAGAAATGATTTTGTCTTTGGATGGACCAGTTTGTTGTGGTGAAGAAACTTTTGGAGAAACCATAGGTGAGATGCTAGCCATGAAGATTGTTTGAGCAGTAGGTTCATCATCTACATCAGAGTCAAATGCATCACAATCAGCTACTTGAAAGGCATTCTGATGATTATGACCAATCTCCTGAATTGGTTGTTCATCAACATCAGCATCATAAGTCTTGGCATTCCCTTCAGCAAGAAACAATAACTCCTCTTCATCCAATGCTGCTCCATTATCCTGAGCTTGAACTAGCAACATCTTGTCCCTAAAGTACTCGACATTCTGAGGGCATTTTGGCGATGTGCAGTTCCTTGCAATATGTCCCTTACCACCATAGTTGTAACACTTGATCGGATTTACTTGTCCTTGATTTCCATTCCTTCCCCTATTATGATTTGCCACATACCCTCTATCAACTCTACCTCTTCCTTGTTCATACTGCCTTTCTTGAACTGGTTGTACCATAACCTTCCCATCTCTAACAGTGGCCTGATTGTTTGGATTAGATGCTGTTCTGAGGTTGTTGTTGGTGTGTGGGATAGAGTTCATGTTTTGACTGATCATGAGAGCCAGTTGATTAATGAAGTTTCCCACGTGTGCATCAGCATCAGCTTGTTTGAACATTGGATCGGGAATGAGTTTGTGATTACCATTACCCATGGGTATAACTTGAGATGCTTTGGTGGTAATTCCAATGTTTGAGTAGAAGGCAGTTGAATCATTTGATGAGCTTATCTCTCCCTGGTTGGTTTTGAACTGATTAAGAATCCTTTTTTCAAACATAGCATGTCTCTCATTCTGAAGAAGGAAGGCATAGAGTTGCTCATAGTTTGTATTCTTCAATCCTTTGGTTAGCTTCACAGAGGTGACAAACTTGTGCCATTCGGGATTCATGTTGTTCACAAACTTTGAGTTCAGCTGAATCTTTGGCATAGTCATTCTGATGTTTCTCATATCATTCACAAGCTTGTGGAATCTTATGTAATACTCATAGACACTCTCATCTGGTTTCATCTTGAAGTGCTCAAATTCATCATAGAGTTGTGATTCTCTGTCTTCTATAGTAAGTTCAGAACCTGAGAGAAGCATCTTGACATTATCCCACACTGCCTTGGCTTCAGTGTTGTGATTGATCAGCTTGTAGATATCTTTTGGAAGACCTTGAAGTATGATGTTAGAAGCCCTGATATCAGCATCGAATCTCTTTTTCTCCTTATCATCGAGCTCATCATATGTCTTTGGTCTGTCTATTCCATAGATTATCGTTCCATCTGCAGCTGTATCAATTAAGTCTCTTGTAGTCTAAATCTGATAAGGTCCTTCATCAATCGATTTGAGAATGTTGACCCCATTTTCCTTTCCAAGACAGTACAATCTGATTCTTTGAGCCTAAGAGTCGTAGTCGGTTCTGTCAAGCATGGGTGGACGAGTATCTGAACCAGCTGCTTGAACATCCTCGGCAACAGTGGAGATGATTTTAGGTACGTTGGTAGACATGTTAACAGATTACACGGGATTTTATAACTCTATGATTAAACCGGGAAATAGAATCTTTCACGGGATTTTACTGAATCAAGAGAAAACCGTATTATAAGGAAAAATCACCCAAGTCGCTAAGAAACCTTGAACCAAGTCGCTAAGAACCAAGTTGCTAACTATCAAGTCGCTATAATGCCAAGTCGCTAAGACACAGGCAAGTCGCTAAAGAACAACTCGCTAAGCACCAAATCGCTAAGTTATCAAGTCGCTAAATAGCAACTCGCTAGGCACCAAATCGCTAACACCAAGTCGCTAACAAACTTAAATACAAGTCGCTAACTTTCACCAAGTCGCTACCCGTAGTGGAGAATCCACTAAGTGTAATGTTTGTCTGCTTGTCTCAATAGACAAGTCGCTAAGCTCAACTCGCTAAGAACTTCAACTGCAACTCGCTAACAACTTACAAAGCAAGTCACTAGTAAGAAAAACAATCCGTGGCTTAAGTCGCTAGCTAGAAAATCTCACAAACACCACTTTTCAATCCAAAAACAACCTAACCACGATGATTCAAGCTTACCAAATCAAAACCCAAGCACATACAATGATTCAAAACACAAAACTACACCCAAGATTCAAACTTTAACACTAGAAATGATCCAAATGATGCAAAAACCACTAAACTTTTTCAAACTCTAAAACCATCTAAAAGTCACTAGAAATCCAAGGATATGTAAGAGATGATCAAACCTTGGCTCTTGATACCATTTGTAACATATTGGATTTCACAAACACACTAAACCATAATCACAAATAGGCGTATAAGAGATTTTAGAGAGAGAAAGTTAGAGACTTGGGAACTTTAGTGAGAGAAAAAAAATCTTATTATGAGCTCCAACTCTCTACCTTGGAAGGTAGAGAGTATTTATAGTCATTAGATAAATCGCCACCTATCGGGCTGTGGATCAGGCATACAGTGGGTAAAGACCCGTCCGTCCTCCACGGTGTTACTTAACTAAATACTACTTAACAGTAAATAACTGCGACTACGAGCTTTCTAACAGATACATATACTTGAGGTGACCGATACTTTAATACCTGGATTTTCTAAATCCTAACAAAACGCATCTTCTGCATGTATTGATAGTGGTTAAGTGTCTGTATAATTTTTAATTTAACAGCTGTTTAAAGGGTTAATAGTACCTTGTTCGTTTCAGGATTAACTTCAAGCATCTGTTGTATAGACATTTGGTCTTGAGTCTGGGTTCCTTCCAGATTTTCGTTGATCTGTTGCTGAATTTGCAACGGTTCTATGGAACCAAGCAACTCGTTGTATCTGTAAAAATGCAAGGTGGTTTTATATCATGTGTAATTATTGCGACACAGTTATGATATACAAAAGTTGAGTCAGTTACATAACGTGTATCTGCTGTGTCTCGGGTATATTAGGATTAAGGTACACGTGTGTTGCTGGAGTACTTGATAACTGTATTCCTCCTATCGTTTGGCAAAGCTAGTGTTTCAGAAAAGTTGGAAACTTTGTCTTGGTTGTATGTTAATATAGTTGGCTGCATACCTGCATATCGTTTAATATAACCCGAGCTAATAGCCATAACCACCGGTTGTTGTAGCGGCGCACAGATATTTCTCTTGAAATCAGCGGCAAGCTCATTCCAAAGGGTAACTGTTATACAGTTTCCGCTAATTTTTTTTTGTTAGTGGATTGTTGGTGTTACCTGGATTGATAAGTAGAACAAAGTATGATATACTTTAAGTTCTGGAGGTCAATGTTTCGCCGTTTGACTATGTTCGTGGTAACACCGCCACTTGTCCTTTCTTTGTCTATATTGCCCAAATATCCTATATAATCTGAAACGATATTGTTATTGTAGTCAGTATATATTTATATCTGAATTTATGAGGTAGTTTATTACCTGTTAGAAGGGTCTGTTTTGTGTCCAGCCTTCGGGCGACTTCGTTGTATGCTGCAAATCTAAAATAGTGTTCGGGAAAATTATCAGCAGGGATGGGAGAAAGGGTGGTGAATTTACCAAATAGCAGTGTGTATTTGGTATCTAATGTTTGCATCCATTTTTCTGTCTTCTGGCAACCAAATCGTCGTATCTGATATGCTAAGTTCAACTGAAGTTCATTATATTTTTGGTCATCCTTGAGGTCAATGTTTGCCTGAATCGCTTGTCCCTAAAGTAAAAGAGAAAGTAATGTTGTAAGTGGTTCTGTTACAAATAACTTCAAAAGTTGTTTCATTATCGTATATGTTTCAGCCTCTCGGTTTACCTTTCTGTCTAACAGCATACAGCAGTACATCGTCGAAGTTAGGTCTGGATTTGTTTTGTCAATCCATTTTCGATATACTTTAACTTCAATAGCTTTATTCAATTGTGCAAGATCTATGTCATCAAGTAGTACGGTATTCGGTGCCATTTCTACAACCTTGTCTTTGTCCATGGTAATCAAAATTCTGCAAGTAAAGAACATGGGTAGGAAAATGCATACCAGTGGGTTTTATTGTAAACTGTTAGTAAAAAAAATGCGCTGCAGTGGTTTATTTTACAGACAACAGATACTGGTAATAAAGTTAGGTATAAGTATTGTTATGATGAGTTTACGACATATATAGGATACTAACCTGTCCAACCATTTGTGTATATATATTTCTTCCAAGAAAAAGATCTTAGAAGCAAAGTAAAAAAAAAAGTAGACAGTATATGAAAAAGCAGTTACGAAAAGATATACATAAAAATGTGTACCTATAAAGAATTAACATAAATAATAAATATGAACGTATGACAACATGCTCATGAAACCAATGAAGTGAATAATTGGAAATAAAAGAGGTATACCATGTTGCAGTTTGCACGACAATTCTGTTAAAGAAAAGTGGTGCAGCTGGTCTTCGACAGGAATGGTCTTAGCAACACCCTCAACAAAATCCAAAATGCGTGCACCACCAGCATAAGTGTGCGTCATTTAAGGCGGCTGGTGGCCGTCATAAAATGGACTGCACATACTATCTGAACATGTGTAGACGATTACAATAACATATTAAAAAATGAAACTGGAAAGAGAAGATTGGCAAAAAAGTAAAGGTGATTGAAACACTACCATATTTAGTAGACGGACCGGCGACAGTGTTAGGAGACCCGTTGCCGCCAGCACGTTCAACAAACATAGAATAGAAACCGTCAACTGTTGGAACATACAGTGGACCTGAAGAATCTGATTGTACTTTGCGTTTCCCTTTAATGAGGTCTGCGGGCTTGTTTTCATACACTTTTATAGTCTCCAAATACCGACCACATTCTTCCAAGCTAAAGAAAGATAACATTAGGATTTTGTAAGTTTTCTAACAATATATTGGATTCTTTATCAATAATTTATATTTGAAAATTCCTATAAGAAACAACATAATAACTAAAGTTAAAATAAAGGGTGGGTTGGTTAACAAGGCAAAAGGTTCAGGTCAAAACAAATAAACTCCCACTGCTAGTACAAAGTTCCCACTGCTAGTGATACTAAACACTGCTAGTACTAATCAACTCCTAACCAACTTTCCACTGCTAGTGTTAAACTTCCACTGCTAGTACAAAGTTCCCACTGCTAGTGATACTAAACACTACTAGTACTAATCAACTCCTATCATAACTATACGAAGTCGACGTAAAAAATCCATTCCACTCTAACATAGTAATGATGTCTAACAACAGGTGCCCTAGGACGGCGGGTGTTTCTGCGAACGGTATGCATGGCAGGGTAAGTATCATGAGCGCCTTCCCAAGAAAGTCTGATTTTTAGCAGAAATGTTAGAGAATGGTGCACGGAAATGGCCTAGTGAATTTACCTTACTAGTATGCCCATGGTGCAAAAAGATTAATGATTCACACACTCATTTGTTTTTTTCATGTGACAATGCTAAGATGGTTCGGAAGAAGACTATCAGGAGCATAAGAAAATACATATACCGAAACAACTGCACAAGTAAGCAGACTAGAAGCTAGGTGGAATACAGAAAACTGCAGACACAGATTACTTCAAGGCAAAGAGGTTTTTGTGTGAATTTTTTACCACAAGAACAGATTCCAGATGTAAAAAGAGTGGGAAGTCATGGATTTTGATTGCAAGTAAAATAAAAGTGTTTTTTATTTTTTCTTATCAATTCCAGCTATCTCTCCCACTGCTCTGTACGATATTCCATAACATGATCGATATTATAGCAAAAACTTTTCGTATGCAGCAACAAAAACCCGTATGATAGCAAACAAACTTGCTTATAACAATATTAGATGTTTGGATATGCAGTTTTAAAGTGAATTTACCTTACTAGAGTGTCGCAACCAACTTTTCAATATCCGTTATTAGTTCTTCCTCGTCGATTTCTTCTTCATCTACACAAATTAATAGGTTAACATATATACATATAAAATGTCGATGCATAAAAATTATAATTAGAATGTAAAAACTATAAACCTTTTGACTCAAACAGATCAATTTAACTCTTTTTATATCCGTTACCAAACTCGCAACCAGCCCATAGTGTAACGTCTAAGTATATCATAGATCAGTAGACGTATAGCCAAAAATGCAGTTACATTGCATTTACCATAAACAAAATTGAATTTATTGACATTGAGGTATAAAAATAAATCGACTTTCTTTACATGTTGGCTACTATACACAAGTTAAAGAAATCGACCTAACCTACTTATGTCATAACTCTGCTTCTAAAGATTCTTGATTTCTGAATCTTCACCTCTGTGCCTCGGATTCTCTTTGTCTCCGATAAACATAAACCATATTAAAAACAACTCTTCCAACTCGTCAGGTCTTTCTCCTCCTTTTACTCAATCCCGTCTTCTTTTCCTTTTCATCTATAAATATAGGTACATTCTGTATCCAAAATACTGGTACCAATGCTGCTAAAAACTGAATCGCGATTCCTACAGGAAGGTTCGAGTAGTCAACTGATGTTATTCCAAGACATGAAGCCATTCCAACACCTAAGAATCCGATACAAATTGATGATAAACATAGGGACGACGCTAAGAATGACATCAGTGATCCTTCACAGCTTGGTGGGGCTAAATTTGCAAAAAGAACTTGAAAAGGTAGAAGCTTAAACTGTGCAATTATCTCTACTATGCCTGAAATACAAACAACAAAAATGTTGTTTGGGATTCCAAATTTGAGATTTATTTGTTTCACGAGAACAAGATCAAGTAGCAAGGACGACGTGTATAGTATTTGGACAGTCCCAATTAGTTTCCTCATGGAGATAGTCTTGAAGTAGCGGTCATAAAGGACGGTTAGAGCTAACAGCATTAACTGGCCCATAACTTTGGACATCCCGATAATAGAAGGATCGAGATTCAGGACTTGAGTTTGGTAACAAAATAAAGAACCCGACAAAATTGGAACCATGGAAACAGAAGCTACAACCCATGAAAGTGAGTGAAATACACCATCATCTTTAATAGCCAAAATGAGGTTAGAAAACTGTTTCTGAATGCTCGATGATACTGATTCATGATATTTTAAAGCATGAGGTAAACCAAGAGATTCTTCTTTTGTAGTCAAGGATAACACTAATTGGAGGGATAGTAAGGATGCGAAGATTAGGAACATGAATTTTGGTTGACGTGTTCTCAATAAGAAAAAACCGCCTAGACAATTGCCTAAAACGCCACCAGCAGCTAATGCCATGAAGGCGTAAGATTGTAAACCGTTTATCTTATTCTATTGACCATATTCTGCTACGGTTACTAATCCACCCATTACGTCCTGCGACTGCAACCGCATTCTCTTCATCAGACTCGACCCTATCAACCTCTGACTTATCAGCAAGATCCTCATCTTCATCATCTCTATCACTCTCTACATCAGACTCGATTTCTGGTCCAATGTAGTTCCCAAATTCATCATACAAACTATCAACCATCCTCTTATCACCATAAAACCTAACATTAAATCATGACCGAACAATATAATCACAAAAACTAACAAATTTATCAACTATTTCTAATTTAACTTATACATCATTAC
Organism: Chrysanthemum seticuspe; assembly: GCA_019973895.1. NCBI lineage: Eukaryota > Viridiplantae > Streptophyta > Magnoliopsida > Asterales > Asteraceae > Chrysanthemum > Chrysanthemum seticuspe. Next base: position 312,826,699 of record BPTQ01000007.1, read on the forward strand.
TTTTTAAGTTACAGTAACCAACAAAGTCATCAAATACTAGTGAGCATAGCGTATAATCAAATCAATTTCACATGTTAGGCTTGATAATTTCATGCTACACCAGTTTAGACCCATTCAAAAACATATCAAGAATGACATGCAATATATTTTGTAATATTTGACACCCAATCGGTGAAATGTTTTTGCCCATACCAGTTTATGTAAAAATCAGAATGCTTACACAAGTGTCTGGGCCAACATAAGAGGAAAACAATTATACCTCTTTCTTTGAGACATTTCATCAAACACTTGTTGAACCCTTGGCAAAACTCCAATATTACACATGATATCTGAAACTAAACATCCATTAATTGGCTTGGGGACGCTGAGAGTTAATGGTCTCAAACGAGTTCCGAATCCTCCAACTAAGCAATGGAAATCTGTTAGTTTTTAGTTTTTATGAAAAATAACATTCGGTAGAGTCGTGTGTGTGGGTGTGTGTTTTTTGGATAATGGGTGTTTAGAATTTTCTAGGGTTAGGGGATTGATGGAGTCGTGTGTGTGTTTGAATCTGTATTGAGAAGAAGAAGAAGCATCAGTTTAATGAGGAGAAGCAGTCTTATGAAAAGAAAGAAGCAGTCTTATGAAAAATAAGAACACAGTTTTACTATAGAATATTTTATTTATGTAAAAAGGATGTGTACTTGACTTGATAAGTATTATGTAAAATAACGATAAAACCCTTTTTAAAAAATACGGTTGCCCAGCGACTTTTGGTTGCCCAAAACACAATACCTTACACATACGGGACACTTGTCGCACTGTGGTTGAGTTGCCCAATAACTGCGGTTGCCCTCGGTCTATTTTCAAATTTAAAATAAAAGTGATCCATAAAGTGATATGCATCAGGGCGCGCGGTCTATTTGTGTTATTTTCCCTTTTTTAAATATGTTGTTACGTTTTCATTGTTATTTTGTTTTATCTTTTTTATATAACTCCAATCATAAAAGTACAAGCTTAATCTTTAAAGAGGAAGAATTCTTTCCCAACATGGTCATAGAGGCAGTGGGTATATGAACACTTTAAAACAAAAAATTTTTACTACTGAAAAAGGTTTTTCAGCAAGGGTTAAAGAATCCCACTTCAAACAATTCTTTATGTGTTTCAGTCTTAAATTTTTCAGCGTTTTATTCCATGAACTTTTGTTGCGCAAGGTCAAATCTAACATGCATAAATTATGCTTTTTGATTGGTAACAAAGTTTGTACTTTTGGGAAAAACGAGTTTGGCTTATTGACGAGTTTGAACCACCAAACAATGCTTAAAAAAGAGGAGACCGAGAAGCATCTTTCAGACGAACGTCTTATTAGGATTACTTTAATGGCAAAGGTTCAATCACTTTGGGTCAACTCGAGACTAAAATTGTTAAGTCAAAGGACTGCCCATACAATTTTTACATTTAAGGGTTGGTCTATTTTATTGATAGTGTCGTGTTAGGGATTGATAAAACTACTCATATCAACAAGGGCAATTTGAAGTTTGTTAGTAAATTCAAATTCTTTGAATCGTATCCATGGGAAAGGTATGCTACACCGAATACTATGGTTAGTTGTTCGTTAGACATGAGGGACAAAAGGACAATGTATGTTGATAAGAAAACAAATGGGATTAATGAAAAGAATCTAAAGGAGCCTATTATAAAGATAAGTAAAAAATCAACGCGTCAATCCTTTTCCACCAAGTACATTGTTCATAGGTATATTCTGGCCATACAATATTGGGCATATGAAGTAATCAATATGATTGTTGAGGTATGTGGTGTATGTGTTGGTATGAATGGAGTTCCATGAATGATTAACTGGAATTCATGTGAACTGCCTGTTATGAGAGAGAGAAGGTCAGAATGCTTTTGTCTAAAAAAAAGCTTGTTGTTGTTGAAAGATTGAAACTAAAGTCAAATGACTTATAGTACTTAACTCATTGACTCTTGATGATGTTCTCGGTGAACTTGAAGATTATTCTCAGTTCATTAATGTTGGTGATGATGACCACAAGGAAGATTTTGATGAATACGTAACTTGATGGTGAATGGGAGGGTTATCTTAGAGTTCTTCATTTGTCATATTGGCTTGAACAAATTGTAATTGAGAAGGTAGTTGTAAAGATTAATGATTTGAATGAGTCGATTAAGAGCACAATATTAAGGATGTTTACAGCGTTTGAAGCTGAAGTTGGAAAAAAGATTGATGCACACTTTAAACTATTAGACTAAATGTATAATGTATTAGCTTAGATCCTTTAGCCTGTTACTAGACTATTACATATTCTATAACAACGTTACAGATTCCTAACAGTAGAATGACCATCACTTCTATCACTATAAGTAATGCTAACATGTTGGGGTACTCAAACTAAGTTGCAAAATGTTCGGAAGGAATTACTTAAATTAAGGCAAAAGTTCAATGTTGATAAGCTGTACTTGGAGCATGAAAAATTAGTGTTGTTGCATGGTAATATGGCTTTAGAGCGTGAGAATGGTGTGCTTATTCTTGACAGAAATCAATCTGCTCGATAGAGTCTTCAGTTGCAATATAATGTGATGGACCCAGAGCTAGTCAAGAGCCAGCTGATTGCGTGAATTTCTTCTCTGGCAGAGGCTAAAGAATTCATGTTGAAAGAGAATTTGGCTACCTGGGAGGTTTGTTAAATGAGGATAAAGAGAAAGTTTCTAGACTAAAGGCTAAGCTAGCTCAACCCCTGGAAAATGCTAGGAGTTATGAAGCTCGATTATCATATTACTGGAAGAGAAGAAATCTTTGATCAAGTATATTCCCAATTTCCTTCGCTATTTGTTTTGTTCCATAAAGTTTATGACGGCCTTGGGAAGGGTCCAAATATTATGTATTGACTTTGGTGCTATCAAACTATTTCATGATATGAAATCTAAGTACCCAAATCTTCCTATCACTGAGAATGATGATCCCAGGATAAAGATTGGTATTGAGGAGACTAAGGGAGTTGTGGGTGAAGGTGCAAAGAATCATTATAGGACTGAATGGGCCAACCTGAAGGAGTTAAAGAGACTGCTTGGTGATCCTGCCAAATCATTGGATGACCTGAAGGCGATCAAGCCTCCTGGATGCGTTATTTTGTCATTTGATGCTTCTTCACCCGGTTAGGCTAGATCTTGATGTTTGTGGCCTTGACCTTAGCTTTCTTTATGAAGATAATTTTTGTTGATCCCTAGTACATGTTACGGCTTTTGAGTTGTTTATTTAACATTCTGTGCCTTGATGGCTTTGTTTTTTGATTTTTTTTTACTTTGGCATGTCTTAAAGGATGTCGATCCTTTAACTTTATGTTTGTGAAATACTAAATTCCATATTTTTATTGTATTTTTCCCTTTGTCGAGATTTGTGGCCCATAGAATCATTGATCTTGTGGAGCTCATTAAGACTAAGTTCAAGTTAGTATATTTAGCGATCAAGTAAATACACTTAATTTTTGCATAACTTAATGACATGTTCTCCTTTTGAATATTTGAGACTATAAACTCTGGGTTTGTTGTCTATTTGACTGTCCTAGGCACCTCTTAGATGTCTGTTACTTGTTGTACATACTTGTTTGTTTGTGTTGTCACTACCTTGTGAACAACCTTTCATTTCTTAGTTACTTGCCATATAAACTAATTTATGAGGATATGAGGAACGGTACATGTTTTCCTAGATAATCATCGATGAATATAGACATAATTAGTTTCAAACGTATAAGTATTGAAAAGTTAGAAAAATTTTCATTAATTCTTTGGATATGTATTACATAATTTCCAAGCTATAATCTGTTTAAGGAAAAATAAAGATAAAGATAAAACAAGAACTTGCAGCTGTTTAAAGGAAGTAGTTCCTCAGGCTGAATACTTGCCAGGGGAAATAGTTTTCCCTGTTTGCTTGTGTTGTTAGACAATGAGATGCAGTCTTTGCTTGCTCCAAGTCATTCAGTATTTTTGTTAACCTTTCTTTGTTATACTGGATGGTTTCATTGGTTTCTTGTTTTGCTAAGAGGTTTACTGTCATGAGAGGGCGACTCTTGATGGTTTTATCATATTTCTTGGTGATGTCCATGTTCATGCACCAAATGTTATTGTTGTATTCTACAAATGTAGTGTTGACTGTCTTTCTTTAAATTGTTTCAATTTAAAAGTTGTTTGCCTTGGTCAGTTGTTGACCTGAGGATTGAACATTTTTAAAGAAAAGTTGTTTTTCTCATCCCCCCAGGAAATTGCGTCCTAACTGATGTTGTCCTTGGCCTGATTTCCAGTTGTATCTGATGGTGTCCCAATAATAACATTGAAATTTTTGTTGAATATTTGCATGAGTTGGTATTTTACTTGGGGTGGGAGATGCTTGATTATGAAAGTTGTATGCTTCTCGTGATTCATCAACTTCTTCTCTTTGTACCCCGCAGGTGTTGCTTCCCAGACTTGCTTGTATGACATGCTGCTTTCTGTTGGCACTAACTCCTTGCTTTTCCCTGGAGATCGCTCCGGATTGTTTCCATACCCGCCTTTGATGGAAATTCAACTTGATAACGTATTGTCGACACTTCTGCACGCAATTGATGTATTGCCTTCCTTCCAAGCATGACATTGTATTGAGGATGTGAGTGAATGACGTGAAATTCCATGACTATTATTTGTTCTTATGGGTATGTTCCCATAATTTTTTCTAGCTGAATTGTGCCCTTAGGACAATATTTGTCAAATAAGAACCCGACTAGAGGGGTTGTTCGAGGATTCAATTTGCTTTAATTTTGATGCTTTCAGGAAGTTGTTCAAAACAATTTGCATACATGATGCTCATTGAGCTTCCCACATCCATGTAGATCCCGCTTACTTTGTGTGAAGCAATTATAGCCATGATGACCAATGGATCATCTGAAGGGGAGAATTTTTTTCAAAGATGTATGCTTTGTCTTCTGTTGCCCATATTGTCAGCTCCTTTTGATTTTGTTATTCTATAGCTTCTAGGCACTGAGCATGTGGATGTGAGGTAGCATAGAATCTTTGTTGGTTTTACCTTTTTCCTAGCTGCTTGACAAAGATGTTCCAGCTCGCCAACCTGAACTGCCCATTCGATTTCTTTCTTAAATTCTCTACATATAATGGTGTCGTGCCCATGGTTGTTATGGAAATTATAATATTGATTGCTATTATTTTTTCTCTCGTCCTTGAGGGGTGAAGAACGTTGCCACTTGTCTGTGATTTCCCGCTCAGAGGTTAAGATTTTAGCAGGACTCTTTGAAAGAGTTTTCATGAGATTTTCCATTGCCTCAAACCTGGGGTTAGGATGACGCTCTTCTCTAGGTTGACTTGTTTTGTCTCTCCCTTGTTTGGCGTCACGTTTGGCCTGGTAGCTTGGCTTTTCGGTTGTCTTCCATAGTTGTTGTTTTATTTGTCATAAATTCTTGCTACAATTTCTTTCTTGTCTTTGTGAATTCCATGGAATGATCCAGTAGCTCTTTCCGTGTCTTTGGAGTCTTACCAGTCAACTTGTTGTAGAATTTCCCTTTGATCATGTTGCCTATGAATGCCGAAATTTTCTGATAATCCATGAATCCTAGGATCTTACTTGATTTGTCATTGAATATTTCAGTAAAGTCGATTAAGTACTCATCCTGGACCTTATTTATGAACTACAAGCTGACGTAGTCTCTAGTGTAATCCCTTTTTGGTTGGAAGTTCTTGACAAACTGTTGGATCATGCATATTATGTTGTTTGATGATTCTGGTGGTCTAGGGTGATGATAATACAAGAATGCCATGTTTAGAGATAGAAAGAGTAGAGACGGTGTTTTTGAGAGAGAAAGTAAAAACAAAATTGAAAGGTTAGATTAGAAGCACCACCCCTTCCAATGATGGAAGGGGTATTTATAGTTACAACCTAAACATCCTCCTGTCGAACTGTGGATCAGGTATACAGTGGGTAAAGACCCATCCTTTTTCCACGATGTTACTTTAAACTAATAACTAAGCTAATAAACAAGTAAATAACGATATGTCTACGAGCTAACATATGATAGACAATAGTTGGGGTGACCGACACTTCACTATGGAATTTCCAATTCCTAACAATCTCCCCCTAAGGGAAGTCACCCCATGATTTACATTTTAAATCCTAGCATTATATTTTGTCTTCAGTTCTGAGCTCGTAGACTTCAATTCTTCACTTCCGCGATCTTTGTGCTTTAGCAGTGACTCTTCATAGTCCGATTATTTTGTACTTTCAGTGGAGGTCTTTGAACTAATCCACATCTTGATGATCTTTGAGCTTTCTTTGAGATCATCAGCCACAGTAAATCTCTAGGTCACCCTTTGTTGTGTTGCCTTCATGTGATGTTGTGACTTTCGGACCGACATGCTCACACTTTATGGATCATGACATCTTTTCATCAGAGTAACGGAAGCATCTTTGTTGTATGTCTTTGATGGTCATGATTTTATTCAATTAAGTGTGAATGCTGTGAGCATGCGGTTGTTAATTGACTTCTCAATATCGATCAGCTGCAACCGTCCAAATGTTCCTGCAAACAATAGTTAGCAATAAAACACACGAAAGTGTCTTTGTTCACTTTCATTGAATACAGTTGCAAGAACCACGGTTCCCCGTTGATCAGTATAAATACTACCTGTGATCAGGTTTAATTTCGAAGAATCTCCTTGACAGGGTTTCGCAGCTTGATCTAGCCGTTCTCAAACCAGAGCGTCCCAAAGTAGACAACACGGAGTGAGTAAACCAGCGAATTAGATTCACTGATTGATGAAAAATTAATTTGAAAACAATCGCGTTATTGGGAATTCTACTGAATAAGAATTCTGCTGAATAATACTGCTGACGGATTCTGTTGAAGTGCTGGTTTCTACTGAAGAAGTGATTCTGCGGAAGTAGTAAAACTGTGTAGCTTGTTTCTGCGGATATAGATATTCCGCGTATTTTATAATTAGTTAGGATATACATGAGTTTTATTAGGAAGTGATAATGCATATCTCTTTTAGTTTTATGAATATACGTTTCTTGTGAAACGGTTTAGGGTTCCTTGTCTATAAAAGGAACACATTAGTATGTATGATGTACGGGTTTTGAAAAACAAGTTTTAGTTTTATTCAAAGATCCATAGAGGATCAAAGTATTCTTAGTAATATGTGTTCTTACTTGTGTTTGATTTCCGCTTTAGAATACAAGTAATAGAGACTTTCTATTAGTGTGTTTGTGATTACATAAACATTACTAACGATTCACGACCGCTCAAAGATCTATCAAGGTCTAAGGTTCAACAAGTGGTATCAGAGCCTCGGGAGAGTCTCTGTGATACTAAGAAAATCCTTTTCTTTACACCCTCACAACCAAAACAACAATAACAATGCCTGGGTTAGAAGATGGAACAGAAGTTACTCACAATCAAAACACCACATCTTTGCAACAACTCAATCTCACAAACAGCAATCCAAAGTTTCCATACCTCAAGAATGAGGAGTATGAATTGTGGGCTATGAATATGCAGAATTGGATCAACAATATTGATTGGAATCTTTGGGAAGTTGTCCGTAAGGGTAACAGTTTGAAGAAGTACGTCAAAGATGCTGATGGTGTTGTTACCATCGTTGGTCCCAAAACTGCTGAAGAGATACTAGCTGTTCAGAGAGAGAATAAAGTTAGAACTATTCTCCTTCAGGCTATACCAGATGATCACATGGGTGACTTTCACTACATGGAGGATGCCAAGGACATCTGGATGGCAATCAAGGCTAGGTTTGGTGGGAACGATGAGTCAAAGAGGATGAGGAAATCATTGCTGAAATAGCAGTTTCAAGAATTCCAAATCTCTGAGGAAGAAGGTATCCACAAGGGATATGACAGGTTCCATTGGATTTTGAGTCAATTGAATCAGATGAAGGCCAGGCCAGACAATGAGGATTGCAATTCAAAGTTCTTACGATCTTTACCTCTATCTTGGTTGCAAGTAAGCATTGCACTCAAAGCAAAAGGTGGGCTAGATATGCTTACTTTTGATGATCTATACAACAGACTTAAAACTCTTGAGCCTGATGTCAGAAGTCCATTTCGTTCATCCACTCCCACTCACTCAGCTTTTGTTAGCACCTCCTCAAATAAGATGACCTATGCTCCAAGCCTAATTTCCTCAGCATCATCATCCTACATCACCACCACATCAAATTCTCAACCTAAATCCAGTGGTGTACTGGAAGATGTACTTCACTCTTTTGTTGCTGATTATGAAAATCAGCAGCAACTAGCATTTAAGGATTTTGAACAGGTGGACCCACTTGACATGGAAGAGATGAACTTGAAGTGGCAACTGGCCATGCTCTCAATGAACATCAAGAAGTTTGAGAGTAAGGCTGGGAGAAAGTTTGGTTTCCAGGAAGAGATCCAGCAAGATTTGACAGAAGGAAAGTCAAGTGCTATACTTGTGGTCAGATGGGTCACTTCTCAAGAGAATGCAAGGATAGGAAGGCTGGTGATGAGGTTAGGTATTCTACCTATCAGCAGAATCAAATGGAAGCTGGATCCTCCAAAGCTTTGGTCACTTTGGATGACCATGTCAACTGGAAGGTGCATGAGCCTGATAATGATGAAGCTTCTGGTTATGAGCAGATTGGATTGCTGGCAAGCTGTACTAGAGAGGATCAGCATAATCAAGTTGCCTTAATGGGCATCTCTCAGGTACATAATTGTGTTTTTGGTTGTAGTGAAAGATATAATGAACTGAAGGAAGCTTATGATGAATTGAAACCTAAATATAATGAATGTTATGTCGAAGTTGAGGCTTACAAAAAGGCTTTAAAAACTTTAGAAAGACAAAAAATTTGGTTTCAAAAGAATCAACTTGGTTATGATGAAAAGATAAGGGTGTTAGAAAGTGATTTGGAATGTACTAGAATTGATTTAAAACGTACTAAGAAAGAAAAAGCTGATGTTGTGGAAAACTAGAAGGGGGGGTTGAATAGTTTTACCAATTTAAAACTCCTTTTTAAATATTTAGATTGACTTATGTCAATCTATTTGGTTATTTATGTTGGACGTTGATAGATAGATATATAAACGTAAAATGAAAGATAAAGAGTAAGAGGCACATCACCACGACACAAGTTATTTATAGTGGTTCGGCTACAAGGACACCTTCCTTACCCTACTCCACTCCCCGAGTCACCTACTCGAGAGTTCGTAAGCACTACACCAAATCTCCTTATGGCGGAGAAGCCTTCACAACGTCGCTTAACCTTTTTCCGGTACAAAGCTAAATACCGAGTTCTTTCACACCAAGGCGAACCACACCTAACACTACGTCGCCTACCCTTTATACGGTGCTAGGCTAACCACCGAGTTCTTTCACACCTTAGGAGAACTAATCCTATCACAACGTCGCCTACCCTTTATTAGGTACTAGGCTAAGCACCTAGTTCCATTATGGAGGAACTACTACCCTTCACGACACAACACCTATTATCAAGGAGATCTACTCCTTGTTACAACACCATCAAGGATATCCCCATCCTTGTGAATAAATAAACACTTATATGTATAACGATGCACCTCATCGATTATACGACCTAAGCATTCTTCCCAAATGCTACTTGATTTGATTCTTCGGCATCCTTCACTAATGCCTTTGACACAACGCTTGGCATCCTTCACTAATGCCTTCGTCTTGACACCTTAAGCATTCTTCACTAATGCTTTGACTCGGATGATGAGCACTTTTCACTAATGCTTTCATCTTGACACTTTCGGCATTCTTCACTAATGCCTTTAACCCAACATCTATGGAGAAAGGAAGAACTATCAACAAGAGAACCTTCGTTGTCTTGATGATGACGAATCATGGCAACTCATGGACTTGAGCTTGCACGTCTTCAAGATGTGGTGACCTTTCCTTTAAGAGGAACCTACAAGATCACACAAAAACAAAAGAGAAAAGCTACATAGATCTCTTGGATCTGAGGTTAGAGGGTTAGAATACTTGGGGGAAGTATGTGTGTAAAGGGATGAATAGAAAGGAAGAAATGGCTCTCTATTTATAGAGAAAATTCTCTACTGTTTGCCCGGATCCCACGGATCCCTTCCACTTGGGATCCGGCTAGCACAAAGCTAGGGATCCGTGGAACGCTCCTCTTTGCCCATGGGTATTTTTGGTTATGGGTCATGGGTTATGGGTTGATCCATGGTTTTCTATCTAGATACAATGTACCTTAAGGATACATTGAACTTGTGTAAGTGGTATATATAAAACCATGGGTTATGGGTCAAAACCATGTGCTAGTTTTTATCTATTTAGTATATACTTGCTTTTACCCATTTTAGTATATACTTGTTTTTACCCATTTTAGTATACTTAATATAAGTATGTATTAACCCAATATGTAAACACTAGTTGTTGTACACATGTATCTAACTCATAGAATTACTTAAACTTGTTAAGCCAATATGTAAACACTAGTTGTTGTACATATGTATCTAAAACATAAAATCACTTAATCTTGTTATAGTGTTTTATGTGAAAACGTAAGTGTGTTAGAAAACTATTAGTTCAAACCATTTACGTATTTTATTTGTTTCGTTAATATGATTTTACTTTTGTTATCGACAACACATTAGAAGATCGTAAAATATAAATAAACGTTTTTACGGCTTATTTGTATTAACAATCTCCCCCTTTTTGTTGATGATAAAACATAAAATTATTTTAAGGAAAAGCTAAAATTCGTAAACGTTTGAATTTGTAGTTTTTACTTTCTTCTCCCCCTTTTTGTCGAAACAAAAAGTGTTAAAAAGAAACTAACACAATTTTTATATAAAAGATGTAACGAGAGCAAGTGACGGGAATGGTACTCGTTTTAACTCCCCCTTGACGAGTCCATCCCTTTAAAAAAGGGCGTCAAGGACATAATGTAAAATAAGCTACTTGTGTTTGCAATTAAGTTTGCAAATGGTTCGTCTAAGTGACGAAAACGTGCTCCCCCTCGAATATTGCAAAGTTGCAATGGGGTATCATGAAGTGTAATCCAAAATTGGATTAAGTTGCAAATGATTTTGCAATATTGTTTGACACAAAGCTCCCCCTAGCTTTTATGGTGTCAAAATCTTCATGTGTTATTTTGAAAATCTACAAAGTAAAGGTTAGAAAAACAAGAGTATAGTGCATAAATTTTCTGCAAATGAGACTCAAGTTAGTAGAAATTTGTGCTCCTATACCACGGATCCCACGGTTCCCTTCTTGGAGGGATCCGTCTAGGCAAAATGGAGGGATCCGGCTGTCTGTTGACAGTTTCTTCATCAATGAAGATGTGTCAAGTAATGCTACTATGATGATGATATATATATGAGCAATACAGATCACAACGCACAACACATAGCAAATAGATGTTCATTCAATAAAACAAGAGATAATCAACTAAATCTCTAAAACTAAGAGAATGAGCTTAACCAAACTAGTACTCATAATGCTAATAAGTTCCTCCAAATTAGTGATTCAACTAAAGAACTTAATTACGAAAAGGTGTCCTAAACGTTCTAGGTTTGAGCTTACGACTATTATGCTCATTGTGGTTTAGGCTTGTTAACCTCTTCGAAACGTTCGAGGAGGTGATGAAACATGAAACGATGCTCTTCGCGTAATTCATGTATCAACCTTTCAACATGTTTACAATGATAGCAATCCTTGTTATGGTTTTGAATTTCTTGAAGTGAAAGTTCAAGTGAAGTGGGTTGAGGTTCTTCAAATAAAGGAGGATTTGGTTGAGACTCATTTAGTGGTGGCTCTATAATGCTTGTGGCTAGAGGTAAAGAGACATCAACTTCCATTTGGTCAGGTGGTTGCTTTTGATGTCTTCTCATAATCCAAAATGGACTATTGGGAGGGATGATAGAGTTTGCTTTTGGATCAAGTGTTGATTCAATATTTTGATTTTGTGGCTCAATCTTTTCATGTGAATTGAGAGTGATGATTTTAACCCTAAGGTTGTTTGGTTTATAAAGGATGATTAAATTAATGACTACTTAGAGGAATAGGCATGTTCTTGGGGTTTTGATCATCTCTAGGAAGATAATAAATGAATTCTAAGAGTGGTTTAGAAAACCAAAAGGTGATTCGAATATGGAAGTTGACTTATGCTTTCTGCAGCTACGGATCCCGCGGATCCCTCTCAGCAGGGATCCGCCTGGTTAAAGACCAGGGATCCGGCTATCAGACAGTTTTAGGTGAGATCATTATTATTAATGGGTTTCGAGGTTTTGACTCAATTTTGAAGTCTCTAGCTGTTGGAAATCTCAACCATGAGCAATGATGTTTAGTGTTTGATAACTAAGGTGTTCTATGGCTTATAAGGGAAGAGCTTGGTAGTTGCCTTTAAGACTTAATCCATTAATGTTCTTGGAAATGTGATGATTAACATGCACAAAGTTTATGTTCAGGGTTTACACTGATCTAGGAACTCATTTAAGATGAGATGGAGTGTTTGGGTTAGCAATGTTAGACATATAATGTCACCCGGATCCCACGGTTCCCTCCTTGGAGGGATCCGTCTAGGCTATTCCTAGGGATCCGGCTCTCAGCAGTTATGACAGATTTGAAATGAGGTTTCTAGAAGCTAAAGCCTATCTTGATTAGGGTGTTTCAGCTCTCCTAAGTGTTTTAGGATGAGAGGGTACTTGAATGATCAAGAGTAATAAGTGTTTGTAGCTAATGATTGTTTCTTATGGAAGGAGGATAGGACAAGATGACTACCAATGGATATCCAAGGTTAACACTAAGTGTTTTGGAGGTGTTAAGTCATAATAAATGATCCTAGTGATCAGATTTAAGCTTGTGATGAAATTTGAAAAATCCTTAAAAATTATAGGAATTTGAAAAACTAATTTTTGACTCATTTTGAAATAAGAATGACTTGAAACAATTTTCTAAAAATGTTTAATTTGTCTACTTAAGTGTTTTGAAAGATGAAAATTTAGCTTGTGAGTAATGGAGCGGAAATATGGTGGTTTTTGATGTGTTAGTAAATCAAGACGTATTTAGACTAAGATCTTAAGTAAGCCTTTAGTGAGTCTAAGCTTTTTCTTATCATGGAATAAGACTTAGTTGGGTTCTAAAAACAGATGCTTAGCTAATGTGAAGTTTATCTAGAAAGCAATCTTGATGTAGGAAATGCAGTATTGCTTATCTGCTGACACGGATCCCACGGTTCCCTCAAGGATGGGATCCGGCTAGGCTATTCCTAGGGATCCGGCATCTGCAGATCAGAACCTATTCAGAAATGATGTGCAGGTTTTGCACATTATTACGTCTATAAAACAAGCAAGCCATCATATAGCACTAGAAACAATATCCAAAATACCATAAACCAACAATGCCAAAAAGAAATCATTCAAACATAAGATAAATGAAAATAAGCATATTCCTATTGTCTCTTTCGTCAATTCTTCCTTTTTCTTTTTGACGGCTTAGTGAGATTGTAAGCGAGGTTTTGAATCATGCCTCTTATTTGTTTGAATTCCGCGGTCTTGTTTGGAATGGTTGGAAGTTGTTCGTGGTATTCAAGAATGTCCAATTTGATGTTGGATACGGGGTCGATGTCCTCCTCATCTTCTTCTTCTTCTTCTTCTCCGGCCGAGGAGTCCGAGAGAGCTTCGGGTTTCTCTCCATTGACCATGAACCGTTTAGATGGTTGTTTGGTAAGGGGTACCATGACGTGATCGGAAAGGTAATGGTCATCGTTGATAGGGGATGGTTGCAATGCACTAACGTACTTACAAAGTCGTGTTAGGAGCATACCATATGGGAGTACCATGTTGGAAGCTTTGAATACCCCAGCCATTCTCCTTACCATGTAATAGGTAAGATTAAATGGCCTTTGGTGGATAAGACAATAGATCATTTGCACAAGGCATGTGTTTGGATGATCTTTGTTTCCAACTAGGCTAATGATGTTTTCCCTAAGGATTTCTTCCCATTTTCTAAACATGGGATGCATTTCAAAAAGTTCCATTTTAAAGGGATCACGATGAATGAGCTTTTTGTTACGATCATAACGGGATTGGTTGGTCCTAATTTTAAAGATAGTATCACGAATGGTTTCGGGATTGTCGAGAGGAGTGTTGTAAAGAGGCTTAGGATCAAGTGCAAGGTTTTGAGCGTTAATTGCCCAATCTTGAGAGTACATACAAATTCCTTCACAAGGAATGCGAAGAATTTGAGCAAAAGTGTTGAGAGGAAGAGTAAAGCTTTGTGTGTTGATGATAAAGGCAATTGAGATGCTATTATCGGTGTTTCTAATGATCCTAAAGCTTTTGTAAAACTCAAAAATAAAAACCGGACAAATTTGTTCATCAATGTCAAGAAGACAATCAAAGTTGATTGTCGAGAAAACTTGACGAATGTCGGTATCTTCAAGGAAACATTCCTTGACTACACGACCTTCGTGAATAAGTCATTTTGTGAGGCTTTTGAAAATTTTGCGGTTAGTTTTGGTCAGGCCCCTTTTACGATAGTAGTGAGTAAGATAGTGGACGGTGTCATGATGATCTTGTTGAGTGGCTTTGGGCATGGTTGGTCCTAGAAATACAAATTTTTCCAATTAGGTAAAATTAGTTGGAAATGGGTTTATGGTTTTTGATTTGTATTAACAATGTTGTGAACACAATGTGATTTAGTTAAAAAGCCCCTTTTCATGATTAATTTGAAAAACCCTAATTAAATTAATTTGATTATAATTTAAGGAACCATAAACCCTAGAAATTAGAACAAGTTAATGTAATTACTTACAATGGTGTTCTAGGAAGGAATACTTTGAGGTTATGGAAGCCAATGAGGATGGATTCAGTAGCTTGGTCGTTTTTGTGTTATGAGAATAGAGGGAAAAAGATCAGTGGTGATTTTTGAAAGCGTATAGCTGAGTTCTGTTCCACGGTTCCCCCGGATCCTTTGTATTTGGGATCCGGCTAGTACAACTAGAGGGATCCGGCTACTATGAACATAAAAGAGGTTGTTTGACATTATTTTTGTAGTATGCTTATGGAATAGCTTACAAAAAAAAATAGTTCGGAGGTTTTAGATGACGATTGTTTTTGGATGACGGCTTTTGATGAATCTCATATCGAGGATGTGATGACGGCGTTAAAAAAATATTATTCCCGATGACGAGAAAGGTGGAAGAGTGACGAAAGAGACTTCTAACGTTCTTAGTGATTTAATAATCAAAGTAGTACTTGTGAAAATAAGTAGAACTCAAGTATCCTATCTAATGAAAAGTAGAACATACCTGTTAGCCTTAATAGTTTTTATTAGAAGTGATGGTCATTCACATTTAGGAACTTTGTAACGTGTGTTAGATATCGTATTAGAATAGTCAACGGGCTTGTGGATTGGGCTAAGCTAATTGGGCATTAGTTATGTTAAGCTAGCCTTGTCTAGTTCGTGGAAACCAAGCCCAATCCAAGTCCATCTCAGGGCCCATGGCCAAGCCTTAGGGCATCATCCTCTCTTACTATAAATACCCCTCAAGTATGTCATTTGAGGGGTGTGCTTGAGTGTGTGTGTGTGTGTGTTTTTCCTTTGAAGCAATATAACATCTTATTGTTTCATCTTTTCTCTCTCTACCTCTCTAAACATATACACGAATATACATCAAGTCACCATATCTTATCTTAATCTTTCTCTTTATTTACGCATAACAGTTTGGGTTTAACGTGGTATTCTTGTGTTCCTAACGTGGGTATTTGATAAGGTTGATATATATTTGGTCCTAACAATTGGTATCAATCGCCTAACAATGGTTTAGGAGTGTTTGTGTTTGTTTTGAAGGGTTACTCGTATAAGCTCACGTTTTACATATTTGAAACGCTTAAAGCTTTCATTTTTTCACCAAAAAAAAATTCAAGATTCTTGTGGTTTAAGGTTTATTTGGTATTAAAGTTTTAGTTTTTCGCAAAAAGTTTCAAGCTTTACGGGTTTAGAGACGTTTTTAAACTCGTATTTGGTTCATTGGTCATTTCTACTCGTAACTTTTCTAAGCACTTTGGGTGAAAAAAGTCAACATTTTTGTGTTATTGGAGTGTTTTTAAGGATATCTGTGCAAGCGAGATCATTTGAATCGTTGGAAATTTCTTACGAGTAGATGTAATACCTGAATTTCTAAAATTCACAAAAAGACCAAAATACCCTTATGATCAAAAGTAAGAATAAATTAAATAAACAAAATACCAAATGAGCTACGTAAATTCAGAAAACTTATAAGAAAATCACATATGATCCAAATAAATCTTGAATGACTTTGTAAAGTTAATTTTATAGATTATAATTTTATAAAATCAATTATGTATTTTTAATAATTAGCCGAATATATATTTAATAGTTTTATAAAAGAATTTAATTAATAAAAGCCCAATATAAATTTACAAAACTAAGAGTCCATTTATATTAAGTCCAATACATTATAAAGCCCACAAGAAAAATTGGAAAAGTATATATATACATAAATTCGGTTCACATTTATCCCTAAATACCGATTTACACCAAACCGACCTCCAAAACCCTTCACAAATCGATTTCCAGTTTCCAGAGCTTGAGACCATTTTTCTTGGAGAAGATTGAAGGTAAATAAGGTGAGAAAAATAGTGTTCGAAGTCCTAAGTTGCTGTGGTGGTCGTGGTGAGTTTTTGAGTGAATTAGGGTTTCGACAAGTGAGGTTTTTGTGCTTCTTTTGTTCTAACGATCCAAGCTCATCAAGGGTAAGTTCCTAATGTTGATTTCAGTCATATAAGTCATATGGAACACATAAAAATTAGCCATGCATGTTTAATAAGTCGTATGGAATTATTGGAATCTAAAACCCTAAAATCATATATTAATAATGAATGGGCGTATAATATTTTTAGAGATCATGAATTGATTTTTCCAGAAGCTATTACATGATATAAGACCTGAATAAAATACATATTTGTGAATTCGAAGCTTGTATGAATTGTTTTGAGTTTTATGGGTCGATTAAACATGAAAAGAGGAAGGTTTTTAAAAGGGGCGATTAGGGTTTTGCATGAACTAGGGTTTCTTGTAATCATTGAAGGTAATTAATGAAGTAGTAATGATGAGCTAATGATTGGTTTAACCTAGGTTTAGGGTTGCACTTGAATTATGTCTATTCGGATTTAAATAAAAGTTTTGGGTTGGTTTTGTAAATTATGAAACTTAAAGGTTATTTTTGTAAACAGTAAAATACTTGTACTAAACGTATAAAAATAAGTGTGGGGGTTAAACATGTAATTTTGGATAATTAAAGGGCCATTCGAATTGTATTTAATTTATTAGGGTACGTTTTGTAAATTCTAAAACCTTTGGGTTAAAAGGGTAAAATCTGATCAAGTAAGGTTAGATTGTGAAATTTAAGATGTCAAGGGTGTAATTTGTAATTCTGAGAAATTATGGGTTCTACAAGTGTAAATTGATTTTTGTAGAGACACGCATGAGTTTAAGTTAATTTCGGTTTGATATCATTTACGTTCTAGGTTAAATTGGGAAATCATTAAAAGAAGTAATATGTGAATTTAATGCGTATTTTGTAATATTTAAAGAGTATGGGAACCCTAGAACCTAAATAAGAAGTTGGTGAATTAATGAGGAATACCCTAAAATGTTGTAATTTCGTCTGTCACTAAAATGAGAATATCCTGACAACTCTAAAAGTATTAATGAGATTAATCCGGTATACTAATAAGTATTAAATAAATCATAATCCGTGTAGATTCGTTGAAGGAGACGCGAAGTTACATCTTCATATTCCTACATTCGTTACTTTTCTCTCAATTGCTTTAAGGTACGGATAATCTGTCTTACTTTAAGACACTTGTGTTATCATACAGATATTCTGACCTTTTCAGTAAAGGTTCCGTATGATGTTCTTTTCGTTCGCTTTTCTATTTTACTTATTAGGATTTCCGATGCCATTGCTATGAACCCTTTTCTGAATGTTTGATCTGTTACTTATCTGAACTATGTTCTAGTGAACTATGCAATATCTGATGTGAACTTATGTTAGGAAGACTCTGATATACACATTTGTTGAACTTTGCTATGGTTGATTATGAACTTCTGATTATGAAATTCTGGTTATGAATGTATGATATGCCACTATGATATGAACCTCTGACTTCTGACTATCTGAATATGAACCTTATGATATGAACTATCTGATAAGTTATATGTGACCTTTATGATGAATTATGATCTGTGTCATTTATGATAATCTGTTTGACCTAAGTTTAGTTTGACACCCGAGCCAAATTATTAACTAGTCATGGGGGTTCCATGTCCGTATCAGTGATGCACCTCTGATATGACTCTAGGGCAGTAGAGTGATGTTCTGCCACGTCCCTTATCTGTTATTTGTTATGAGCTTAGTTGGTATTATATTACCTATATATGTCTGTGGGGCGTATGGATGCATCCTAGATCTGATCTGTTATCTTATATGATTTGTCTGGTGAATGATGTCGTGTGCAATACGCGTCTTCACAAAGTCTGGGAGCTAGCTACTCCAATGGTTACTTATGATATGTTATGATCTGATATGTTTATGGGCTCGTGGTAGTTGACTAAATCTTTATCTGTTACTTCTGTGTTAAGTATTCTGTATGATTCGGTATTTCGAGTGTTTATATTATGTATTCTGATATGATATGTTAGAGAATGTGCTTATGACGCATTTGTTCAAGTGATTACTAGTTGCCATGCTAGGATACGATTAATATGTTTAAATATGATTCGCATGTTGCCATCTGATTGTCTGTTAACTTATTGTTATGTGAACTTTTGATCTGAGTGATGACTACATTAGTGATAATCAATTGTTCTGAAAGTTTAGTAAGTATAATTGTTCCGTTAATCTGGTAAACTTTACTTATACGTTAGGGTATTTGTCCGTTTATGATTTGGTCTGCCATGATTGTTTGCTATTTCCGCTGCTATAATATTGAATTGAGTGCTTTAAATGTTTCTTCATTGATTTGTATGAATGCCATGTTTATTTTCTAGGACAGTTTCCGTTAGCTCTTAGACTTTCCGTTTGGCTTATACGTAATCTGTTATTTTGATATGCTATGTGTTTGGTTGTTCTGATATGTTTGTGTTTGTGTCAGTAATGTGCTATGTGAAGTTTAAACTTTTATGTGGTTGTTTGGATTTCTGTATATTTGTGCTTCCGCAGAATCCTGAAAGATCCTTCGTCATTATTTCATTTTATCTTTCGTTATTCGTATATTTGTTTTGTTTAGATTTTGTTTCGTTATATCTGTTCACTGGGCTTTGTAAGCTCAGCCGCACTTTTCTTTTCATGCGGCAGGTATTAAGCATTCAAGATGAGCTTATGGGATAGCTGATCTGGGTTTGAGAGTATAGACGAGAGCAAGACTTGATTTTTAGAGATCTTAGATTTATTTTGAAGTTTAGCTATTTATGTTTTCTCTTGAATATTTTTGTAAGGCTTTCGCTTTTGTTTAGTTATTAAAGTTCTGATATGAAACCGTATTGTGATATCTTTACCCTTGTCGGGTTGGGGTGTTACAATTTATGGTATCAGAGCTCTAGGTTTTAGGACCCTTAGAGCTTAGGCTATGACCTGTGAGAAGTGGGTAGACATTAGGTTTCCGTCTGTCCAAGATATTTTTCGATTCCTTTTGGTGGTCGTTCAGATTTGACTTCGATATCCTTTTGCCTTCACTGAATTGGCCCTCCTCTGTTCGCATCGAATTTTGTTATTTTGTTTTCGCTCGTCCGTTTGTCAATCGTTAGATGGAGACTACCCGTGAAGCCAAAGAAGATGGTGCCGACCCTGCGTTGCTGCAACAGTCCCTGTGCTGGAGAGGTTCGTTAAGCAGAAGCCACACTCGTCTGCCGTGCTGCTGGAGACATCAGGATGCTGTTGGAGATAGTTGGATGGACCAACCAAAGGCGCAAGAGACGGAGACAAGATTCAACTGGTGGCTGAGAAGATTCATCTACTTCATATGATTTGGGGCGCGACTTATGTCACTCTGATTCGTTTGTCATGCGTCTCAAGACGGTTTGATATTCTGATAAGTGATTATGATCTGTATTTCTTTTCTCTGATTTGTTCGAAACTCGGTGTGAATCGTGAAGTTTTATCGTTTAGCATTCTGATATATCTCAGCTTTTCTTTCTGGATCGTCAGTAATAAGTCATGAGGAAGAATACGAGGTGGACTTGGATTTAGAATCTACGGCTACTAGGAGGTTTAATTCGATACAAGAATAGAGATTTGCGCTCCTGATTAGTTACCCTCCTTATGAGAATTTTTTGACGTTTGATTTTGAGCTAGATCCTTTTGTTTTTATTTTGACGATTGAATCTGGGATTTTAAGTTTTGTTTTGGAAGTTCATCTTAAGACGATTTTGCAAATTTTGTTTGATAGATGGAAATAAAGCAAAATTTTGAAAGTATAGTTCCTGTCTGTTGTTGCTTCTACTAGATTCGTTAAGTTTCCGTTAGTCCTCATAAGTTTCGTCTGCTATTTATTTTCTTAGTGATGTTGTTTAATTACCGCTTGAAGTATGGCCATCATGATAGTATACTCATGTGGATCTGGTTTGTTATAGTATGTTACTTGCTATCTGTGTATTATCCGTATGTGGTATGCTTTGTTATGATATTAGTTATGTGTTTTGTCATGACCCGAGACCGAATATAATGACAATAAGAACTTGTTATGTGATGCAAGTATTATGACGCCTGATCAACGTAATAATACCGAGATCATATAATCTGAACTTATTGAAGGTATACGACGTCTGGGAAATGCCTGTGATTGATGTGTGTATAGACTTTAACTTGTATCTGTTATTTGGTGCTTCTCATGTTCGTTTGAATTCCGTACCTAATTGTGAGATTTTCGTCGATATCTGTTTCGTATAAGTTTTGTACGTTTGGAATCCGAAGTTGTTATGATCTGTACGAACCTATAGATTGCTATGACCACCTTAAGCTTATACGTCTCCCCATATTTCTACGACTATTGAGGCCGATAGGATTTATTCCGTCTATGCATATGATGTCCTCATCATTAGATATCTGAATAAGTCAGAATTTGTCGTTTGATTTTCTGCGTCTCATCTGTTCTCCGCCATTACTTGATAAGTATATAATTATCTATTATAAGTATTTGACTATTGATTTAATTTCGGAATAAATATGAGTTCAAATATTCTGATAAGAAATTCATTTGTTCCGAGATAAGATTTATGTTCGTTATATTCCTAGAAATTCTGAAATCCGATTCGTTTTCTGTTCTATTCCGTCTTGTTCAATTTCGAGGACGAAATTTCTTTTTAGAGGGGAAGAAATTGTAATACCTGAATTTCTAAAATTCACAAAAAGACCAAAATACCCTTATGATCAAAAGTAAGAATAAATTAAATAAACAAAATACCAAATGAGCTACGTAAATTCAGAAAACTTATAAGAAAATCACATATGATCCAAATAAATCTTGAATGACTTTGTAAAGTTAATTTTATAGATTATAATTTTATAAAATCAATTATGTATTTTTAATAATTAGCCGAATAAATATTTAATAGTTTTATAAAAGAATTTAATTAATAAAAGCCCAATATAAATTTACAAAACTAAGAGTCCATTTATATTAAGTCCAATACATTATAAAGCCCACAAGAAAAATTGGAAAAGTATATATATACATAAATTCGGTTCACATTTATCCCTAAATACCGATTTACACCAAACAGACCTCCAAAACCCTTCACAAATCGATTTCCAGTTTCCAGAGCTTGAGACCATTTTTCTTGGAGAAGATTGAAGGTAAAGAAGGTGGGAAAAATAGTGTTCGAAGTCCTAAGTTGCTGTGGTGGTCGTGGTGAGTTTTTGAGTGAATTAGGGTTTCGACAAGTGAGGTTTTTGTGCTTCTTTTGTTCTAACGATCCAAGCTCATCAAGGGTAAGTTCCTAATGTTGATTTCAGTCATATAAGTCATATGGAACACATAAAAATTAGCCATGCATGTTTGATAAGTCGTATGGAATTATTGGAATCTAAAACCCTAAAATCATATATTAATAATGAATGGGCGTATAATATTTTTAGAGATCATGAATTGATTTTTCCAGAAGCTATTACATGATATAAGACCTGAATAAAATACATATTTGTGAATTCGAAGCTTGTATGAATTGTTTTGAGTTTTATGGGTCGATTAAACATGAATAGAGGAAGGTTTTTAAAAGGGGCGATTAGGGTTTTGCATGAACTAGGGTTTCTTGTAATCATTGAAGGTAATTAATGAAGTAGTAATGATGAGCTAATGATTGGTTTAACCTAGGTTTAGGGTTGCACTTGAATTATGTCTATTCGGATTTAAATAAAAGTTTTGGGTTGGTTTTGTAAATTATGAAACTTAAAGGTTATTTTTGTAAACAGTAAAATACTTGTACTAAACGTATAAAAATAAGTGTGGGGGTTAAACATGTAATTTTGGATAATTAAAGGGCCATTCGAATTGTATTTAATTTATTAGGGTACGTTTTGTAAATTCTAAAACCTTTGGGTTAAAAGGGTAAAATCTGATAAAGTAAGGTTAGATTGTGAAATTTAAGATGTCAAGGGTGTAATTTGTAATTCTGAGAAATTATGGGTTCTACAAGTGTAAATTGATTTTTGTAGAGACACGCATGAGTTTAAGTTAATTTCGGTTTGATATCATTTACGTTCTAGGTTAAATTGGGAAATCATTAAAAGAAGTAATATGTGAATTTAATGCGTATTTTGTAATATTTAAAGAGTATGGGAACCCTAGAACCTAAATAAGAAGTTGGTGAATTAATGAGGAATACCCTAAAATGTTGTAATTTCGTCTGTCACTAAAATGAGAATATCCTGACAACTCTAAAAGTATTAATGAGATTAATCCGTTATACTAATAAGTATTAAATAAATCATAATCCGTGTAGATTCGTTGAAGGAGACGCGAAGTTACATCTTCATATTCCTACATTCGTTACTTTTCTCTCAATTGCTTTAAGGTACGGATAATATGTCTTACTTTAAGACACTTGTGTTATCATACAGATATTCTGACCTTTTCAGTAAAGGTTCCGTATGATGTTCTTTTCGTTCGCTTTTCTATTTTACTTATTAGTATTTCCGATGCCATTGCTATGAACCCTTTTCTGAATGTTTGATCTGTTACTTATCTGAACTATGTTCTAGTGAACTATGCAATATCTGATGTGAACTTATGTTAGGAAGACTCTGATATACACATTTGTTGAACTTTGCTATGGTTGATTATGAACTTCTGATTATGAAATTCTGCTTATGAATGTATGATATGCCACTATGATATGAACCTCTGACTTCTGACTATCTGAATATGAACCTTATGATATGAACTATCTGATAAGTTATATGTGACCTTTATGATGAATTATGATCTGTGTCATTTATGATAATCTGTTTGACCTAAGTTTAGTTTGACACCCGAGCCAAATTATTAACTAGTCATGGGGGTTCCATGTCCGTATCAGTGATGCACCTCTGATATGACTCTAGGGCAGTAGAGTGATGTTCTGCCACGTCCCTTATCTGTTATTTGTTATGAGCTCAGTTGGTATTATATTACCTATATATGTCTGTGGGGCGTATGGATGCATCCTAGATCTGATCTGTTATCTGATATGATTTGTCTGGTGAATGATGTCGTGTGCAATACGCGTCTTCACAAAGTCTGGGAGCTAGCTACTCCAATGGTTACTTATGATATGTTATGATCTGATATGTTTCTGGGCTCGTGGTAGTTGACTAAATCTTTATCTGTTACTTCTGTGTTAAGTATTCTGTATGATTCGGTATTTCGAGTGTTTATATTATGTATTCTGATATGATATGTTAGAGAATGTGCTTATGACGTATTTGTTCAAGTGATTACTAGTTGCCATGCTAGGATACGATTAATATGTTTAAATATGATTCGCATGCTGCCATCTGATTGTCTGTTAACTTATTGTTATGTGAACTTTTGATCTGAGTGATGACTACATTAGTGATAATCAATTGTTCTGAAAGTTTAGTAAGTATAATTGTTCCGTTAATCTGGTAAACTTTACTTATACGTTAGGGTATTTATCCGTTTATGATTTGGTCTGCCATGATTGTTTGCTATTTCCGCTGCTATAATATTGAATTGAGTGCTTTAAATGTTTCTTCATTGATTTGTATGAATGCCATGTTTATTTTCTAGGACAGTTTCCGTTAGCTCTTAGACTTTCCGTTTGGCTTATACGTAATCTGTTATTTTGATATGCTATGTGTTTGGTTGTTCTGATATGTTTGTGTTTGTGTCAGTAATGTGCTATGTGAATTTTAAACTTTTATGTGGTTGTTTGGATTTCTGTATATTTGTGCTTCCGCAGAATCCTGAAAGATCCTTCGTCATTATTTCATTTTATCTTTCGTTATTCGTATATTTGTTTTGTTTAGCTTTTGTTTCGTTATATCTGTTCACTGGGCTTGGTAAGCTCAGCCGCACTTTTCTTTTCATGCGGCAGGTATTAAGCATTCAAGATGAGCTTATGGGATAGCTGATCTGGGTTTGAGAGTATAGACGAGAGCAAGACTTGATTTTTAGAGATCTTAGATTTATTTTGAATTTTAGCTATTTATGTTTTCTCTTGAATATTTTTGTAAGGCTTTCGCTTTTGTTTAGTTATTAAAGTTCTGATATGAAACCGTATTGTGATATCTTTACCCTTGTCGGGTTGGGGTGTTACAGTAGAAGTCAAAAAGTCAAAACCCTAGTTTTCTACTCGTAACTTTTCTAAGCACTTTGGGTGAAAAAGGTCAACATTTTTGGGTTATTCGAGTGTTTTTAAGGATATCTGTGCAAGTGAAATTGTTTGAATCGTTGGAAATTTTTTACGAGTAGGTCAAAACCCTAGTTCTACTCGTAAGAAAGTCAACTACTCATAAGGTTCTACTCATAACTTTTTGGTGAAGTTTCTTCGAGCTATAACGAGGACTCAGTGCTTCCCTCACTTGGATAAGTGTGTGGAACACTTCGACTTGTGGATATCCCTTACGTTGTGACAGTGTAAAGGATTTTTGGTTCTTAACCATAGTTTACGCATAAGCTAAAAGCTTACGAGTAACTCTACGCATAACTTCACAATTACGTGTAAGGTTTACGAGTAACTTTTTGTCTACGCATAAGCTTAAGGTTACGCGTAAGATACTTTCTACGCATAAGATCCTACGCCTAAGGAATCCTACGCCTAAGCTTCCTACGCATAAGATCCTAAGCCTAAACCACATCCTACTCGTAACTACATCCTACTCGTAACTACATCCTACTCGTAACTACATCTTACTCGTAACTATATCCTACTCGTAACTTCTTTGGTCTACGCCTAAGCTCTCTCTACGCATAAAGTTTTTTTTTTGTTAAAAAAAAAAAAAAAAAAAAATTCAAATTTAAATTTTTGAGGAGACTAAACGTTCAATTTTTACGCGAGATTCAAATTTTGGTTTAACTGTGAAATTTTTGGTCAAAAATTCAAATTTTTGGGCCTAAATTCAAATTTTTCGGGTCAAATCTGGTGTCAAAATTGTCATAACTCAAATTTTTCATACGACCTTAGAATTGATTTTTATAGTGAATTTCAAATTTTGGGCGAAAATTTTTAAGAACCAAGGTTACGAGTACGACTGTCAGAAAAACTTGAACCGAGCTTAATCTTCATCAACCACAACTCCTTTATCGTTGAATCGATCCTACATCAACTTTATCAGATCATACCTTCATCAATGGCAACTCAACAAGACATTCATGCAGCCGGTGCCGAAAACCGTCCTCCTATGTTGGCAAAAGGTGGTTATCTTCAATGGACAAGTCGTATGCTTCGTTACATAAAGACCAAACCTAATGGGAAACTGATGATTCAATCCATTCAGAATGGACCCTTCAAGCCTCGACAAGTCCATGTCCCTGGAAATGCTGATGCAACACCTCCCATCCCACCATCCTCTCATCTTCAAACTGAATCAGAATACACTGAAGAGGATCAGAAACAAGTCGATGCAGATGACATGGCAATTCATATTGTCCAACTGGGTTTACCAATAGACATTTTTGCTGCTGTAGACAGTTGTGAAACTGCTTTCGATATGTGGGAACGTGTTAGACGGCAATGTTATGGAACAGAAATTGGTAAACAAGACATGGAGAACAAGCTGCTAACTGAATGGGAAAAGTTTACATCTACACCAGGAGAATCTATTGAATCCTACTATGGAAGGTTTTGCACTTTGATGAATGAGCTTATCAGAAACAAGTTGGCACCCAGAACAATCGTTCAAAACATCAAGTTCCTGAATAATCTTCCAGAAGAATGGGGACGATATGTCACTATTGTCAACCAAACAAAAGACTTACATCATGTGAACTTTGATCAACTGAATGATTTTCTGAAACAAAACTAAGCTGAAGCGAATGAAGTCAGGCAACAAAGATTGGCAAAGAATCATGATCCATTGGCACTTATTGCTAAGACTCAAACTACAGTGAATACACAACAACAAGCTTCATCATCTTCCAACAACAACAACTTGTAGCAATACATTCCACAACCACAACAACAATTCTATCCATATCAACAATACCAGGAACAAGGAATCACTGATCCTGAAACTGACCCAGAAGCGACCTTGCAACAGATATTTTCTTTATTGGATAAAGCATTTAACAGTCGCATCGGTAATCAGGCGGTTCCGTACCAGGGTAATCAGTCGGGTCAGCATGTTGGAAATCAGATGGGACAGAATGTTGGGAATAGAGCAGTGGGTAATCAGAATGGCAATGTTGCAGCTCCAGTCATTGGGAATTATGGAAATGTGAATCAGGGTAATCAGATTAAGTGTTATAACTGTCAAGGAGTGGGTCACATGGAAAGGAATTGTCCTACTAAGCCGAAAAAGAAGGATTTTGCGTATCTTCAGAAAGCTATCCTGTTAGCACAAAAGGCAGAATCTGGAATGCAGTTGAGTGCTGAGGAACATGACTTTTTCGCTATTATGGATGATTTGGAAGACCGAGAGGACATCAATGCAAACTGCGTCTTCATGGCAAATCTTCAGGAGACTAAGTACGACACTGACGCACCTCTTGTCTATGACGCAAATGCAGTATCTAAGGTACCAATCATTGATCCATGCTATAACAATGTCATATGTGATGTGTTTACTCATGATGAACAGCATTCTGTGACATCAGCACCTACTTATGATACATACATGGACAATCCGAGTTGTAGCAATACTAACTCTGAAACTCCAGATGTGGATCCTAGTGGAGGCTGTGTGGCACAAAATACTGAGACTGATGAGGAAACACGTGCTTATGTTGAATCTTTAATCAATCAATGTGGCATTGAAGTTGAGAAAGTAAGAACGGTCAATCGCGAAGTTAAGGCCGCGAATAAGAAATTGACCGCTGAGCTTGAGAGTTACAAGGAGCACGCCAAAGCCTATGAATTTCATACAAACAAACTTTCAGAATTAGAAATTGGTTATCGAGATTCTGTTTTAAGAGAAAAACAATTGCAACTCAAGTATGACACACTTGATGTTAATTTGAACATGAAAATAAAATCTTTAAACAAGGAAATTTCTGATCTTAAAAACCAACTTTCTAAACAACAAGCAACTTATTCTGATCTTGAAAAAGAGAAGAAGCAGTTGATTGTTGATTTTTCAAAACGAGAAGATTCTCTTCTTGATGAAATTCTTGATAAAAATGAGATGATTAAAAAGTTGGAAAACTTGCTTGTTACAACGGGTCATTCAGCCATATCAACTAATATGCTGATTAATCAAGTAAATCCGTATTTTCATACAACTCAAAAAATGGCTCTTGGTAACACACCTCCTTGTTTCCTCAAGAAAGCTCAGAAATCTCAGAATGTGTTGAACAATGGACAACCTTTGCATGAACCCATAATTGTTCGTGATTCTCTTGAAACGTTGGAACTATCTGAGGAGAGTAGATCAAAAATGAAACAAAAGAATCTAGATCTTAAACCTATTGATTATAATAAATGGAACCAAATTAATGGTATTTCGTTTGTTTCTAAATCAACGTTTTCCACCAAACCAAGTGTTTCAAACAACGTGTCAACACCTGTTTCAAAATCAGTTTCAAAACCAGTTGTAGTTTCCAAGTCTCTTTCGAAAATCGAACAAATGTCTTCAAACAATCCTTTTAACACAAGTGATGTGAGAAGTATTTTGGAAAATGTGAAAAATAGAATTGTGGATCTTCAAGAGACTGTTAAAACTAAAACCAATATTACAACAAACATCTGGTTTAATAGTTTTGATATTGAACAGAAAAAGTTTTTTGAAACTCAAATTGCCCCTCAGCTGAATAACATCAACTCAAGGGTAATTCATGCTGAACAAGCACTTTTGAAAGAAACGAGTGACTTTGTCAAGGACCATAAATCCCTGGTAAAGCAAGCTAATGAAAGTGTTGAACACATCAAAGTTTTGGAAAAGTTAAATGATTCTCTCTCCGAAGATGTTCTGACTACTGATATTATGTCCATCATTTTGCAAACATATTCTGTTGAAGATCATGAAAGACTCCAGGATGAGACCTCCGAAATTGTTTCAAAATATGAAAATGCTCTTGCTAAACTTGAAAAAGAAAATGTCTCATATTTTAAACAACTTGATCGAAAAACTGAGGAATGCAAGTATGACAAACTGTCGTATGAGCGTGCCTACAATGACATGACAGCGAAAAATGATCTTTTGAGGGCTCAGCTGGAAAGTCAAAAAGGAAAGGTAGTGGAAACTGTGATTAAAAAACCATTGACTGAGGAGAAAGCAAATGATCCCAAACAGGTTTCCAAACCAAAAATGTCTATTTCTCAGTTTGCTCCAAAAGTCAATGAGAAACATGATTTGTCAAAAACAGTCACTCCACAGTCCCTGCCTATTAAAAAGAGAATTATCAAAAGTTTTGAAAAAGGAAAAGCAATTGCTGAAACACCAAAAGTGATTACACCTGGCATCTCTAAGACTAGTACACGGAATGTGACCAAAAATCTAGTTAAAGAATCTGTTGGTTCTAACAACATGGTCAACAATCACTATCTAGAAGAAGCTAGGAAAAAGGCACAGACTCGAAAAGATGGAATTCTAGGTGCAACATCTAGGGTGATGAACTCTACAAGATTTCAAGGCACTGCTAGTAGTAGTAAACCATTACCTAGGAACACTCTACAAAAGACTAGGGATTGGCTTGCATCTACGAGTAGTTGCGCAAAAGAAAATGCTATGCCCTTAGAAAACAACACTAGGAATTCTAAGTCTTTTTCAAACAAGAATCAATTTTCAAAAGACTGTAGTGACAAAGTTAAAGCTGTTGTTTTAAACAAGAATATTGAATTTGTCTGTACTACATGTAAAAAATGTATCTTTTCAGCCAATCATGATGCATGTGCCTTACAATATCTCAAGAAAGATAATTCTCGTGCCAAGGCACAATCCACTAAGACACCAAATAGAAACAAGCCCGTTGATAAAATGTCAAACAAAAAGAAACCTAATAGGTGGATCTCTTCAGGAAGTAGTTTTTCTAAAAATGAGTCTTCCGCTGCATCTGATAAGAAAACAACTCCTAGATCTTACCTTTGGTGGATTCCCACGGGCAAAGTTTTCAACAAAATAGGTCTTAGATGGATTCCCACAGGAAAGATTTTTGATACTTGTACCAACACAGATAATCGTGAAACTCATCAAGTTAAGGAAGTCAAAACCACTACAACCGTTGATAGTAATCACCCTCACCGTGAGGAATCATGTACTTCTAACACTGTTATTTGTGAAAATTCTTCTTCTGTGGATGCAGGTACTTGTAAAAGTGTTGAAGGTTCATATACCCCGTGTGGTAAAGAAGAACTTTATGCCAATTTCGCATGTGGAAATCCTTTTCTAGTTCCCCTCTTAACTCCACTTTTACTTGTCCCAACTTAATTTCTCTTTCTTCAAATCTTCTTTGTAAATATTTTCAAAAAACAAAATACAAAATTTGAAAAACCAACAAAAGCAAAATACAAAAATAGAAAAATTTTCAAAAAAAATACAAAAACAATATAAAATCATAAAATCCAAAAATATTCTTCTCACGACATGTCTCTTGTATAATCGATATTCTGTACGTTTCTAGAAATGTCATTCAACAATGATACGGGCATGTACAGATGCTTGAGCGAGAGTTCTTTAAATGTTTTTCAAAACATGTCGTTTCTCAAAATTTCTTCAATATAATGGCTTTCGTATACTTCAGTACGAAACCCGAACTTCAAATTAATGGCTTCTGAACACATCAGTTCAGGACCCGCGCTTTAAAGACAGGAGAGTGCTACGCAAAATCGATTTTCATATATATCGAGCACTTATCCTAAAACAAATGAAGATAATTCTTCTTCAATATCTTCAAAAGATTTTTTAAAATCTTCTTCACATCTTGCGTACCATTGATTCGAAATTTTTCAAAAAGATTTTTCAAAATCTCTCACATTTGATACCAAGATAACTCCCTCTAAACCCTTAATTGATTCTAAATTTTCTATATGAAAAATATGCTTTTGTTAAGGGAGAGTATTAAACCAAAAATGTTCCAAATTCATGCTTAAATCAAATCCGTTTGTCTCCCCAAAAGATTCTAAAATGATTGTTTAATCCGTTGATATCAAAAATATCACAAATATGCTATTTTTGAGGGGGAGGAGACGTGATTAAAATGTGATCAAAAATGTTTAATGATCGTGGTTTGAATCTCATAATGAGCTCGACTCAGACGGAACCAATGAATTGACGAGGAATCATGTACCATCTCGAGAAACTTTCTATGGACTTGACCAGGACGGGTAATAATTTCAAGCTAGTTCTCTAGTGATGTAAACGTGTCTCGAATCGGTCTTGTTCATTTAAAGTCGATCAATTCAAAAAGTGCGAACTCTACCCTCTATGTGCAGATTTCTGTCAAAACATATAAGCACATGTGAAGGGGGAGTGTTTCTGAAAATATAATACTCACGGAGTGTTTCAAACATGTTTTCTATCATAAACACTCTGAGAGATTTTCAAGGAAAATGGTTTTATGGCAACAATAGGACAGTCATGGAGTTATAAGGTGACTAAGGATAGGAAATAGGTCCTATGATCCGCCAGAGCCGGAGGGATCTACCCAAGGACATCGCAAATAGTTAGTACTAGAAGTCCTTAGGAATGATTGAAAAAAGGAGTAATGTGAGAAAGGAGAAAGAATGGGTTGAAGAATTAAAAAGAAAAGTAATGAAAAAAGGGTGAAAAGAAATAGCCCTCCATATTCAACCTTAGGGCAGAAACCGGGTTCAATTCATCTGCTACTAGATGACACTGGTATTGAAGACCAAGACGTCATGGACCCAGTGACGCACTGCACTAAACCTTCTAGCCACTCAATTCCTCTCAAAAGGGATTTGTTTCATTCTCACTGGGAACCCTACATAATCTATTGACTTTCTCTTAGAGATCGTTGGTATTGAAGAAGGAGACCCTCTCCCTAGTCTCCGCTCAGGAAAACCAAAATGCACTATTGAGTCTAGAGCCACGAGATTCATCAAAAGATCTCATAGGAACACTTGACATGACATCGCTTGATGTTCATCAATAAGGGCACAAGTGATATATTATAGAGTCCTACGCAGATCTTAGCAATCTGCCAGAACATTTATGAGAAGTTTCACATCTGTGATCTTCAGTGATTGAATGGAAACTCCTGCCAGGGTCAACATCAAGCAGCCCTGACAGTAGGTCACTTCGGTAACTCCCCGTGGATTACGCTTAGTGTGTCTCAAACGGTCTACAGTCGTGGGGTGATGCTTCGGTGTACCTCAGCGACTCATCTGAACTGTAGGTGTACTTCGGTATATCGCGTTATCTCACTTGTAGGACTCCAGTTCAGGAACGGCCTTTGTAAGAATTAGAGACGTGTTTTCACACTATGCTGTTAACACCCTCAAAATTCAAACTTGTAAGTGCCGGAATCCGCTTATTACTAACCTGTTTTTATGTTTTCTTCTTATGGAAGCTCCGGAGCGGATGGATCGTGCAGACTCGCCACATGCTCATACCAACAACACATGAAAGTTCTCATCAAAAACAAAGGCAACTCAAAGTTAAAGATGATTCTTCATCAATGTCAAAGAATCTACAAAGTGTAAAGACTCGAGAACTTCATCATTGGAAACTCAAAGTCAAATAGAAGTGTGAGCATGGTGGAGAAAGGCGTGGAGACACCTAACCAACGAAGTTGACAACGGCAGACAACCACATTAACTGATCACAAAGCATGAAGGAACAAAGAATCAAGACTATTCTATATCTACACGCAAAGTTCAAGCTCAAAGAAAGTAAAGACCAAATCAAGTGGAGCATCTTTTGAATGACCACCCCTTAGGGGGAGATTGTTAGCCTTTATAGTTTTTATTAGAAGTGATGGTCATTCACATTTAGGAACTTTGTAACGTGTGTTAGATATCGTATTAGAATAGTCAACGGGCTTGTGGATTGGGCTAAGCTAATTGGGCATTAGTTATGTTAAGCTAGCCTTGTCTAGTTCGTGGAACCCAAGCCCAATCCAAGTCCATCTCAAGGCCCATGGCCAAGCGTTAGGGCATCATCCTCTCTTACTATAAATACCCCTCAAGTATGTCATTTGAGGGGTGTGCTTGAGTGTGTGTGTGTGTGTGTGTGTTTTCCTTGAAGCAATATACAACTTATTGTTTTCATCTTCTCTTCCTTGTCTCTCTAAACATACACGAATTCATATTCAAGTCACCACTTTCTATTCTTCATCTTTCTTATACATAACTGTTACGTGTTTGTGTTGGGTTTGCTTGATAAAGTCATAAGGTATATGTGATAAAGGGGTATAACAATACCTTTATGCTTCTTGATTTGGTATAAAACCAAAAATACTTCATGAGATTTTAAAGTAATCCTTTGTACTTGATGTACTTAAGTTGTGATTACTTTAAGAATCCTTCCTTGAATGTTGACTTCATCTTTGAATGAAGATTTTGGAAAATTCTAGCATGAAAATTACTCGAGAACGGAATATTGTTAGAATCATCTATCAATGTCCAACAAAATGATTTAACAGAAAATATGATCCCAAAAAAAATCCTTCTTTGTAGTTTTCAAACATACACGGATCGTATCAAGTCTTTAAAGTACAATATACTTTAAGAAACTTGGTTACGAAGCTCTGATGCCAATTGTGGAAAACTAGAAGGGGGGGTTGAATAGTTTTACCAATTTAAAACTCCTTTTTAAATATTTAGATCGACTTATGTCAATCTATTTGGTTATTTATGTTGGACGTTGATAGATAGATATATAAACGTAAAATGAAAGATAAAGAGTAAGAGGCACATCACCACGACACAAGTTATTTATAGTGGTTCGGCTACAAGGACACCTTCCTTGCCTTACTCCACTCCTCGAGTCACCTACTCGAGAGTTCGTAAGCACTACACCAAATCTCCTTATGGCGGAGAAGCCTTCACAACGTCGCTTAACCTTTTTCCAGTACAAAGCTAAATACCGAGTTCTTTCACACCAAGGCGAACCACACCTAACACTACGTCGCCTACCCTTTATACGGTGCTAGGCTAACCACCGAGTTCTTTCACACCTTAGGAGAATTAATCCTATCACAACGTCGCCTACCCTTTATTAGGTACTAGGCTAAGCACCTAGTTCCATTATGGAGGAACTACTACCCTTCACGACACAACACCTATTATCAAGGAGATCTACTCCTTGTTACAACACCATCAAGGATATCCCCATCCTTGTGAATAAATAAACACTTATATGTATAACGATGCACCTCATCGATTATACGACCTAAGCATTCTTCCCAAATGCTACTTGATTTGATTCTTCGGCATCCTTTACTAATGCCTTTGACACAACGCTTGGCATCCTTCACTAATGCCTTCGTCTTGACACCTTAAGCATTCTTCACTAATGCTTTGACTCGGATGATGAGCACTTTTCACTAATGCTTTCATCTTGACACTTTCGGCATTCTTCACTGATGCCTTTAACCCAACATCTATGGAGAAAGGAAGAACTATCAACAAGAGAACCTTCGTTGTCTTGATGATGACGAAGCATGGCAACTCATGGACTTGAGCTTGCACGTCTTCAAGATGTGGTGATCTTTCCTTTAAGAGGAACCTACAAGATCACACAAAAACAAAAGAGAAAAGCTACATAGATCTCTTGGATCTGAGGTTAGAGGGTTAGAATACTTGGGGGAAGTATGTGTGTAAAGGGATGAATAGAAAGGAAGAAATGGCTATCTATTTATAGAGAAAATCCTCTACTGTTTCCCCGGATCCCACGGATCCCTTCCACTTGGGATCCGGCTAGCACAAAGCTAGGGATCCGTGGAACGCTCCTCTTTTCCCATGGGTATTTTTGGTTATGGGTCATGGGTCATGGGTTATGGGTTGATCCATGGTTTTCTATCTAGATACAATGTACCTTAAGGATACATTGAACTTGTGTAAGTGGTATATATAAAACCATGGGTTATGGGTCAAAACCATTTGCTAGTTTTTATCTATTTAGTATATACTTGCTTTTACCCATTTTAGTATATACTTGTTTTTACCCATTTTAGTATACTTAATATAAGTATGTATTAACCCAATATGTAAACACTAGTTGTTGTACATATGTATCTAACTCATAGAATTACTTAAACTTGTTAAGCCAATATGTAAACACTAGTTGTTGTACATATGTATCTAAAACATAAAATCACTTAATCTTGTTATAGTGTTTTATGTGAAAACGTAAGTGTGTTAGAAAACTATTAGTTCAAACCATTTACGTATTTTATTTGTTTCGTTAATATGATTTTACTTTTGTTATCGACAAAACATTAGAAGATCGTAAAATATAAATAAACGTTTTTACGGCTTATTTGTATTAACAGATGTAGTTTCAGAAAACCAAGTGCTTAAAAAGAAACTAGATGAGGAAGTAGGTAGACATAAAGAATGGTTAATGTCCGGTGACAATTTAGCTAGCTTACTCTATGGTAGTCAATATGTAAACTCTGGGATAGGCTTAGGTTTTAAGAAGTATGTTGGCTTAGAAGCTAGGAATGATCTGCGTAAATCTACACCAGCAGGATTAGCTAATTATGTAAAAGAAGGAGAATTACATGTTGTACATGGACCTATTAGAGGAGAACATATGCCCACTGACCTTTCCATCACAATAGACTTTGATGGATCACACCATCTTTATGGCAAAAAGTCAAGAGACTTGCCAGACCCTGATTCTAAATCTACTGACTTTGTCTCTTGTTCTGACAGTGACAAGTCCTCTGACTAAGGGTCTACTACATATACCAGTTGTGATTCAAGTGAAAAGTCAGACCTTCCCAAGACCTCACCCAAGCCTACACTCAAGACTCCCTACAAGCCTGTTAGAGTTGCTGCTGAGGAATCAAATTCCAAGACAGTTTCCTCTGAAGACTTGTCATTTAATTCTTTGCAAAACAATGTCTTTAATTCTGTTAAAAACAATTCTGTTAATGTTTGTGGTTTGAATGCTTTTGCATGTAATGAAACATCTTTCACTTTGAATAAATCTTCTAAAAAGAAGAAATGTTTTGTTTGTGGAAGTAAATTTCATTTGATTAAGGATTGTAATTTTCATGAGCAAAGAATGGGTGTATGTGCTAGTCAAAATAAACCTAGACCAATGTGGAAAAATGTTAATGAAATACCATCTTTTGTTCCACAAGCTACTCATAAAACCAGCAAACACAATTCTGCCGATAAACCTTCTCCTATAAAGAAGTATCACAAATTTTCAAAATGGAGCAGATCTGTTGCTAGACCATATGTGAAACCAACTAGTTCATATTTTCAAAATGGTTATTGGCCTGGATGTTTTGACTCAATGTATCTTGGCAAGGGAAATTGAGATACTGCTGTGAAGCCCTCAGCAGGTTGTTCTTGGACTCAAAAGGGACTTAATTTTCAATGGAGGCCCAAGAACAATGGTGGATCTTATACATCTACATGGCCTAAATCTTATGATCCACAAGGCAGGCTCAAGTCAGTGATGACTTGAGTCTCCAAAGTGTACTAATATTTTGTATAATTTTGTTGTTGTTGTAGGATCATCCTCTGCAGAGTAAAGAAGTAGGCATTGTAGATAGTGGTTGTTGTCCATATTGGGATGCTTAACCCTTAACTACAAAGTTTGAGGGGAGGCATAAGTCTCAGGGGAGGCATATGCCTCAGGGGAGGATTGTAGTTGTCAAACTTGTAAAATTTTGTAGATTATTGTTTATGTTTTTGTTTGCTAACACTAACCAGCTAATGATCTTTAAGTCTTGTATGTTTTGGTTTGTTTGCTACTTTGTGTCTGTTTTGTAGAATGCCTTTATGAGCAGTTACTAATCTTAAGTTGAAGTTCACCAATTTTGATTAATTGGGAATATGGTCATGTAAGCTTAAAGCTTGTTTCTACTGAAGAGAAGCACAAGTGATACTCATTGGTACAAGTGATCTCATTGTTTCTACTGAAGAGAAGTACTGGAGTAGAGATCAAGTGATAATCATTTAGATATAAAAGAAATGTTGTGTTAGGACCGAAAAACATAAGATTTATGTGATTTGGAGGTCGGGGTTGGTGGAAGAAGATGAAGATCTTCATCCTTTTTAGAGAGAGAAACTAGAGAGAGGGAGGAGAAAACACAAGGTTTATTGATAAGAACAAAACAATACAACTAGCCAAATGATTCACCTCACCCCTCATGGAGATTCATGAGGGGTATATATAGGCCCTATCTTTGCCACTTAAACAATACTAGTCCCTAAGGGCAAAGTATACTACGCGTCTAGTCCAATTCACGTAAGTGACGTTATCTTTATAAAAAGCGAGGCTAACAATCTCCCTCCAAGATACCGTCACACGTGAATGGTTATAATGAGACCTATAAATACAAAACAAAGTAAATTACAATAGTAATAAACAATGTTGACTTTGTTGAAGCGCAGAGTCTCTGTAGTCTAGATACTGAGGCAAACTTGAAGTTCTCTTCTACCGACGATCTCGGCATTTGATCTTTGGCACAGACGGCACAAATCCTTGTAGCTCTGAGCTTCAATTGTAACGGTCTAGTTAGGTTATTACTCCCTCCTAACTAGTGAGCCTTTTTCTTTTTCTGCTCCCTCCTGAACCGACAACACTCTTCCAACACGTCTTTAATCTTCAGACACGCAGCGGAGAAAGTAAACTCTTGATCGTACAATGGTTGTCGTTCTGGGAACATCATAACAACATAACTCACTTAGTATTGCATCCAAGTTGGTAAAAAGCCCCGATGTACACCACACTACTTCTCCTTCTTCGGTCTTAAGCACAAATCCCTTCGTAATCCAATCATGGAAGATGAAATACCAACTTTTCCCTCCTGATGGTTGCGAGCAATCGGAATCATCATAATGTTGCGTACATGCCGTATTACCTTCTTGATGCAATCTTAACATCATAGCTTGATCAAAATTCTGTGAGAGTATGTCGCAAAAATACTCTCAATAATTTTCTCTAACCAACCTTTTATCGAACCTCCTTAGAATTCACCGGCTAATAGTAATGACCACATATGGAGAGAACCCGATACGAATAACTTGAAAAGGAAGTAAACATCCCAACTTTGTGACTTACTGTTTGTTCTAAATTATTGACCAATTCACAACTACGTGTGACACTGAGCACAACAACGTAACTCCTTAAAGTGATGGTTACACACTGTGAGCACTACAACGTAACTCCTTACCAGTTATAACCAGATTTTCAAATTTCATAATGTGCTCTAACAAGTTATCTTGAGACATGCATCCAACCAACCAACGTCTCAAAGATAAAGAAGTCCACCTGTGAAATATCACTTCAATTCCTCATCAATAATATTGTACAAAAACCCCGTAGTCATTTTTTCAATTATCGCTCAAGCCGTGAATATTGTATCCCTCCGTGAAAATATACCATACCAAAAATTACCACACTTTAAACCAAATATTAGAAAAATATGTAATCACAATTTTTCAAAATATTCGAATATCATTTTCTTTGTATGACCGTGTTACCATTTATTCAGTCCAAATCAAGTAGATCATAAGAGCTTAACGTCCACAGATCCAATATCAAAACCAATTGGGCCCCAATCCGGATCCAATAAGCAGCCCACTCAAATCCAGATTTTTAATACCGGTTATATAAGACAATCTCACACACGCTTAGACCTAAATCTAAAACACATCCTTATCAAATATTCGCCTACCACACAATTTTTTTCTCTCACCAAACGTTTCACATCTCAGATGTAACATACATCTCAATCCTCATCTCATTTTAATATCAACATCAAATCTCGTTTCTTCAATTAAAAATGAATCAAACTCACTTGTTGGCGCTTCAAGATCAAGACTTTGATCTCGGGTAGGTTTAATTTATGCTGTAATTCGTTTTTGGGTTAGTCAATGAAACGAATCAAAGATATGATGGAACATACTTGTTAACCTCATGTCTTTAACTTCGTATATTAATCACAGTTTAGATCGATGAAGATAATGATTTATGTGAAATAATCTATAAAAGATTACAAAAAAACACGAATCAATCTGAGATTACTTGTTATTTCGAATATTTCTTTTTTGAGTCTTCAAATATGAATGAAAGATGGAGGATGAGTTAGGGTAGTAGGGATTTGTTGTTGGAGTGAGATTAGTTTTGGATCTGTTTGGTTGTGGACTGATGATGTGACTGAAGTCGTGTTGTTGTTTGGTAAGGTATTCGTTGAGTCTAGTTGTGGTCGATGTGGTCTTGGTCTTTTTTACGCATAACTCTTTTTCTTTTTGCTTATGCGTAAGTCTCGGCCTAGTTATGCGTAAACATACGCATAACCTTGCTTAGGCGTAAAGCCAGAAGCTTAGGCGTAAAGGCATACGCGTAACATTTTCTTACGCGTAACTTCACAGCTACACGTAACACCTCTGTAGATCCTCCTTATGCGTAAGTTTAGGGTTTTGACCCTTTGACCATTTTTTCCGACGAGTTTTCCGACTGAAAAATCCGACCAGCTTCATCTAAAACCCAGAAAAGCATA
The DNA here is from genome assembly GCA_019973895.1 of Chrysanthemum seticuspe. Lineage (NCBI taxonomy): Eukaryota > Viridiplantae > Streptophyta > Magnoliopsida > Asterales > Asteraceae > Chrysanthemum > Chrysanthemum seticuspe. The sequence continues at coordinate 312,866,027 of BPTQ01000007.1, forward strand.
AAACTGCTTCTTTTTCTCTGTTTGACCATGAAAAGATGAAGGTTTGACCACAAGTATTTCACGTATTGGTATAAAAAGTCACATGAATGAATACTGTTTGGACAAGGTGTGACCCAAGATAGATTTACACATGAAAGATTAGGACTTTTTGTGTTACCAAAAAAAAGGATACTAAACATATTGTTAAAACTGTTAACCCACAAATCGGAAAACAAATTTCCGACCCACATAATAAGCACAAAAACAGTCAACAAACATGTATAAAAAACCAATATAAATCAACACAAGATAACCATGGCTCTATACCACTTGTTAGGACCGAAAAACATAAGATTTATGTGATTTGGAGGTCGGGGACTCGGGGTTGGTGGAAGAAGATGAAGATCTTCCTCCTTTTTAGAGAGAGAAACTAGAGAGAGGGAGGAGAAAACACAAGGTTTATTGATAAGAACAAAACAATACAACTAGCCAAATGATTCACCTCACCCCTCATGGAGAGTCATGAGGGGTATATATAGGCCCTATCTTTGCCACTTAAACGATACTAGTCCCTAAGGGCAAAATATACTACGCGTCTAGTCCAATTCACGTAAGTGACGTTATCTTTATAAAAAGCGAGGCTAACATGTTGTTCATTCATTCAAGAAATAATTTACAGCTTACAATCACCTTCAATTGAAATAAAAGACCAACCCTATACAAAATCTACCAAACATATTCTAGCTCCTATCATCTATTACAAAAGCTGGTGGATATGCATGACCAGTACGATGAAGAAGCTGAAGATGAAAAGGGAAAGGAGTTATGATTGATGAAGATCTTGGTTTAGATCTTGTAACTGAAAAGGAAAGGCTAGAGCAAGCCAGAATGCTAAGAGAGTATGAAGTTTTGATGAAGAGTCAAGCATTGGCACAAAAGCTTGCAGATCAGTTTACTACCAATTTGCCTCCTGAAAGACAAAGAGAATTGGATGCACAATCCATTCATTTTACTGATGAGCAATGGGATTCTTACACTCTTCAAGCTGCTTCCAATCCTACTCTTGCTCAAAGCATTTTAGGAGCTGATTTTGATAGTGAAAACTTTGCTGCACAAATGATGGCTATTGGACAACAAAAGAAGAAAGCTGCAGCTGCAAAGAGAAAAGCTATTGCTGCACAAAAGGTTAAAGCTAAGAGGGAGAAACCACAGACTGTAGCACAGAAGAAAACTTATATGAGAAATGTGGTGTATAATCAGAGTACTGCTCTCTATCAATCTGGTTTGACAAGGAAGCAAGTATGGGCTTTATCTGAATCTGACTTGACCGGTATGTATACTAAGATTATGGAGCATATTACACCAGCTTCTAAATTAAAAAGGATTGCTGGTGGTATGGATGCTCCAAAAGCCAAAAGACCCAAGAAAGTTGAGATTGTGAATTCTTTTGATGATGATAGAGCACAGCTCAGCACTCATGCTGTTTCTGCTGAGGAACCTACTGACGGTGTACATTCTACTGAGAAAGTACAATCTGCTGAACCTATTGTTGTTTCTCCTAAAGCTTCACCCAATGCTGCTGATACATCTATGGATTCAACTGCTGAACAAGAAGGAGCACATCTTTCTAATTATGATGCAGACATGGTTAGGAGAGCTGAACAAGAAGCTGCTAGAGCTAAACAGGCCAGAGAAGAGCTTGATAAATTGTATGAAGTAGGTGGTTCTGTTCCAATTCCCTCTGTTTCTACCTCTTCTATTCCTACTGAAGATGCCTCTGGTGCATCTGAGAAGGTACCTTCTTCTTTTTCTATGGGCATTTATGTACCTGGTAGGAGGGGGGAAAGGATGTCCAAAAGAAGACACACTGCCATTAGGATATCTGTGAGATTCGCTGGGACACAGGCCTCTGGAGTTCATAAATCTTACAAGGGTGGTTATTCTAAGCATTTGGACCTCAAGGCTGATGATACAACATTTATCAAAGTGGGTTCTTCTGTAACTTTTCCTAGGGGTTCTTCTAGTGTGTTGACAAAATGGACATTGACTGATGGACAGCTTAACACCATTTATAGGATAGATAACTCCTCTATGCAGTTTACTTTCTTGAAAGACATACTTCATTTGGTGGATAAGAAAGATTTGATTACTCTCCATGGCCTTGTCACACAGTATTATGCCACTCATACACCACAGGGTTCTGGTTTGTACTTATTGGGAGATCTTCAAGTTCTTTTTGATTCTCAGTCTTCAAATGGTCAAGGGTTTTCAATTTGGAGGAATTTACATAAGTGGAAGGTTGATACTTGGAGATTTTACCATATCCCAAATGTGCATGTTGTGGAGACAAAGTGTGGAATGTGTGTATGTATGTTTTCTGATCAGCATTATCCTTTGTCCTTTAAACTGATGAAACGTATGTTTAAAAGGACATTGGAAGTTCCTCCTGATCCAGTGGCGAATGATATGACCCATGCTGAATAATTGATTGGGTTGATCAAGTCCAAGCTTCTGCAACACAAAGCTTCTACTTGATTCTGGTATCTTGTATTCTTTCTTTCTTTGTTTATTTGTAATATTATCTTGTCTTATTTCTTTCTTTGTTTAATTCTTAGTAAAAAAAAATCTTTGTATTTTCAGGTTTGTTGTATACAACTCTGTTGATGGTTATCAACTCACCAGATGTGCCTTGTGTCCATCAAAGAGTTGGGTAGTCCAAAGGGTACAACTTTGGTAAAGACACATCAAATCTGTTGATAGCTGTAATGGTTTGCTAAAAACCATAGGGTATGCAACTCACCCATGCTTAATTACTGAGGGTTGTATGGTCATCAATTCACCATGGCTTATTCCTTTTTGGAATCCAAGAATTGGCTAGCCCACAAGTATATGGCTTGTGGTAAAGGCAGTGGCATACCATATTTGGTAATCAATTCACCAAAGGTGATTCTTTTCACCTAAGAATTGGCTAGTCCTGAGCAAACGGCTACAGGTAAAGACATTTCAAATCCGTTTATAGCTGTTGATTTGCTAAAAATCAGATGGTTATCAGTGTACCATAGTTTTTGAACTTAAACATTTGGCTACTCCAGTAGTACATGGCTATTGGTAAAGAGACATCAAATCCATTATTTTCAATGATTCACCTCTCACTGGAGTTAACACACCTGGATGTGATGAGAATAGTATGAAACTAATTTGTTTTGATGTACAGTTAGGAATTAGAAAATTCAGTCGTTAAAGAGTCGGTCACCTCAAGTATATGTATTCGTTAGAAAGCTCGTAGTCGTAGTCGAGTTATGTTAGCAAGTAGTTTGTTAAGTAACACCGTGGAGGACGGACGGGTCTTTACCCACTGTATGCCTGATCCACAGCCCGTAGGTGGCGTTTATTTGTAAGACATTATAAATACCCTCTACCTCCCAAGGTAGAGGGTTGGAGCTTGAATACCATTTTTCTTTGTTTCACATAGTTCCCAACTCTCTTCCATTTCTCTCTCTAGGACTTTCTCTCTCTAAACATATTTAATGCCTCATGTGATTATGGTTTAGTGTGTTTGTGAAATCCAATAATTATCAATTGGTATCAAGAGCCATGGTTTGATCACTCATCTTTCATGCTCTTTGTTTTGGTGGATTTCATATGGTTTTTGGGGTGTTAAGTGTTTAGGAGAGTTTGAATAATTTGGACAATTTCTAGTGTTAAAGTTTGAATTTTGCTTGTACTTTTGTGTTTAGGATCATCATATGTGTTTATGTTTTGAATTGGAAGGCTTAAATCATTGTGGTTTGGTTGTTTTTGATTGATAAAGTGGTTATTTGTGAAAGTTGTACTAAGCGAGTTGAGTCTCGTAGTTTTTGTTTCTTCGAACCGAGTTGCTTCGTTATTGGAAGCGAGTTGATATATGCGACTTGGCTATTTAGCGAGTTGACTCTTTATGCGACTTGGGTTCTAAGCGAGTTATTTCTTTAAGCGACTTGGGTTCTAAGCGAGTTGTTTCTTTAAGCGACTTGGGTTCTAAGAGAGTTGTTTCTTCAAGCGACTTGAGTTCTAAAACGACTTAGCTATTAAGCGAGTTGTACAGCTAGCGAGTTAGATTAAGCGACTTGGTGGTTAAGCGAGTTGTCTCTGTTTGCGACTTGCTATTAAGCGAGTTGTCTCTATATGCGACTTGGCTATTAAGCGAGTTGGTTCTTTAAGCTACTTGTTTCTCTAAGCGAGTTGGGTGGTTTGCGAGTTGATAACTAAGCGAGTTGATTGTTTAGCTACTTGTCTATTAAGTCTTGTTACTTCTTCGTGCTACATTCTTACGGTTGTTCTTTTGGTTTAGTAAAATCCCATGAAAGAATCAATTTCCCGGTTTAATCAAGGAATAATAAAATCCCGTAGAACTTGTAATCATGTCAAACATCGTACCTACTATCGTTTCTTCTGTAGCTGAGGACGTTCAAGCAGCTGGATCAGATACTCGTCCACCTATGCTTGACAGAACTGATTATGACTCATGGGCTCAATGAATCCGATTGTACTGTCTTGGAAAGGAAAATGGGGTCAACATTCTCAAATCCATTGATAGAGGACCTTATCAGGTTGAGACTACAAGAGACTTAATTGATACTGCTGCAGATGGAACAATGATCTATGGAATGGATAGACCAAAGATGTATGATGAGCTCAGTGATAAGGAGAAAAAGAGATTCGATGCTGATATCAGGGCTTCTAACATTATTCTTCAGGGTCTTCCAAAAGATATCTACAAGCTTATCAATCACAACACTGAAGCCAAGGCAGTTTGGGATAATGTCAAAATGCTTCTCTCAGGTTCTGAGTTAACTAAGGAAGACAGAGAATCACAACTGTATGATGAATTTGAGCATTTCAAGATGAAACCTGATGAGAGTGTCTATGAGTACTACGTGAGATTCCATAAGCTTGTGAATGACATGAGGAACATCAAAATGACCATGCCTAACATTCAGCTTAACTCAAAGTTTGTGAACAACATGAATCCCGAATGGCACAAATTTTTCACCTCTGTGAAGCCAACCAAAGGATTAAAGAATACGAACTATGAGAAATTGTATGCCTTCCTGCTTCAGAATGAGAGGCATGCTATGTTTGAAAAAAGGATTCTGGATCAGTTCAAAACCAATCAGGGAGAAACCAGCTCACCAAATGATTCTACAGCTTTCTACAACAATGTTGGTATTACCACCAAAGCATCTCAAGTCATACCCATGGGTAATGGTAATTACAAGCTCATCCCTGATCTAGCATATAAGCCTCCCGACCCAAAAACACTCATGGAAAACTTCATCACTCAACTGTCTCTCATGGTTAGTCAAAACATGAACTCTCTCCCACACACCAACAATAACCTTAGAACAGCATCCAATCCACACAATCAAGCTACTTTCAGAGATGGGAAGGTTGTGGTGCAACCAGTTCAAGAAAGACAGTATGAACAGGGAAGAGGTGGAGTTGGCAGAGGATATGTAGCAAATCAGAATCGTGGAAGGAATCCAAATCAAGGACAAGCAAAGCCAGTCAAATGCTACAACTGTGGTGGTGAGGGACACATTGCTAGGAACTGCACATCTCCAAAACGTCCACAGAATGCGGAATACTTCAGAGACAAGATGTTGCTCGTGCAAGCTCAGGATAATGGTGCAGCTTTGGATGAAGAGGAGTTGTTGTTTCTTGCTGAGGGCAATGCCAAGACATATGATGCAGATGTGGATGAGCAGCCAATTCAGGAGATAGGTTACAATCATCAGAATGCCTTTCAAGTCGCTGACTGTGATGCATACGACTCTGACGTCGATGATGAACCTACTGCACAAACAATTTTCATGGCTAGCATTTCTCCAATGGTCTCTCCTAAGGTCTCATCATCACAACAAGCTGGTCCATCCAAAGAATCAATCATCTCAGAGGTATTAAAACTATATGATGATATTGATGAGCAAAAGATGCATAATAAAGTACAATCTCTTGAAACTTATGAATCAGATATTGATGATGAGGGTAATAGCAATATTGTCCCATATGATCAATATGTGAAACAAAGTGAAAGTGAGGTTGTACCAAGCAATGCATCTTCTGCAGTCAATGATGACTATGCTTTTCATGAATACACTGCATGTGCCCCTGATGATTCTATTATCTCTGAACTAAATGCCTATAAAGAACAAGTTGCTATTTATGAACAACGTGCTAAGTTTGAGTTAACCACCCGTGAGCAGGAAATGGATGACCAAATGCGTACAATTATTAAAAAAAAGTAATTTTAGAGAAGAAGTATTAAAACATGAGTTAAATTCCTTACAAGAAAAGCTTTCTAAAACTGCTAAGCAAAAACAAGAACTTCAAGAAAATGTTAAAATGCTTAAGCAAGAATTCAATGCTAAGGAATCAAAACTAGTGAATGATTTTTATAATCTAAAAAATTTGAAAAACAAGCTTGAAAATAAGTTGTACGTACAAGGGAATACCATTCAGACTGCTCACATGATCACTAAGCATAGAGTTCTCAGCGATAAGCATAGCATTCCCATTATAGAGAAACCTAATCCTGAGTATGGTAAGATTGCAAAAGCTGCTCAAAATATAATCTATGATGGTAATGATATTCTTAAACCTAGACAGAAACCTAGTTGCATTGAGTGCACTGAGGAAGATAGAAAATTAGATGATGCATCTAGGAAGAAAATGGATAAGAAACTTAACAATCCTGTATGTAAAGAGAAAAACATAACTATCAAACCTCATGATTACACTAAGGAAAATTGGATCTCCCTTAACATGTTTAAGCCTGAAACTCAATTAACCCCAGAACAAATTTTTTGGAAGAAAGATATGGATATGCTAAAAGCTGAAAATCTTGTTGAAAAGAATCCCCCTTGTAGGAAATTGACTCGAGCAACTGTGTATCCTCCTAATACACCAATGCATTTAGTTCCTAGATCTATTGCCACTAATAGCAAGACCTTAATCAGCCTATATGTTGTTTATCAGATGTTTGTTGATTTTGAGAAAACGTGTAAGAAGAGAATCACACCTACAGGGATAACTGAGGGGGAAAGGGGTTTTGAGCAAACTAAAGAATGTTATTTAACTGAGGTTATTGTCACACCCCCAAATTACCTGTTTTGCAGCGGAATGGAATTCCTAGGGATTGACTGTCATAGCACCACAATCACAGTTATATTGAACGACCTAAAGTGTCGTTTGAAAAGAACATCGTTTGATTTAATAAAACAATCAGAGTTTACAAAGTAGGTCCCAAATGAAAATCAACTTGTGCGGAAATAAGTTTGTTACAATTCAAACGATGTTTTAAAGTACGTAAAACCCAAGGGAGACGCGTCGTCATCACGACTCCATGATGTGTCCAAATGCATGCCATGAAGTGAATGTCTTAGATACCTGAGATAAAAACATGCTAAAAGTGTCAACACAAAGGTTGAGTGAGTTCATAGAGTTTGTTTTGAAATGTAAAGCCTTTAGAAATCGTTTATGCAGCAAAGGCATTGTGAATCCACTCAGTTCCAAGTCCCGCCCATACAAAACTTGCAACCTGTGTGTTCACAACCCATTGCCAAGATATGTATAGTCAATGATAATCCCAAGACATTCAGCACAATGATAATCCCACGACATTCAGCACAATGATAATCCCAAGACATTCAGTCCAATGATAATCCCAAGACATTCAGTCCAATGATAATCCCAAGACATTCAGTCCAATGATAATCCCAAGACATTCAGCCCAATGATTTATGATACAGGATATGACCAAACATTAAGTTCAGTTAAGCATGTAGTTTGCAAATAGATATGAATGTCATAAAAGATGATGAGCATGTATCTCCCCCAAAACAGTTATGAAAATAAGTAAAAGTGGGGCTATGAAAACTCACTTGGTGGAATGATGCGAAGACAAAAGTGGGTACACCGAGATGTAATGTGATACGTTAATCTTGACCTATTGTGAAGGATATGACATGTAATGAGTTGCAATGTAATGTTATGCATGCATTTCGTATGTTATTTATACCATTTACGGGTTTTGAAAATATTACTCGTCGTCGAAAAATACTCTTTTGACGTATTGACCCTTCAAAAATGACTTTACATGTTTTTACGTCAAAATGTCATCCTACAATGGTTTTATAATGATTTTTGGTGAAATTACCACTTTTCGTCGCAAAACAATGTCGTAGGAAAAATCATGAAATCAACAAAAATGACTCCGGAAAAGTAGTCGTAAAATGGTGTACGTCGATCGTTAGAGAACGAACTCGACGGTTTTGGAAAGTTTGTATCGATATCTAGAAGTTTCAGTTCAGGAGTTTTCGTTCAAAAGGTCTCGATCATAAAGATATCAAAGGCTAAAGATGGTGGTTTTTGCTAATTGTGTGCAGAAAATAAGTTTCGGCCAATGTTTGAACATCCGTAATTAAATCACTATAACTCCGCTTGACAAACGGCTTTTTGTTTTGAAAAATATGGCCGATGAACTTGATTTTACTAGAAGACATTTCGTTATAAAAAGTTTCACATCATGGTTAAAAACAGCCGCAAACATGGACGTTTCAGCTAGTGAAATACTTGTTACGTAGAAATAATATAATTTTTCAGAAAATAATATTTACGGCAACTTTATAAAAACGTGCATATATTTGTCGTTTTAAATCCGTTTTCTACGTAAAATATGTCCTTAGCTTCGTATCGAAGTAAACTAATATATTTTTGAGAAGTCGAAATAATTTGTGAAGCTTAAGGCTAGTTTTTGACCCGAAATATGTAAAAACAGCAAGCTGAGTTTTTCAGAAAATAATACTTTTCGTCGCCAAACTTTAAAAATTCACCACGGCTTCGTTATAACTCCGTTTTTATCCGTTCAAAAGGCCACGGATTCGTTTTAAAGTATATTTTCTAATTATGAAGGCCAAAATGTCGTACCAACAGCGGGTTTTTCCAGAAATTCGTTTTAAGGACAGAACCTAAAATATAGTTTACGAAAATAGTTTTTTTCTCGGACAAAACCTATTCTAATCCCTTCAAATCAACTCCAAAGCTAATCTAATCCTACCATACACCTTCTTAGGGTGTCATGGGTTCCTAATCACCATCAAGACCAAAGAATAACTTGGGAATAATTATAGGATGACCATATTTTATATATAACTTAAAAATCATGAAATAAATGGTATAAACTACATAACATGCATATAAGTTCCAAAAATGAAAAGAAACATATGAAAATGATAAGGAAACTTAAAAATGATGAGAATATGCTTACTAGTGCAAGTGAAGAGGTGTAGGTAACAAAGGATTAACTTAAATATCCTTGGTTTTTATTTCAAAACCATGAAAAGGATATGATCTAGGTTGAAATAACACTTGATTTAGCAAAAATTTCTTGATCCCTTGGAGTCCCTTGAGTGGCCGGTTCTATGGAGCCAAAGAGAAGAGAGAATAAAATTTTTAACACCTTTGAGTATGTGATGTATGTGAAATACTTTTGAGGTAGTAGACTTTTGTAGCAAGTGAAATTATTAGAAAAACATGAACCATGCTTCATTTAATACAAGCCCTCCCCTTGGCCGGTTTTTGGGGAGGGTTTGTCTCTCAATTATATATTTTTTTTTTTAAATCTTGTTACTTGTATATATTTTGTAATAATTGGTAAAAGGTGTAAGTAATTGTAGGGAAATTTGTACAATTAAAGGTAAATGGGAATTTTTGGTGCAAGTAAGTTTTTAGTAATTCAAAATAGATTGTAATGAGTTGATAAAAATTGTAAAAATACTTTCCTTGTGAAATTCGGGTGATAAAATAATTATCGTACAATTTTTAAGAAAACGACGTAATAATTAAATTTTAACGATTAAAATACCAAATAAATGTGAAACACTAGGAAAACTAAAAATATAGTTTTTATGAACTAAATGTAAGTTTAAAAATACCTCGGGATCATTTTTGAAAGTAACGGGTTAAATAATCAAAATAAAAACTCACGCGATAAAAATTATTAAATATAAAAATCACGCGTTGAAAGTGAAAAATGAAATGTCGTGAATGAACTAATGAGATGCACATGATGTCAATGAAATGTAGACTAATCATAGTCCATATGAAATGTACGTGATGTCATGATCATGAATTCGCCGCTAAACCTCCCAGGTTACGCGAATTTGAAACAAGTAAACCGAGTTTACTAAAATGTTGAAATAATGAGACATGAATCGTGTCGAGAAATGACCTGAAAGTACGGATTGTCACATTCGCCCATCCAAAAAGGAATTCAGTCCCTGAATTCAATCGTTGTTAGGTCTAACGGGTTTAGGGTTTGATGTAGCAAACTTTCCCATTCCCGAGCAAAACCCTCAAAGGACTTTTTGGTAACCGATTTTTACTTAATCTCACAACTCATCAAACAAGAACTGTCATGAGATTAGGCTAAATCGGTTTAGGTAACAACTTGTTTCTAGCTCGATCTTTGCAACTCATCAAACAAGAACTGTCACGCGGATCAAACTGGAAACAAGTGGTTTGAAGAAAATCTTTTGAAAATTTGGCTCGATTACGGAATTGCTTACTCATATAAGACTACTACTCCCTTCATTGCATGATTCTTCCTGAATTAGACATAGGTGATCAGGCTATGTATAATTTAGGAGTAACTATGCAATGCTTGGACTAATCGACTCATATGTTTGTTTGGTGTTGGGTCAACTGATGTTAAAATTGTGATGAACATCGAGGAGAGAAGACATGGAGATGTGTCGTTAAAATGATAGTTAAAGTAACAAGAATAAAGACCCACTTAAATGATAACAAATCGGAAAGAAAATAAAGTACGATAGATGAGAATATTTTACAACGAGTAGTTTAGCAAAAGTAGTACATCTTAGGTTATAAAGATTCGGATACGATGGAAAACATAAACTTAGTACGACATAGCACATAAAAAGAAATAAGACTGTTAGTTCCCGAACTTCTTCAGTCTTCCGCGTCGTTGATACCTTGACGAGCTCCTTCTAACATATATACATTCCCATGAGCACCTTCGACTTGTTGACCTTGGTTTTGAGGACATTGACTTCGATAGTGTCCTTGCTCCCCACATCCGAAGCACGTAACTATGGTCTTGCCTCTACAATTCCTGGCATGGTGTCCTAGTTTTTGACACTTGTAGCACTTAACAGGACAAAGTCCCGTGTGATGATACTTACATCGATTACATAATGGGTAGGTTCCAGCATAACCTCTGCCTTCTATTGGTGCAGCAACATAAACCATTGCAGTCTCTTGCCCTCTATTCTGTTGTTGATGATGGTTAGTGTTACGGTCTTGATTGTTGTTATTGTAACCTCCTCGGTCATTTTCCCATTTTCTTTTGTTGTTGTTGATTTGGTTATCGGTGTTGTTGTCATTGTTCTGGTTATTGTAGTAATTGGTGCAGTTGTTGGGGTTGTTGTTGTTTTGGTTGGTGTTGAGGTACTGGCCTCTCTTCACTACTTGGGCCATTAGCTTTTGAGTCAATCGAATAGCTTCCTCAATCGTTTGCGGGTCAGAAGAAGTCACATCGCCTTGAATAATTTCGGGAAGTCCCCCGATGAAACCCTCTAGCAACTTCTCATTATCAGAAACCATGGACGGGCATAACACAGCCAATTCTTGGAATCTCCGAATGTAAGTGTCAATATCGTACTCAATGGTTACTAATTCATAGAGCTCCGTCTCCAACTTTTTGATTTCCGTACGTGGACAAAACTTCTTAGTCACCAAACCCTTAAATTGCTCCCAAGTAAGCTTGAAAGCATTCTCCATCCCAATCGGTTGAGCATAAGAATTCCACCACGATAATGCTCCATCGAGTAATGTGCTCGTAGCAAATTTAACTTTACTATCATCCGGACAGTTACATAGCAAAAACACTGATTCCAATTTTTCAAACCATCGAACCATTGCTGTAGCTCCCTCGGTACCTCTAAATTTCGTGGGCTCACAACTTTTGAAATTCTTGTACGAACATTTCTTAACTCCGGATCCTCCGGCATTTCCAGTAGCAGCAGCTAGCCTAGCGGCTACAGCAGCAGTCGCGGCCTCGGCAGCAGCAGCAACCACCGTTTCCCTTTCAACTCTTAGAGCATTAGCAATGCTATCATTCACTAACTTCTGAATAGCCGCTTGGGTCATTTCAACTGTAGCTTTCTTCGGTGCCATATCTTCTTCAAAACAAGAGGAAATGTGAGACGTAGCAAAATCCGATGTTAATAATAAGCGCTTCAAAGAAATGTGATAAGAAACGATGAGTTTGAGGCTATCTTTCAAAATGATCGACGGGTTCCAAAAAGATGGGTTATGATGTGTTGTAAGTGCTTCAAATGTATGGTGGTTTAGTGACTTAGTGTGTGAATAAAGTGTAACTCGACATGTTAGTGGTGAAACAAAGGAGTGAGAGCGACTTCGCCCTATATAAAGGTTTATCTCGGCATTCGTCGTTATCGATGATGAATCAGCTGATATAAAAAAAAATTGCGATAGGGAATGACAAGGAATTCTCCACGTTAGAGTATGAAGAAAGAATAATGGAATGGGCATTTAAGGGCATCCATGTGACAATCGATGTGAAATGAAAGTGAATAACTCGAAAAATGTACGTAAAAACCGCATGTAAAGTGAACATGCACTTGTGATGAAATGATGAGATGCTATGATAATGTAGTTATAGTCTAGGGTCAATGATGCAACCTAGTTCTCTATAACTGAAGCTCTGATGCCAATCTGTCACACCCCCAAATTACCTGTTTTGCAGCGGAATGGAATTCCTAGGGATTGACTGTCATAGCACCACAATCACAGTTATATTGAACGACCTAAAGTGTCGTTTGAAAAGAACATCGTTTGATTTAATAAAACAATCAGAGTTTACAAAGTAGGTCCCAAATGAAAATCAACTTGTGCGGAAATAAGTTTGTTACAATTCAAACGATGTTTTAAAGTACGTAAAACCCAAGGGAGACGCGTCGTCATCACGACTCCATGATGTGTCCAAATGCATGCCATGAAGTGAATGTCTTAGATACCTGAGATAAAAACATGCTAAAAGTGTCAACACAAAGGTTGAGTGAGTTCATAGAGTTTGTTTTGAAATGTAAAGCCTTTAGAAATCGTTTATGCAGCAAAGGCATTGTGAATCCACTCAGTTCCAAGTCCCGCCCATACAAAACTTGCAACCTGTGTGTTCACAACCCATTGCCAAGATATGTATAGTCAATGATAATCCCAAGACATTCAGCACAATGATAATCCCACGACATTCAGCACAATGATAATCCCAAGACATTCAGTCCAATGATAATCCCAAGACATTCAGTCCAATGATAATCCCAAGACATTCAGTCCAATGATAATCCCAAGACATTCAGCCCAATGATTTATGATACAGGATATGACCAAACATTAAGTTCAGTTAAGCATGTAGTTTGCAAATAGATATGAATGTCATAAAAGATGATGAGCATGTATCTCCCCCAAAACAGTTATGAAAATAAGTAAAAGTGGGGCTATGAAAACTCACTTGGTGGAATGATGCGAAGACAAAAGTGGGTACACCGAGATGTAATGTGATACGTTAATCTTGACCTATTGTGAAGGATATGACATGTAATGAGTTGCAATGTAATGTTATGCATGCATTTCGTATGTTATTTATACCATTTACGGGTTTTGAAAATATTACTCGTCGTCGAAAAATACTCTTTTGACGTATTGACCCTTCAAAAATGACTTTACATGTTTTTACGTCAAAATGTCATCCTACAATGGTTTTATAATGATTTTTGGTGAAATTACCACTTTTCGTCGCAAAACAATGTCGTAGGAAAAATCATGAAATCAACAAAAATGACTCCGGAAAAGTAGTCGTAAAATGGTGTACGTCGATCGTTAGAGAACGAACTCGACGGTTTTGGAAAGTTTGTATCGATATCTAGAAGTTTCAGTTCAGGAGTTTTCGTTCAAAAGGTCTCGATCATAAAGATATCAAAGGCTAAAGATGGTGGTTTTTGCTAATTGTGTGCAGAAAATAAGTTTCGGCCAATGTTTGAACATCCGTAATTAAATCACTATAACTCCGCTTGACAAACGGCTTTTTGTTTTGAAAAATATGGCCGATGAACTTGATTTTACTAGAAGACATTTCGTTATAAAAAGTTTCACATCATGGTTAAAAACAGCCGCAAACATGGACGTTTCAGCTAGTGAAATACTTGTTACGTAGAAATAATATAATTTTTCAGAAAATAATATTTACGGCAACTTTATAAAAACGTGCATATATTTGTCGTTTTAAATCCGTTTTCTACGTAAAATATGTCCTTAGCTTCGTATCGAAGTAAACTAATATATTTTTGAGAAGTCGAAATAATTTGTGAAGCTTAAGGCTAGTTTTTGACCCGAAATATGTAAAAACAGCAAGCTGAGTTTTTCAGAAAATAATACTTTTCGTCGCCAAACTTTAAAAATTCACCACGGCTTCGTTATAACTCCGTTTTTATCCGTTCAAAAGGCCACGGATTCGTTTTAAAGTATATTTTCTAATTATGAAGGCCAAAATGTCGTACCAACAGCGGGTTTTTCCAGAAATTCGTTTTAAGGACAGAACCTAAAATATAGTTTACGAAAATAGTTTTTTTCTCGGACAAAACCTATTCTAATCCCTTCAAATCAACTCCAAAGCTAATCTAATCCTACCATACACCTTCTTAGGGTGTCATGGGTTCCTAATCACCATCAAGACCAAAGAATAACTTGGGAATAATTATAGGATGACCATATTTTATATATAACTTAAAAATCATGAAATAAATGGTATAAACTACATAACATGCATATAAGTTCCAAAAATGAAAAGAAACATATGAAAATGATAAGGAAACTTAAAAATGATGAGAATATGCTTACTAGTGCAAGTGAAGAGGTGTAGGTAACAAAGGATTAACTTAAATATCCTTGGTTTTTATTTCAAAACCATGAAAAGGATATGATCTAGGTTGAAATAACACTTGATTTAGCAAAAATTTCTTGATCCCTTGGAGTCCCTTGAGTGGCCGGTTCTATGGAGCCAAAGAGAAGAGAGAATAAAATTTTTAACACCTTTGAGTATGTGATGTATGTGAAATACTTTTGAGGTAGTAGACTTTTGTAGCAAGTGAAATTATTAGAAAAACATGAACCATGCTTCATTTAATACAAGCCCTCCCCTTGGCCGGTTTTTGGGGAGGGTTTGTCTCTCAATTATATATTTTTTTTTTTTAAATCTTGTTACTTGTATATATTTTGTAATAATTGGTAAAAGGTGTAAGTAATTGTAGGGAAATTTGTACAATTAAAGGTAAATGGGAATTTTTGGTGCAAGTAAGTTTTTAGTAATTCAAAATAGATTGTAATGAGTTGATAAAAATTGTAAAAATACTTTCCTTGTGAAATTCGGGTGATAAAATAATTATCGTACAATTTTTAAGAAAACGACGTAATAATTAAATTTTAACGATTAAAATACCAAATAAATGTGAAACACTAGGAAAACTAAAAATATAGTTTTTATGAACTAAATGTAAGTTTAAAAATACCTCGGGATCATTTTTGAAAGTAACGGGTTAAATAATCAAAATAAAAACTCACGCGATAAAAATTATTAAATATAAAAATCACGCGTTGAAAGTGAAAAATGAAATGTCGTGAATGAACTAATGAGATGCACATGATGTCAATGAAATGTAGACTAATCATAGTCCATATGAAATGTACGTGATGTCATGATCATGAATTCGCCGCTAAACCTCCCAGGTTACGCGAATTTGAAACAAGTAAACCGAGTTTACTAAAATGTTGAAATAATGAGACATGAATCGTGTCGAGAAATGACCTGAAAGTACGGATTGTCACAGTTATGCCTTTCTTTAAACAATTAAAAGGTCAATTTGAAAGTCTTCAAAAGGGAATAAATTCTGATATTAAGGAAATGGAAAAGGAATTTGATGCTATGATTGTTGAGGTCAATGATTATGAACAGGAACTCAAATATAATGAAGTTGAAAGGAAGAACTTGCATATCTTAAATGAGAATTTGATTTCGAGTTGTGTTACTCAAGATGTGTTTTATACTGTTACTAAGCACTCTATTACTGCTTCTCGATTTCATGAATTATCTATTGCATTGAAAGTTTCTCATGATTGTGTCATTGAGCTTGAAAACAAAAACTCAGAACTGAATGAGAAAATTGATCAGGATGATCACGATAATTTGGTAAAACATCTTTCTAAACTAGAAGTTGAACATTTTGATTTACAACTAAAATATCAACATCTTAAAGAAAATGTTAAAACTTCAAATATCAAAACATCCTCAGATGTTCCAGAGTTTGATGCAGTTTTTGAGATAAACAAACGTGACGAACAGATTCAAGCTCATTGTAACACGATCAGAAAGTTGAAAGCCCAAATTTCTCAATTAAAGGGTGAAAAGAACAATGTGACTGGCTCCCATATGCCTCCTCCTTTAGATTCTCAGTATTCTTAAACTTTTCATCTTCAAAACTTGGTTAACGCTTTACAAAAAGAAAATGAGAGTTTTCTAGAAGAAAATGAAAAAGTTAAACGACACTTTAAAGAGTTATATGATTCAATGAAAGTCACTCGTGACAAAAACAACGAAAAAATAACTTCTTTACAAAAAGAAATTGAGAATCTGAGGAGTCAGGAAAAAGGGAAACTGCCACTTGTCTTCAATGAGAATGTTGCATCAAAGTCTTCCTCAGACTGCAAATATACTGTGACTGTTAAATACATTCCTCCTCATCTTAGGAACAATGAACTTGTGTTTCATAACTATTGTGCTCACCTTAAGGATAGTCTAGAATGTCTCCGTGAGATTGTGGAAGAGGACTTCATTAATAAGCCTCTTGATAGAGAAATTATGTTTGCTTGCACTCAGGCCAAACGATCTCAGGAGCTGCTAGAATGTTTAATTGCAACATGTCCTAGATCCTTAAGTGCGAAAGGTAAAGTTGTAATGCCTTGTTCTATGCCTAGTGCCAAGCATACAAACCACTCTATGCCCAGTAATATGAAAGTGAATTCTAAGGTGCCTTCTAGTAGTTCAGATCCTTGCACATCTAGTTCAGGAATGCAAAAGGTAGCTCAACCAACTAATGTTCCCATAATTCCCTCTATAGGAGTAATCAGTGACATTAAAGCAAGCGGGTCAAAGCCTCCAGGCAATACCAAGAATGATAGGACCTTGCAAGCTAGGAATGTTCAGTGGAAGAAAGTAGAAGATCACCCTAGGGAGAATTTGAATAAAACGAATCGTGTTGATTCTAGTGCTAGCTCTAAGCGTACTGTAATTAATGCGAATTCTGCTACTTTTGGCAAAACATGTAATGATGATTGCGTTGTTTCTGTTACTAATTATGAATGTGGTGTGAATGATTTGTCTAATGTTGATAAATACCCTGTTAAGATTGTTAATTCAAAAAATCGAGCTAAGAAGGCTAGAAAACAATGGTGGAAGAAGGGTAGGAAACATTGGAAACCCACAGGGAGGAAATTTAGCAACTTAGGTTATCAGTGGATACCTACAGGGCGAAAATTCAATCTTAATGAGATGTACCCTAAATTATATAGACCAATGCCCATTAGGAAGTGGATGCCTACTGGTAGAACTATTCCCTTAAGAAGTGAACATACTTTGAATAGGTCAAATACGGACATTAGCACTGCATCCATTTCTGATGATTCCATTGTTTCTACTTCTGATGTGGGTGTTCCAATTACTGTTACTAACCATGTGGAACCCATTATTGCATGGGGTTCCCAATTATCCAGTTATCCATTCTTGTCTGTGTTCAACTGCAGATCGTTCAAATCGTTCTGTGGTACCTGGACTCAGGCTGTTCCAAGCATATGACTGGAGACCGGTCGCGGCTCATGAACTTCGTGAGCAAATTCATCGGGACTGTTAGATTCGGGAACGATCATTTTGGTGCAATTATGGGTTATGGAGATTATGTTGTCGGTGATAGTGTTATCTCCAGAGTATATTACGTAGAAGGTCTTGGTCATAACTTATTCTCTGTCGGTCAATTCTGTGATTCTGATCTAGAAGTGGCCTTCAGAAAACATACTTGTTTCGTTAGAGAACTTGATGGTAAAGAACTTTTAAGAGGAACACGTGGTTCAAATCTGTACACCATCTCTATCGAAGATATGATGAAGTCTTCTCCAATTTGCTTGTTGTCAAAGGCTTCGAAAACAAAGTCATGGTTATGGCATCGTTGTCTCAATCACTTGAACTTCGGCACCATCAATGATCTCTCCAGAAAGGACTTAGTTGTAGGTTTACCTAGACTAAAGTATGAAAAGGATCATCTTTGTTCAGCATGCCAATTGGGAAAAAGCAAGAAATATGCCTACAAACCCAAGCCTACAAACTCAGTTACAGAAGTTCTTCATACAATTCACATGGATTTATGTGGACCCATGAGAGTGCAGAATATATTTGGGAAGAAATATGTGTTAGTTGTGGTTGATGATTACTCTCGATTCACCTGGGTTAAGTTCTTAAGGACAAAAGATGAAACTCCAGATATCATCATCAAACTTATCAAACAGCTGCAGGTTCGACTTAACAAAACTTTCAGAATCATCATAACAGACAATGGAACTGAGTTTGTTAATAAACAACTTAGTGAGTTTTATGAAAGTGTTGGAATCAGTCATCAAAGAAGTGTTCCACGAACTCCTCAACAGAACGGTGTAGTTGAAAGACGAAATCGAACTCTTGTGGAAGCCGCAAGAACAATGATGATTTACTCAAAGGTTCCAATGTTTCTTTGGGCTGAAGCCATTGCCACTGCATGCTACACTCAAAATCGATCCCTAATTCACACTGCTCCTGGAAAAACTCCATATGAACTTGTCCACAATAGAAAACCTAATCTCTCATTCCTTCGTGTGTTTGGTGTATTGTGTTATCCAACTAATGAGGGCCAAGACTTAGGCAAACTTAAAGCTAAAGCGGACATTGGAGTATTTGTAGGATATGCACCAAACAAAAAGGGATACCGAATCTACAACAAAAGAACCCGAAATATCATGGAAACAATTCACGTTACGTTCGATGAGCTGACCGATCCAATGGCTCCAGGACAACCCAATTCTGGACCCGCATCATCATGTAGTCCCATCAGTTCTACTCTTGTTTCTAATCCATCACCAGCAACTCCTTATGAACCTCCTTCAGAGGATGATTTGAAGAAATTATTTGATCTAATGTTTGATGAACACTATGAACCAAGTGTTAATGATATGTCAGTTCCATCAACAGAGGCTGCCTCTATCCCTGTCAATGAAGTTAACCCTTCAGTTTCAATGTCATTAAGTCAAGAAGCGCCTGCTGCTGATCACTCTGTCTCATCAACAAATCATCAATCATCTAGTGTACACAATGGAAATGTTGTTGCTGTTACAGATGATGAAAACCCTTTTGCTCCTCCAGAAGATGAACCCTTTGAAAACATATTTGCTCCTGAATCATCATCAGAACCATCGTCATCAGGAGATATAGACTCTGCTACTTCAGCTCCTCAACAACAACCACATGAACATCTTAGGAAATGGACACATGATCATCCATTGGACAACATCATTGGAAACCTTTCTCGTCCAATATCCACACGGAAACAACTTGCAACCGATGCCTTATGGTGCTTCTTCAACTCCGTACTCTCTAAGATCGAACCAAAAGATGTGAAAACTGCCATGAATGAAGACAGCTGGTTCAATGTCATGCAAGAAGAAATTCATGAGTTTGATCGACTAGATGTATGGGAATTAGTACCTACTCCAGATTGTGCAGTGATCATTGCTCTAAAGTGGATCTTCAAAGTGAAGCTTGATGAGCATGGCGATGTATTAAAGAACAAGGCTAGGTTGGTTGCAAAAGGATACCGTCAGGAGGAAGGTATTGACTTTGAAGAATCATTTGCTCCTGTGGCACGCATCGAGGCGATCAGAATCGTCCTGGCTAATGCTGCAAGTAAGAATATGATTGTCTATCAGATGGATGTAAAGACGGCTTTTCTTAACGGAGATCTTAAAGAAGTCGTATACGTCAGCCAACCGAAAGGTTTTGTGAATCCAGAGCATCCTACTCATGTCAATTGCTTGAAGAAGGCTCTTTACGGCTTGAAGCAAGCTCCAAGGGCATGGTATGATACACTATCAAAGTTTCTTCTATCTACTGGATTCAGCAAAGGAGCATTTGATCCGACATTGTTCACCAGGAAGTCAGGCAAACATTTAATTCACGTTCAATTATATGTTGATGATATTATCTTTGCCTCGACTAACCCCAATGAATGTGATCGTTTTTCAAATAAAATGGGTTCCAAATTTCAAATGTCAATGATGGGACAAATGTCATTTTTCTTGGGATTACAAATATCACAAAGTCCCGAAGGCATTTTTTTAAATCAATCTAAATATGCAAATGAGATCTTAAAGAAATTTGGATTTGATTCTAGTGACCCTGTCGACACTCCCATGATAGAGCGTACTAAACTGGATGAGGAGCACTCAGGGATCATGGTAGACCAAACAAAATATCGTAGTATGATTGGATCCCTGATGTACCTCACAGCCAGTGGACCAGACATTTTTTTCGATGTTTGCATGTGTGCTAGATATCAGGCTAAACCTACCAAAAAGCACCTTGAAGCGGTTAAACGGGTCTTTCGGTATCTCCAAGGAACCATCAATATGGGACTTTGGTACCCGAAGGACACCGGTATGTCACTAACAGCCTATGCAGATGCTGATCATGCAGGATGTCAAGATACTCGTCGAAGTACGTCTGGAGGTTCTCAGTTTTTGGGTGATAAGCTTGTGAGCTGGTCTTCAAAGAAGCAAATGAGTACTTCTATTTCCTCTACAGAGGCTGAATACATAGCCATGTCATCTTGTTGTGCTCAAATCCTATGGATGAGATCCCAATTATCTGACTATGGCTTTGAATTCAACAAAATCCCTCTGTACTGTGATAATAAAAGTGCTATTGCTCTCTCATGCAACAACGTACAACACTCGAGAGCAAAGCACATTGACATTCGACATCATTTCATCAGGGAGCAAGTTGAAAACGGTGTGGTGGAACTATACTTTGTGAGGACTGAATACCAGTTAGCAGACATCTTCACCAAAGCTCTTCCTAGAGAACGTTTTGAGTTTATCCTTCCACGTCTTGGTCTAAAGAGTCTACAACCGGAAACACTCAAGCGTCTTCAAGAGGAAGACGAGGAGTAAAGGTCTTTATCCATCTATCTCTTGTATATATTTATTCAAAAAGCAAAATACAAAAATTTCAAAACAAAAAAAAATAATTAAAAAAAAAAAAAAAAAAAAAAAAAAAAAAAAAATCCAAAATATTGTTTTTTTTTTTGTCATGTTTTTCCTTTTTCGATATCATCTACGGACTTTGTGTTGACATTCAAAGAATGTTACGGGTCTTTAGATGTTCTTCGAATGTACATATTTTTGTTTAAATATATATATATATATATATATATATATATATATATATATATATATATATATATATATATATATATATATATATATATGAGGCGGAGAAAAATGGTGGTTTATTGTCATTTCAGGCAATAACCCGTTTTAAAAGTAAAGAACAGAGCCATGCTTCATCTTATTTTTCAAATCCTATGATCTGATTCTTAAAACAAATGTTTTTCATCAAAAAGACAAATGTTTCTCTTTCCAAATATTTTTCCGTCTAATGATTCTTCTGTAAAATATTTGCCATCTAATGAAAACAAAATTGCTTTGAAAATACCTCGTACTCTATTATTCGTGTAAATCATTTGTGCTTATCATCTGTCAAAATCTCTATCTCTCAATCAACAACTTGTGTCATTGATTGAGGGGGATAATGATTTTATTCGAATTAAAAAGGTTATTTTGAAAGGTCATTTTTAAAACAATTGGCACGTAAATGAGCAAGATTTATTGTTTAAAAAATCAAAAAGAATAATGTTTTATACAGTTGATTCAAAATCTTTGCTAATGTTATGTTTTCAAAAGCATGTTTAATCAATGGAGTTTAAAGTCTGAAAATCTGATCCTTATCAGTTAAAAAGTTTTTTTTCAAAAAGCAAGTCACTATTCTCCTCAAAAAGCTTTCAAAATTGAATTTAAATCAATAGAGATCACAACTCTCAAAGGAGTTGAAAAATGTGATCGGGGGAGAATTTGTGATTTAAATTGGTTTTAAACTGATAATTCGATACATGGTTTTATAAGGATGTACAAGCTCTCCTTCCCACATGTGCTAAACGATTTCAAATTTTTCCATGCACATGTTGAGGGGGAGCATCTATCTTAAACCACAAAGATTTGAAACGTGATCAATTTATTTCAATGTGCAGTCTTTTCCTAATATGTGCAAAACATTTTTCAAATTTCTATGCACATATTGAGGGGGAGCAACTTTTTTGAAAAGCACATTCTTTATATAACTACTCTTAGATGCAAGCCAACCCCTCAAAGATGAAAATTATTTCTATTACAAAACGATGATTGATGCACATGTTGAGGGGGAGCTTGTGTTCTAAAAATATCAAAAACAATTCAGGTACAAAATGCTTTGATAATATATCACAAGTATCTGGATTGATTTTAAAATGGTTTTCAATTTGTTCCAATGGCAGATGAACTATACCAAATAGACCGACCAACTTTACTTTATTTATGGTGATATAAGGATGATAAGGTTAAGTATTTGTTCCCATGATCCGCCAGAACCGGAGGGATCTACCCAGGGACAATCCACTAGATAGTGTAGAAGTCCTTAGGTATGATGAAAAAAAAGGAGAAATGTGAGATATGGGAAGAGTGCGGACTGAGACAGAGATAGTACTGGAATAAACCCAACAAGGTTCTAGTTATGAAGTCTCGGTAAGCACTGAAGGGGTTGAAGAATGAAAAAGAATTGAATGTGAAAAGGGAGAAAATAAATAGCCCTCCGATAATTCAACCTTAGGGCAGATATCGGGTTCAATTCATATGCTACTGGTGGTTACTAAGGTAATACTGGTATTGAAGACAAGACGTCATGGACCCAGTGACGCATTGCACTACATCTTCCCAAACCACTCAAGTTCCTCTTAAAAGGACTTGTTTCATTCTCATGGGGAACCGACATTATCTATCGACTTTCTCTTAGAGTTTGTTGATATTGAAGAAGGAGACCCTCTCCCTAGTCTCCGACATAGGAACCAAATATGGACAATTGAGTCTAGAGCCACGAGATCATCAAATAAATCTCCTTAGGACACTGTCAATGAAGACTCTCTGTTTCACACAATGTGGAAAGAGAGATTATATCTTATGAGTCCTACGCATTATCCTTGTGGTATTGCCAAAACATGAGAGTGATATGTGAACATATTCACAATGAAGATGGAAAGCCTTCTGGAGCCAACATCAAACAAGCTCCTGGTGGGTGGCATGTGAGATCTATTCAATAGATCAACCATGTGACAACTGAACAGAAACAATGGGGCGATTCAATCTTTTGAATCAATCCTGGTTCAGGTTATGGATTGACGGATACCTTTGTAAAACCAGTCGTTGTGCGTAAAAACACTTTTCTTTAGCACATCGATTGTGTACTCATATTTCAAAATAAAAGGTGTTTATGATTGATAATTGATTTTCATTAAAACCTTCGTTGTATTGCAAAAACAATTTATATTGAGCAGTACACGATTGTTTTTCAAATATCTTTTCATCAATCAGTGAATCTCAATTCGCTGGTTCACTCACTCCGTGTTGTCTTCTTTGAGATGTTCCAGTTTGAGAACAGCTAGAGCAGCTGCGAAACCCTGTCAAGGAAATTCTTCGGAATTATACCTGATCACAGGCAGTACTTGTACTGATCAACGGGGAACCGTGGGACGTGTACCTCAATTCAACGAAAGTGATCAAAGACACTTTCGTGCACTTTATTGCTAACTGTTGTATACAGGTACGCCCGACGTTTGCAGCTGATCAGAATGAAGCGGTCAATCCATAGCCGCATGCTCACATTACACATTCATCTCTAAAGAAATCATGATAAGTGCATCAATGACTCTGATATTTTCACTCCATGCTTCTGCTACGCTGCTGCCAATATCATGGATCAACGAAAGCTTCCGCTACTCTGATGAGAATATATCATGATCCAGAATGTGAGCATGTCTGTCCAATTGTCACAACATCACATAATACCCACACCACAAAGGAAGAGTCAGAGATTTATGTTAGCTGATGATCTCAATGCTGGCTCAAAACTCTTCATCACGTGGATCAGTTAAAGACCTCCACTTGTAATTATCCAAACATGAGGAACATGAAGAATCAAAGACTATGAGCTACTGAGCAAAGAACTTAATCAAGTATCCTAGAACAATCTAATGTAATATCTGTTTGTATTCATTGTAAATTGAGTTGACCTCCCTTAGGGGGAGATTGTTAGGAATTAGAAAATTCAGTCATTAAAAAGTCGGTCACCTCAAGTATATGTATTCGTTAGAAAGCTCGTAGTCGTAGTCAAGTTATGTTAGCAAGTAGTTTGTTAAGTAACACCGTGGAGGACGGACGGGTCTTTACCCACTGTATGCATGATCCACAACCCGTTGGTGGCGTTTATTTGTAAGACACTATAAATACCCTCTACCTCCCAAGGTAGAGGGTTGGAGCTTGAATACCATTTTTTTTGTTTCACATAGTTCCCAACTCTCTTCCATTTCTCTCTCTAGAACTTTCTCTCTCTAAACATATTTAACGCCTCATGTGATTATGGTTTAGTGTGTTTGTGAAATCCAATAACTATCATGTACACTTTGTCATTTGTTGCTGCAAAGATCTGTAATTTCACAGTTTTGCCATCATAGAGATGTGGTTGTTTTGCATCTTTGCTGCTGATGTTCGAATTCAATCCTCTTGTTCTAAAGTGTTAAAGATCTATCAAGAATCTTGAACTTAACCATGTCAAATTCAAGATTAGGGGAGGATTGTTGGGAATTCTACTGAATAAGAATTCTGCTGAATAATACTGCTGACGGATTCTGCTGAAGAGCTGGTTTCTGCTGAAGAAGTGATTCTGCGGAAGTAGTAAAACCGTGTAGCTTGTTTCTGCGGATATAGATATTCCGCGTATTTTATAGTTAGTTAGGATATGCATGAGTTTTATTAGGAAGTGATAATGCATGTCTCTTTTAGTTTTATGAATATACGTTTCTTGTGAAACGGTTTAGGGTTCCTTGTCTATAAAAGGAACACATTAGTATGTATGATGTACGGGTTTTAAAAAACAAGTTTTAGTTTTATTCAAAGATCCATAGAGGATCAAAGTATTCTTAGTAATCTGTGTTCTTACTTGTGTTTGATTTCCACTTTAGAATACAAGTAATAGAGACTTTCTATTAGTGTGTTTGTGATTACATAAACATTACTAACGATTCACGAGCGCTCAAAGATCTATCAAGGTCTAAGGTTCAACACGCGTATTGCTTGAAGAAAGAGTTTTGCAATGCGATGAAGGTTTTATAAGAAATATCAATTTTCAATCAGAAATACTTTTTGTATTTGAAAATGAATACACATTCAATGTGCTAGAGAAAAGAAGAGATTTGCACATCGAACGGTTTTTCCAAAAGTATTCGTCAATTCATTTCCTGGACCAAGGTTGATTCAAGAGTGAATCGCCCCATTGTTTATATCCAGTTGTCACAAGCTTGATCTTATGTAAGATCTCACATGTCACCTACCAAGAGCTTGTTTGATGTTGGCTCTAGAAGGATTTCCATCTTCATTGTGAATATTTTACATATCACTCGGATGTTCTGGCAATTACCATAAGGATAATGCGTAGGACTCTGAATATGTATTCTTACTTTCCACATTGTGTGAAACAGCAAGACTTCATTAATTTTGTGTCCAAATGAGATTTTGTGGATGATCTCTTGGCTCTAGACTCAATTGTGCACCTTGGTTTCCTATATCGGATACTAGGGAGAGGGTCTCCTTCTTCAATATCAACATTCTCTAAGAGAAAGTCGGTAGATTATGTAGGTTCCCCGTGAGAATGAAACAAGTCCTTTTAAGAGGAACTTGAGTAGCTTGGGAAGTTTAGTGCAGTGCGTCACTGGGTCCATGACGTATTGTCTTCAATACCAGTGTTACCTTAGTAACCACCAGTAGCATATGAATTGAACCCGGTTTCTGCCCTAAGATTGAATTATTGGAGGGCTATTTCTTTTCACCCTTTTTCTCATTTCATTTCTTTTTCATTCTTCAACCCCCTCAGTGCTTACCAAGACTTCATTACTAGAACCTTGTTGGGTTTATTCCAGTTCTAGCTCTATCTCAGTCCGCACTCTTCCCATTTCTCACTTTTCTCCTTTTTTTCAATATACCTAAGGACTTCTACACTATCTAGTAGATTGTCCCTGGGTAGATCCCTCCGGCTCTGGCGGGATCGTGAGAACGAATACCTAACCTTACCATCCTTATAACACCATGCATAAAGTAAATTGGTCGGTCTTTTGGTATTGTATTTCCTTCTTGAAACCAATTGAAAAATCATTTGGAAAATTAATCAAGGTACTTGTGATATAAATCAAAGCATTTTGTACCTTAATTATTTTTTATCATTTAGATATTGTTAGGATTTGGAAAATCCATACTGAAGTGTCGGTCACCCCAACGTATGTTTAGCATATTATAGCTCGTAGACGTAATAGTATATTAGTTAGATTAGTAATAGTATAAGTAACACCGTGGAAGAAGGACGGGTCTTTACCCACTGTATGCCTGATCCACAGCCCGAAGGAGGATGTAGTCATTTGTATAAATAGCCCTCTCCCCACAAGGGAGAGGGTTGGATGTTCATTTGGTAATCTAACCTTCCCTTTGTTTTATCTCTCTAGAACATCTCATTTTCTCTCTCTAGAGCTCTAATTCATACGCCATTTATTGTGCTTGATTGTGCGTTTATGAAAACCAATATATTAAAAATGGTATCAAGAGCCATGGTATGATCACTCATCCTTCATGTTCTTGGATTTCTAGTGGTTTTCATAAGGTTTTTGGGTTTGAATGAGTTTAGAGTAGTTTGCATCATTTGGATCATTTCTAGTGTTAAAGTTTGGATTTTGATAGTACTTTTGTGTTTAGAATCATTATAATTGTTTAGGTTTTGGTTTGTAAGGTTTGAATCGTCTTGGTTGAGTTGTTTTTGGATTGAAAAGTGGTGTTTTTGAAAATTTGTTGGATGCGAGTTGTGTCTCAGATTGTTGTTCTTTGATGCGAGTTGTCCTGGCTTTGATGCGAGTTGTCTATTCTGAGCTTGCTTATTGAAGCGAGTTGTCTTATATACGAGTTGTCTATTGAGACAAAACGACAAGAAAGGACAAAGTAGTGGGTGTACTTGAGCTTTATGCGAGTTGTCTATTAAGCGAGTTGTCAAGGGTGCGAGTTGTCTTGGCTGCGAGTTGTCTAGGGTGCGAGTTGTCTTGGCTGCGAGTTGTCTAGGGTGCGAGTTGTCTTCGATGCGAGTTATCTTGAGTGTAACTTGTCTATTAATACTTGTCATCTGATATTAACATAATGGCTTACACCACTGATTCCTTAATTTCCAATGTGCTCAAACTATATGATTCGGTGGAGAACAAAGAAAGTATTTACTACTCTGAAAGTTTAAACATGATTGATTCAGCCAAAGATGATCTAAAATCCTCATACTCTGAGTCCAAAGAGAATGAATTGCACCTATCAATGCTACTGAAAACCATGCACAAGGAATGCGACATTGAGCCCTATCAACTACTTTATTCTCACCTCATACTATTTCTACCCATAACAATGGAACGAACATGTAGTGCCCTCTTCCGTCTGGACTTATCCACATTAAAAGGAACCTTGCTGCTAAACTTAGAACAATTGAAGCTACAACTCACCAAAGAAGAGGTTCGAAAGGATGGTTCCAGTGCTGCACTTCAAGTAATCCACAAACAATTTCAGCCATTCATCAGTGGGGAATATTCATCAGATTATGATCAACACTTGACTGAAATTTCTTTCAAAAAACATACTAGAATGGAAATCCATGAGTTCATTGATACATTCATCCACCATATGGACAATGTGAAGAAGTACAATGAAGAAGTACATAACAGTGATCACATGAATGAACATGGGATGCAATCAATGGAGAAGTGTGGAGAGTTGGGTAATCTATCAAGTATTGTTGAAGCCAGAAATACAGACACATCAACAATGGAAGCAACAAGCAGTTCAGAAACTTTTGCCTCACAAAAGAAGGATCCTGAGTGGAAAATATTCAACGAACAAACTTTGGGCGCAGAATCTTCGTTGAGTGCAGAATTTTCGATAACACTTATTGATAATCCATCTGTGCTTAATTCTGTACATACTAATGATTTCACAGAACATGTGGCTGATAAATGTCCTGTAACTGAGGCTGAGTCGCTGATAAATCATATCACGACAAACAATGTGGTTGATAAGAAAATTTTCGATGAACTTTCAAACAAATACTCAATTCTTGAAAAACATTGCATTTCTCTGGAAATTGCAATACAACAAAAGGAAGAAAATTTTATGTGTGAAGATCGTTTATAAGCTCATCTAGGGATAACAATAACAAAGACAAACATGAATGCACAGCGGAATAATAAGAACATCAATCTTATTGCTAAAGGTTTCTCGTCATCATCTCTACCACTAAACACTATAATACTAATCGACTACTAAATAATATTCGACTAAATACTATTCTAGTCGACTAAATACTAACTAACTATCCTAGGCGTTTATACTTTACGCCTAGGCTAAACACACACACCTTTAGTGTTCACATCTTGACACGCTCTAAAACCTAATTCCCTGTATCTCTTTATATAATAGAGATACTAGGGTTACAAATACTATTATGGACTATATAATAAATACTTCTTTAGCAAGTAGGTCCCTTGTCTTTCTTTGTCTTCATAAGTCCTTCATCTTTCATGTATTTTGTCATATCAACTCAAATAGAATTCCCAACAATCTTCCCCTAGTTGATAATGACAAAACCAAATAAGCACAAACTTCCTCTGAAGTTAATATGTCATGAAAGATAAACGAACTTCCCCATCGTTTATAAGCTCATCTAGGGATAATAATAAAGACAAACATGAATGCACAGCGGAATAATAAGAACATCAATGTTATTGCTAAAGGTTTCTCGTCATCATCTCTACCACTAAACACTATAATACTAATCGACTACTAAATAATATTCGAATAAATACTATTCTAGTCGACTAAATACTAACTAACTATCCTAGGTGTTTATACTTTACGCCTAGGCTAAACACACACACCTTTAGTGTTCACATCTTGACACGCTCTAAAACCTAATTCCCTGTATCTATTTATATAATAGAGATACTAGGGTTACAAATACTACTAGGGACTATATAATAAATACTTCTTTAGCAAGTAGGTCCCTTGTCTTTCTTTGTCTTCATAGGTCCTTCATCTTTCATGTATTTTGTCATATCAACTCAAATAGAATTCCCAACAATCTTCCCCTAGTTGATAAGGACAAAACCAAATAAGCAAAAACTTCCTCTGAAGTTAATATGTCATGAAAGATAAACGAACTTCCCCTTAAACATGCAATCATCAAGAATCTTCAAGTTGCAAATCTTCTATGTAATGCCTTCTTCCCCTTTTTGTCATAATCCACTAGGAGACGCTAAGTAGAAGCAACTTTGATTCCAACCACCACAAACCAATATCATACGACTAATCCATCCTTCTAATGCCTCAAGATACCCGCCATGAAGATCACCAAAAAGCTTGCTAAAAATGAAATTAAGGCAAAAGATATCTGAACCAGGAGTATAAATACCAACAAGTAGTGGTAAAAATCTTCCCCTCGAATGATGCATGTAAATAACCATAAGAACTTGTCGAATAACTAACCATCATGGTCACAAATACGTTGTAGTTCCATCCATAAAGAACATAGTACCACCCAAAATACTAATAAAGATGACTATAATCGCATTTGAAACCAAGTAGTAGTAATATGAAGAATAGTTAAAAGGTTTACCAATTTTTCCAATCATCGTCAAAGTCCAAATAAATATAACAATATCTGAGATCTTGACCCTTGAAATCAACCAAACTTTCGTATATGTATAACAACCAAATCCGAGAACTAAATCAATCTCGTGTGTGTGTAATCAAAATAAACTCCATACCAAACTGAGAATCAAATCCATGTATGACTTCCCCGTAATTCCAAAACAAATCACTCTTGTTCATAAAATATCTAGTCGATACCTTAAAAATTATGCATCCTTAATGCTTCTTCCCCTTATTTAATCAACCATTCACTAAACACAGCAACTCCAATATCCATGAGAAAGAAAAACCTTCACTGGACCCATGATCTATCCCAACCAATAGGAATATTCAATAAGCTTGGTAATCATCAGTTGCTTGTATTCATACGAGTAGTACATAGCTTGTAGAGGACCAATACTAACCATAATACATGGGCAGTACCCTGAAATATAACAGTACAAACTGAAAACGCAACAGTACCTTCGAGTATAAACAGCAGTACTTTGAACTCGAGCAGAGCAGTACTTTGTGAAAGAGCAGTACCTTTGTCAGCAGCTATATTCGACAGCCTGTAACTTTTGCATAAAAGCTCAGATTGACGATCCCTCCAGTGGAAAGTTGGATGGCTATATAGAGAACGTCCACCAAAAATTTCGTCACGATCCAACGGTTAACGAAACAGTTATGATCGTTACAAAACAGTGTTGTAGTAACCTTACGAAACTTTTAGTTTCTGCAGCAGATTTCGACAGCTTATAACTTTTGATTGAGAGCTCTAATTGACAATCCCTCCAGTGAAACGTTAGACGGATATACGAAGACGCACCAGAAAAAATTGTAGCTCGATCCAACGGTTCAAGAAAAAGTTATGCTCTCATGAAAACAGTGCTGCAGAAGTATTACGAAAATTTGCAACAGCTTCGAATTTTGCATCTTTTCTTCAAAAAACCTTGTAGATCCCTATATCAAGAGCTCCCAGCTCTGAAACCAATTGTGAAGATCGTTTATAAGCTCATCTAGGGATAACAATAACAAAGACAAACAAGAATGCACAGCGGAATAATAAGAACATCAATGTTATTGCTAAAGGTTTCTCGTCATCATCTCTACCACTAAACACTATAATACTAATCGACTACTAAATAATATTCGACTAAATACTATTCTAGTCGACTAAATACTAACTAACTATCTTAGGTGTTTATACTTTACGCCTAGGCTAAACACACACACCTTTAGTGTTTACATCTTGACATGCTCTAAAACCTAATTCCCTGTATCTATTTATATAATAGAGATACTAGGGTTACAAATACTACTAGGGACTATATAATAAATACTTCTTTAGCAAGTAGGTCCCTTGTCTTTCTTTGTCTTCATAAGTCCTTCATCTTTCATGTATTTTGTCATATCAACTCAAATAGAATTCCCAACATTCTGACTACAAAACCTTGCATAAATCCGGAATTCCCAGAATTTCGAGAATATTTTGAAATTAACCAGTTAAAAACCCAGCTTCAAGACAAAGACTCAACCAAATGTAATCTGAAAAAACAAATCTCGGAATTACATAAGGAAATTAATATGGGTACGAACAAGCATAATATTGAGGTTAATGATTCGGTCAAAACTAGGAATGATGAATTAGCATTATGTGTGTCCAAATTATTAAGGGAAAATGAGTCTCTAAGGAGGAAACAATTAAAACTATGTGTCCCTACTAAAGAGGATCTGACCAAGTCCTTAGATCATACAGACTCTTTGTTAGCTTACATTGAAGTCCTCAAAGCGAAATTCGGGACAAGAGCTTCACGATATTTTCCTTAAGAAATAAGCTTAGGAAAATTATTGGAAATGGAGTGAACACTAACTTTGCAAAACCATCAACCTTGGGGAAGCCAATTTCACATATTACAAAAGAACGATCTGTAATTAGGCATCCTAATGCATTTAAGTCAGAAAGATTTAAACCCTCAAAATCAAGGTTTGCCTCCCAAGTTGATGAGTATAATGTTTTGTCAAAAACAGTCACTTCACAAATTCATTCCGATAAGATGAATGAAAATTCTCAAATTAATGCTCGAAACTCTAGGAACAGGAATGCAAGAAGATCACTTAGAGCACGTAAGAAGCATCAAATGAATGACCACTACCCTAAGAAACATGTTAACAACAAAATGTCTAAAATCTAAAATAGGGAAATGGTACATCTTCTACTGGAACTAAGAGATCTAACTCAACTTGCTCTGATCTTAAGTGGATGCCTACTGGTAGAGTGTTTAAGAACATTGAACCCAATAGGAATTACACTTCTAACTATTGTTCTAAGTGGATGCCCACTGGAAAAATCTTTAAGTATGTTGGATTTAAGTGGATTCCAGTCAGGACACTGACCAATAATGATATACCAAGGCCTGACTGTAAAACATCCAAAGATCAGGATACAACTGCCACTAACCCATCTATTTGCAATGCTACATGTGCTATTAGTGCAAATTTTCCTCAGTCTTTTTCAGGTACAATGCTCAATTCAATCATGAACATCATGACCTGGTTTCCAACTGAATTGAAGGCTAATCATCAAGGAATTATAGCTTGTCAAAATTAAGTTGCATGTATTGTGACTTCTGATCGCATCTTCTCAGGACTCGTAACTTACTGGTTTAAAAAATAAATAAATAAATAAAATAATAATAAAAAAAATTATATAAATATTTTTTTACACATATACATAATTGTCTTTTACAAAACTCTGTAAAAATTTGAAAAATATGATAATCACAAAAAAAAATATATATATATATATATATATATATATATATATATATATATATATATATATATATATATATATATATATATTTCATATGTTCTCGATAACATCTACGGTCCTAGAAATGTCATTAAATAATGGCACGGGTCTTTAGATGAAGTTCGAACATATACTTCTAAATAACCTGTCATGCAACACTCACATACCTAATTCAACTAGGATTCACTGCAAGGGTTTGATTCAATCAATGATCACTCACTCACATCCATGTCATTGATTGAGGGTGAGAATTAGTATCCTTCGGCCATTCCTAGTGTGATTGTTGATTATGTTGAATGGTTTTTGTGACCTCAGTACTCTGGATAGTCGTTGCATGTTAGTTGGAGTGATTTAATTTTCATAATTATGCTCTTATATGTGCTAGTCTATTGAATTTATGTACGCGAGTTGTTTGTAGTATTTGTATATGCGAGTTGTCAAGTCTCTATCTGCATGCGAGTTGTCTAGTCATTCTATACATGCGAGTTGTCTAGTGCAAGGACTTAAAGTGTCATTTCTGCAAACTTGTTTTTAGGTATAAGTAATGCGAGTTGTCTCTGAGTCAAACCAATTTTTTTCTTGGTCAAACATGTACTCACCTTTCTTTCTCTATTGCATTCTACGAAGCGAGTTGTCCATCTTGTGATCGTGTGGTAGGTTATCTGATCTCGCTATACATGCTTCTGTTATGAATATTGATTGAATCATTCTTCTAAACTTAACTTATCCTGCAGATTCCCTCACTCTTAATCCTTTCGATCTAAATCTGATACTAGGTTTGATTCCTCTCTCGTTCTATGTAATTGATGTAGGCTTTAGATAGGAATGTGTAGGTATATCATGGTTATGATCTGATGTAGTATATATGTGCGGATAAAGGATCTTGGTGATTTGGTGTTTGTAGCGATTTAGAGCACTTTAGATGATTTCGTATTTTCGTGTGTGGTGGTCTTTGGATTATGTCCTATGAATGTTGTATCTATGATTCGTTTGTCCCAACTTTGTGGAATTGACATGCATGTAGCATCCATAGTGTATATGTTTAATTTGATCTGGACCTCTCGTTGCGTATTCTTGAATGCGAGTTGTCTTCAGTTGCTTGAAAGCGAGTTACATATGTTAATTCTTGAATGCGAGTTGTCTTCAGTTGCTTGAAAGCGTGTTGCATATGTTAATTCTTGAATGCTAGTTGTCTTTAGTTGCTTGAAATCGAGTTGTATACGATTATTCTTGAGTGCGTGTTGTCTCATATGATCTTGTCATGCGAGTTGTCTTGTTTAACTTTATTGATGCGAGTTGTCGTTTCATTTACTTAATGAGAGTTGTCCCTTGACAATCCATATGCGTGTTGTCCCTAGCTACTTGATGAATGCGAGTTGCTTTATGCGACTTGTCTCATGCGTGTTGACGTGTGCGAGTTATTAAACGCACTATGACCTATGCGAGTTGTGATATGCGAGTTGTCTATATCCGTAACCAAAGCGAGTTGATGTATGCGAGTTGTCCTATACGGGGTATCTTATTCAATATGCGACTTGTCCATATTGCGAGTTGTATTAACATGCGACTTGCCCTATGCGACTTGTTCATATAATAGATGTTTCCATGCAACTTGATCTGTATATCCTTCAAACTTGGTCATTGTATGCTTATTGCATTCCTGATTTGTCTCTGTGCATTTAACCATTGTTGTACTTAATATGTCTCCGCCTTATTCATATCTTGCTCTCTGATGTGTGCATGCTTCTTCGTATGCTTTAATCACTTAATTAGAATCCATGATATGGGGTGGCTAAATGGTTGATCTAATAACCTTGTCTAAACTAACAAAATTTCTGGATATTGTTGTTGTTGTATGTGTGTTCTTCAGACTTCAATGGCAGACACCACGTCCTCTGAGAACCTTGCTACCACTGCACCAACCACTGTTCCTACTGATGAGGAAATACTTCCGTTCAAGGAATGGGTGACAATAGCAAAGAGCAACTGCTATGTGGATGTGGATAGAAACCAACCCAATACAATCTACCGAATAGCTATTGATATTTTGAAGAACACCAACTTCTTTGGTGCTTTAACCATGCGTTGCACAATTCCTTCCATTTACCTTCAACAATTCTGGAATACGGTAACATAGGACAAGATCACTGCTACATATTCGTGCAAACTTGAAGACAAGTGGTATGACATCACTGCTGAGATGCTCAGGGAAGCCCTTCATATCACTCCAAGAGACCCCGCAAATCCATTCGTTGCTCCACCCACAACTGATGAACTAATGGAGTTTGTTGATGAATTGGGATATCCAGAAAAATTAACGAAGGTCTCAGCATTCATCAAGACAGAAGTGTATCAACCATGGAGAGCCATTGTAACAATTCTCAACCTATGCTTGACTGTTAAAACTTCAGGGCAGGACAGAGTAAGAGCTCATATTCTACAAATTTTGTGGGTGTTGGTTAAACAGAAAAATATCAATTTTGCGGAACGTATTTGGGAAGAATTCTCCTTGTCTTTGGACACATTCATCACTGACAGACAAAATTCTCTGAATAAAGTCAAAGGAAAGAAAGGCCTAGGCAAGAGAGTGATTCCTAGCATTAGGTTTTCAAAGCTCATTATCCAGCATCTGCAGCGGACTCATCAGTTTACTCCTAGAAGTGAGTCAGCTCTCCATGAAGCCGGTGATGAATTCATTCTTGGAAACTTGAAATATGTTGCCAAAGGACAGAACAAAGAAGTCTTTGGAATGTCAATCCCTGAAGCTCTTCTCACTGAAAGAATTAAGAAAACCGATTGTTTTAAGAAATACATGAAGAAGGTCTCTGGTACAACCGATGATGACACACCAAATCCCACTTGCACACAACCCAAATCCAAACAATCTGATTCCACCTACGCAAGTCTTCCCAAGAAGAGACTAGATAGATCAGTATCTGCTGACTCTCCGTCTCAAAAGCAAAAAAAGGAGAAAGAGAGACGCTGGAAAGGGAAAAGATAAAGGGTCCAAGGTACCTGAGAGAGTGATGGACGAAGACGAGGCTGCACTCCAACAAAGCATGCAACAAAGCCTGGAAAGTCTTGACATGTCTCAAAGACAACCAGTGGGGAGGGGGTCTTGATACGAGAACCTGAGTCAGTACCACGCCATACCACTCCCATTGCACAGGGCAAAGGTAAAGGAATTGCTGGAGAAGAAGCAGATCAAGCAGCTCAGATGTTGTTGACCATTTCCACTCTGACTCCACAAACAACAACGCAATTTTAGTTCAAGAAAAGAAGCATTGAATCATCCTCAACTCAAGAACAAACTGGAGTTGAAAAAGATGTGTCTGATACACAGGAAGATACTCTTGCCTCTAGTGACAATCAGTCAGATAGTCAGGAATCGACACCCTCTACAGAAACGGTTCCAGTACTGGAAACTGAGTATGAACAAATGGACACTGACAGACAAGTCACAGAGGTTGAGGGAAATGATCTGCTGGAAGGTTCATAAGAGATTCCCAAGTCAAGATCTGAGGAACACGAGCATCTGGAAGAAGCAAATGTGTCTATGGGATCTTTGTCATCCCTAAAGAATCTTGAGCCTGACATTACTTATGGTGATCAATTCCTAAAGGACAGAACCTCAGATGTCGAGTCTGACAAGCAAAACGATGAAAAAGAAGAAGTTGAGTCTATGTTCTCGGTCACTATCCAGCAAGACACATCAACTATTCCTCCGATGTCAGCACCCATTGTCACCTCATCATCAACAACTCCATCAATCGCACTTCCACCACCCGCTCCTGCTCAAGAAACCGCACTTCCACCACCCGAGTCTAAAACCATTCCTCCACCTGTTGTCACTGTTAGTGACTCTGTCACACCACCGGCTTCACCACCTCCCACCAAGACTACAGAGCAACTCCTTGAGGAAGCACTTAAGAGAATCGATGTCCTCGAGAAGCACCTGATGGATCTGTACACACACCTTGTGTCAATGATATTTTGTATAATATTATTAAGCAAGCGGAATTTACTTAGTAATACTTAGAAGAAGGATTGTATGATGTATTGTAAGTAAACACAGATTAAAACAAAACTTAAGCTCCAATATTATTGATGAATAATACGAGTGATCTTGCTTATCACTAGGGTTACACCTTGAAGCCTTTGTGAGTAATACGTAGGTAATTAGACAAGTACCTAAGACAATGACCTAGGACCTCCTTTTATACAGCAAGGAGTCCTTTACAAGATAAGTATAAAGCTAACAATATAGAATATACACAAGATCTATTCTATATTTATCTAGACGCGTTCTCCTATAGCAGTGGTAATAATGTACCAGCAGTGGTAATACGTTTCCACTGCTAGTGTAATCCAAGCAGTGTAAACCACAACTATCCGTGGAAACAGATAATTCCCAACAATCCTCCCCTCAACTTATGATTTCTCTACAAATCAATAAGTTTCTTCAATCTGCATCATCTTCAAGGATTTGGGGAATTCAATCAAACACTTTACTTCTTCCTTAACTTCTGAATAGCTCTAGAACATTGATCTTGAAGTCTATGTAACAATGCTCTAACCTTCTCATTGTCTTCGTGAACTCTTATTGTTGTACATAACATCACTGTGAGAGTTCCAGCTCTGAGTGGATATTCTTTCTCAGCAAGCATGAATACATCTGCTCTATTTGCTGTAGAAACATGATGAACTTCACATGAGTTATAATAAAACCATTTAGTACCAGGACATGTACATGAGAATTTCCAGAAATCATCATTAACATCTGGTTCATAGAGCCTTCTAAGATTAATCCATAACTGCATCTCCTTCATATCTTTGAGATCTTGAGCATCAAACCTTTCTTGCACTAACTTCCATAATTTGTCAAGGTCATCTCTGTCAAAAGCTTTGATGAGATCTTCAAATTGAATGAATGAGGAAGTTGCACCACCTAGCCTTGTGATTTTCCATGTTGGAGCAAAGTTGCTAGCAGTGTAAACCTCCCAATCAATGATAGGATGTCTAACTTGCAGTGGTTCTGGATAAAAATCTTCTTCTACTATCACAATCATTCCAGTCAGTTGTTCTTCAGTGAATTTCTCAGTAGGAATTTCTTGTTCTTCAGCAACCTTAGTCTTCTTAACAGTCTGAGAATCACTTTTTTTGGCCTTTCTCTTCAATCCATGAAACCTTCTTGCTTCTTCTTCAGAGCCCATTGAAATAAAATCTTTATCATGTTTTTTAACTCTGTAGTAGATACCTTCAACTTGATTATCAGGCATTCCTTTGAATTGATGCTTTTTCCAACCACCAACATGACAACAATAAGTCTTCATGTATGAGAGAATTTGTGCCTTGGTTGGTTGTCTTTGTTTCTTTTGACCCTTTCTGACTGTACTAATCACATCTTGAAGTGCTTGATTATTCTTCATTTGTATGAAATCTTTTAACTGGTCAGTTCTTTGATCTTTAGTTAAGGATGCATCAGCTACAAGGTTAATTGCCTTTTTCTTGATTATTGGATTATTAGCAATCAAGAACTCAATATCCTCTTCAGTAGGAACATAGCTAAACTCTGGAGTCTTCTCTCTAAGTATTGTAGGTTGAACAGTGGAAAGTGGATCTTCTATAGAATCTTCCATTCTACCCAGCCTTTTAGCCTCCATAAACTTACAATCTCCATTTCTTCAACCTTTTTCTTTTCAGCAACTTCTCTATCAAGAGCAATCTGTGCTTGTTCTTTCTTTGAGATCTTTCTTCTTGTTTGCTCCTTGCTTTGCATAACAACTTTACCTTTATGTTTCTTCAGTTTATCAATTTCTTCATTTGCAGTGGCAATAGGCTCTGCAGTGAAAATTGTATCAGTGGTAAAATCTGTAGTTGCAGTACTGAAACTGTCTTGATCATCAAGTTGCTCTTCATGAGTATCAGCATTCTTTGCACCTTTACTAGAAACCCCTTCATCTTCTGATAACGCTACACGCGTCGTTCGGGGTCAAAGGAACTTCCTTTTCGTCGAGCAAGTTTTATAACACCCTAGGCAGTGAACCTAATCGTTGTAGTGTAGTATTAGGGTAAGCCACGGGTATTGATATCGTTCTCTAGGGGAATAGGAATGCTAGTGAGAAGTTACTACGCTAAGGTTGGGGTTGAGGAAGATTATTTTTTATCTTTTTTATGTTTTTTAGAAAATGGAAAAGTACGAATCTTGGGGTTTGGATTTGGGGGTTGGTATTGCTACCGATTACTCTACTTATCTAATTATCTAATCTAAGGTGTATGTAGTCTATGTCTAATTATTGTGTGCTCGTATGATAGTTTAAAGATGTGTTTACTTAGGTTTTACTACTCCTTAATTATCTCCTATTGGTGGTTGAATTGTCACGTCCTTATTCTTAATTGCGTTGTGTGTCTAAAGTTGTAGGGTATGCGTTTATCCCTAACTCTTTGAAGTTACCAAAGGGTCTCGTCTACAAAATACCACTAGGGATCATAAACTCTAACTCTAAGGCCTCTTTGGATAGTTTAGCTTACAACCGCTCAAGGTGCTATAACCTAAGGTTCACAAAGATTAATCAAGCATTAAGTACACAACGAATGACCTATCGCATTACTAGATCATTAACAACTAAGATAAGAGACAACCAATCAATATTCAATAATTAAGTTTCATATTTCCTAAGCAAACACACAAATAAATTAGCCGAACATGGAGAACATGCAAGCATACACACAAATAATCAAAGACATAATTGTATTAATGAAGTAAAGCACTTATCTTGATGTAAGATAGGGTTTGGAACCCTAAAATACTGTACAAGACAGCCTTGGTTCGGTTTAGGTTTTTACTCCAAAAGACTACACAAAAATACTGAAAAATTCGGATTATATATATAAGATTACACATGCGACGGCGTCACCTTATATTCTGTGACGCCGTCGGATCGCCGTCATTAGGGTTTCGTCTTGGCCACGTTAGTCTTGCGATGGCGTCACCTTGTGCTTGTGACGCCGTCCTCTTCAGCTTCTGACGCCGTCTGGATCGAATCTTGGCCGTCTGAGTTGCGACGGCCTACTCTTTTATAACTTGACGTCGTCACTTGAAAATAAGAGTTTTGGCTTCTGTCCCATCACAAAATCCTCTGACGGTGTCGCAGTTAAGGAGTGACGCCGTCACCTTGTGTTTTCAGCAGCTTGAGCGTCTCGATTCTTGACTTTGGCCATTTTCTTCGTATATACGCGCCTTTTCGTCCAAATAAGTGTCATTACAGCAATTTGCCTTCAAGAGACCTAAAAAGTGAAAAGGAACGATATTAAGTAATAACGGATACAAAAGTGATCCAATAAGGGCTTAAACGACCCCTCAAAAAGGTACATTTTAAAACCTTATCAAATATGCCTACACTTGGTATTTGCTTGTCCTCAAGCAAATGTGCTTTTAGCCAATTAATTTATAAGTTAAGGGTCATGAAGCATTGGTTTAAAACAGTCCACAACACATATAAGCCCCGCAAAAGTCATAACAAGCACGGAAATTACATACTAGCACCTCACATGGGGTGTTTGGATACTCACATCTCTCTCGGGTGTATATGAAATATAACAAGTTGGAAATGGAAGATAAACACTCATTAACAAGTCCTAGTACATAGATTACCATAGGCTTGAGAATAGGTCAAACCTCCATCGCTTTGGCGTAAGCACCTAGGAAAGACTATCAAAGAGGTCTTTAAAGGGTTGTAATGTTAGGCTTACGGTAGGGAAATAAAGGGTTTGGTGGGATAGGCTATTTAGTGGTGGCAAGTAAAAAATCTCTTATGTTACAAGCATACGAAGAATGGCGTTGCTAAACCAAGACTCGACACTCTAGACTCTAGCTAACTGAAATAAACAAACATAAATTTAAAGGATAGATGTAGGATGGTAGCCCGTATGTTGTTGTTTTTTTTTTTTTTTTCATACACTCTATTTTTTTTTTCTTTTCTCTTTTTCTCTCTTTTTTTTCGATTTTTTTTTTCATACACTTTTACTCTACCATCCTTTACGGTAACATCAAAATGATAGGGATTTATAGCACATCCCTACACTTGAGTTTTTATTACTCTAATACTAATTTGACCCGAATTGAAAAGATCAAAACAATTGGGGTATGTTATTACGCAAATAAGGGAATTTAGCGTTCCCTTTCAATCATTTTATAAACTTTAACTTTTTCCCATGAGTCCCAATCGTCCCAAAACTGTGTACAAAGGATATGACTCGACTTAGCAACTCATGCAAGCAACTAGATAATTGAACTAAGGGTTTAGGGTGATAACAATAATTCACTAAAAGTGAGTGCATACAAGGTAGGCTAAGGCGATTTGGGTGTATATTTGGGGGTGGGGTGTAAACAATGCTCTTCATTGATATTCCGGAGAAACCGAAACATCACGAGAACCGCGAAAAGGATAGGCTCTAAGGGTTAACTAGGGGTATCGTGTACTAAAGATGAGTACAACGCAAAGGGTGTGGGGGAATTACTCAACCGATGTGGAAGAAGTAATTATATTACGGGTATCAAACAAGGGTTATCCTAATGCCTCTTATCATTTAGTTATTCCTAACTACACAAGTGTAGTCTTACTAGCGATCTCGGGATGCATCACAAAACAAGTTCTAGAATCTAATATACTACCGGTTTACACTCTAAGCATTGAAGATGAATGCTTTTAATTCCTACTAATCTAAGGGCGATCCTCACATTTTGGGTGGAATTTAGGTGGTAAAGGGTTTTTGTGCTAGTCATGCAACTTCCTATCCGTGAGACGCTTTTGTTAAGACTAATGGCCCACTCCTATATATCATGAAAAATTTTAAATTTGGTGCCAAAATTACCCTAACCGTCATTTTCTCATGGTTTATTACACAAATACAATTGGACAAAGCAAATAATCAAGGATAAGTATAGTTTCAAAGTTCCCGTTTTATTTTCCCTCCCTACACTTAAACTGAACATTGTCCCCAATGTTCCCTGAAAGTATCAAAGGTATGATAATGGAAGGTAATTAAAAACGAAAGAAACTAGTACTCCTCTGATTAGCTCGGTAGGATCCGTGTGTGAAGTAGTGGTTAAATCCTTTCCAAGAAGAATGTGTGCGTGAAAAGCTCCTTCCAATCTTTTGTTTCTTCTTCTTGATAAATGAAACCTGCACATTTGAAGAAAACAAATGAAACCTTCGCGTAAAATCGGCGGTAATAATATATATAAGACTCTACTAAACTAGGATATAATGCTTGTGGAATGGATGTTTACAGAATTTCTAGAAAATTAAGACCTGGAAAATTCCAAAAATTTATAAGTAGCTCAGAAAATGAGAAAAAAGTAATTTGTTGTTTTTACTCCTTCCTGACGCCGTCAGGTTGCAATCCTGACGCCGTCAGGTTATCCTGACAAAAACTGGTCTGCGATTTTCTGGAAAAAATTCTGGAAAATTTACATCTTTAGAATCTGGAAAAATTCCTGCAAAACATCCATTATGACTCGATACAAGCATTTGACTCGAACAAACACACAAATATATATTTTAATGAATTGTTATTCTCATGTTTACGTTTCTTTTGAAAACGTGTGTAATCCTCCCTACACTTATCCTTTATGTAAAATACCTTTATATGCAATTAAGACGAGGTTAAAAACAAAATAAAGCATTTTTACAAATTTAAACATGAGAATAAACAATTAATAAAATATATATGACACTAACAATCAAACAATTAAGCATGGGTTGCCTCCCACGAAGCGCTTTTCTTTATTTAAGAGTCTTGTAGCTAGACTCGTAGTCGTGCCCTCACGTGACTTCATGACCGTCATCTCCTTCTTCATGACGGTCTCTATTGGGGGATTCCATGTTGTAGAAGTGCCCTATGATGCACCTCTCTAAGAGTTCGCCTTCTCCCCACTCGGTCCTATATTTCGGTCCTAGGTTCAAGCAATCCTTATAGAATCCGAAAATCTTAGCCATAACATAATCTACTCCTTTTTCTTTATCTTCCTCATTCCTATAATAGACCGATAGTTTAAGTTCCTTTTCATCATTAGAGAGTGATGAGAACTTCTCAATCTTGAACGGCATTTGGTAAGCTATGTCATCATTCTCATCCTTGAATCGCACTATTCCTAATGAAGGATCATAAGTCATCCCGGTGTTTTCTATGAAAGGTTTTCCTAGAATAACGTGGGACAAGCTAGGATCTATGGCCGTGCTAATATTATCCACAATTATGAAGTCCGTGGGAAACGTGAAACTACCTACATAAACGGGCAATCCCTTAACTCTACCAAGAAAATTGCAACTAACACTAATCGGGGTCTTGCCTGGTTGGAATAGGCTTCTTCACTACCCAATTGTAGTA
Organism: Chrysanthemum seticuspe; assembly: GCA_019973895.1. Taxonomy (NCBI): domain Eukaryota; kingdom Viridiplantae; phylum Streptophyta; class Magnoliopsida; order Asterales; family Asteraceae; genus Chrysanthemum; species Chrysanthemum seticuspe. The sequence continues at coordinate 312,909,486 of BPTQ01000007.1, forward strand.
AGTGCTAGTCATTATGTTGATTGGGGATTTGCGATCAATGTATGCCTTTGCCACGAAAAGGTGTCCTATGCAACATGGTATGTTAAGATTCCAAGGGTTCCCAAACTTGATTCTAGGGCTTTTCCTAACATACATGTGACGGAGGTCACGTACTAAGTGAGGGTGGCGAGATAACTCTTCTTCCGTAGGAAACTTATTGAAATAGTCATTGTCTACTTCATCTACTTCCTCGGTTGTTTTAGTCTCACGTGTATGGTCCTCTTCATCATTGGTTCTATTAGGTTCCACTAAGGCGATGGTATTGACGAATTGGACATGTTTAGCTAACTTACTTGGGTCCTTAATCTCCACACCGGAAGGCTCGGGAGTTGAGATAGAATTAACCTTCCTATCACTATTGGTCATGGCTTTCAAAAGGTTATCTATCTTCCTATCCATTTCGGCTTGTTGTTGGTTAAAGCGGTCCGAGAGCTTAGCTATTTGGGCTTCTTGAGTTGCAACTAGGTTTTGCAACATCCCTTCGATGTTTTGTTGGCTAAGACCGTGGGGTGGGGGCCATGAAAAATCATTGGAAGTGAATTCCTTGGTTTGTCCCCAATAGAAGTCGGGCTTGCCCTTCCATGCTTCTCGGGTTTCATTGAAGTTCCTAGGTCCGGGTATTGTAGGGAATGTTCCTCCCTTTCCATTAGTACGTGAGGATGCGTAGTCAACGGAAGCATGTTCGGGGGATCGGGTGCAAGTGCGCGTGTTATGAGGATCATAAAACGGCTCACACGAAGAAGAAACTTTGTTCACATGGCGTGAAGACTTAGGGTTTTCGTAGGAACTCATTAGGAATTTAACTTGATCTTCAAGTTCGATCATCCTACGGTCGGAAGATTGTGAGTCAATGGGAGGCAAGGAGATTGCCTTAACGGTTTTGGGCAACTCACGGGGGTCATTCCAACTTTCGTTGTCATAGAGAGCAAGGTCCTCTATTATTCCCCATGATTCTTCCGCGTTGAGATCACTAAGTTTTCCACCGGCCGCTTGGTCAATGGATCGCTTGGTGGGGAAGTTGACATGATCATAAAAGATTTGGACTTGGAGCCAAAGATCAATGCCGTGATGAGGGACTTTATGAAGTAAGTCCTTGAATCGAGTCCATGCTTCATAGAGAGATTTACCTTGACATTGTTGGAACATCAAGATGTCATTTCTAAGCTTAGTGGTTCTCCCCGGTGGGAAAATTTGAGCAAGGAAACGAGAGGTGAGATCATCCCAACTTGAGATGGAGCCGGCGGGAAGTCGCTCAAGCCAATTACTAGCTTGGTCCCGTAGAGAGAATTGGAAGAGACGCATGCGCGTGGTCTCCCGAGTAGTAGCATCAAGGTCAATGGAATCGACAATTTTGAGGAAATCCCTCAGATGCTGATTTGGATCTTCGGAACGAAGTCCATGGAATGCACATCTGTTTTGCACCAACCGGATGGTGTCGGATCGCAGGGCCGTAGTTTGGGCTTGGTCGGGAAGCTCAATGGTGTTCCTATAGCCTAGGTGGCTTGGTCTTGAGTATTCACCAAGAGTACGGGCTCTTGGCGGGTCAATTGGTGGTGGGTTGATGAATGGTGGGTGGTTATCACCTTCCATGATTAAAAGTGATGGGATTACGAACAAAGGTCGCGAAGAAGGGGGATAGACTACGAGAAAGCTAAAAAATGAGAAAATTTTACTTGAAGGAATCAAGCAAAGGAAACCTAAACGAGGTGGACTACTAACTAGCTATTCTATTCCCCGGCAGCGGCGCCAAAAACTTGATAACGCTACACGCGTCGTTCGGGGTCAAAGGAACTTCCTTTTCGTCGAGCATGTTTTATAACACCCTTGGTAGTGAACCTAATCGTTGTAGTGTAGTATTAGGGTAAGCCACGGGTATTGATATCGTTCTCTAGGGGAATAGGAATGCTAGTGAGAAGTTACTACGCTAAGGTTGGGGTTGAGGAAGATTATTTTTTACCTTGTGCTTGTGACGCCTTCCTCTTCAGCTTCTGACGCCGTCTGGATCGAATCTAGGCCGTCTGAGTTGCGATGGCCTACTCTTTTATAACTTGACGTCGTCACTTGAAAATAAGAGTTTTGGCTTCTGTCCCGTCACAAAATCCTCCGACGGCGTCGCAGTTAAGCAGTGACGCCGTCACCTTGTGTTTTCAGCAGCTTGAGCGTCTCAATTCTTGACTTTGGCCATTTTCTTCGTATATCCGCGCCTTTTCGTCCAAATAAGTGTCATTACAGCAATTTGCCTTCAAGAGACCTAAAAAGTGAAAAGGAACGATATTAAGTAATAACGGATACAAAAGTGATCAAATAAGGGCTTAAACGACCCCTCAAAAAGGTACATTTAAAACCTTATCATCTTCAAAATCAATTTTCCTCCCCTGAGTTTCAGCACTTGTTTTCCTCCCCTGTTTGGGAGAATGACCCAAATCTTGATCAAAACCAACTGAATCACCATCATTAGGTGAGGATGAAGATGAGATCACCAACTTTGCAGTTTTCTTGTGCTTTTTCAACCCCTGCAACTCTTCCTTTAAGAACTGAATCTCCTCTTTTAAATGTTTAATATCCTTGGCATGCTGCTTCTTGACATGTGTCAGGTCCTTCTGTAGAGATTCAACCTGCTTGGCTAACTTTGTACACAACACCATCAATTCCAATTGTTGCCCACTGCCCTCATCACTTCCAACTGTGTGCCTGTTGGGAGAGGTGAATCATGGGGCATTGGCTCAAATTCCTCCCTAGTTGGACTAGGTTGAAGTCTACAACCACCACTGCTTGTTCCTAGACCAAAAGGTTCAGAAACATACTGTGTTGTCATGAAAGAAGGTGGCGGTTTGCTCGTCCTCTCATAGGTGTGAGAAACTGGTGGAGTATAATCAATGTGTGGAACAGAGATTATGGGTGTGTTTTGTTCAGTTGTAATCTTTGCAAGCATTTGAGGAAGGAGAGGTGTAAAAATCATGTTGCCATCTTTGTTCATGTTTTGAAAAACGTTAGGCTTAAGGCAACTGATTTTACAAACATTAGTATGGGGTTGCAGTTGAAACTCATTTAGCACTGCTTGCACAAACCTTGGATACATTAAAAATTTTGTTGAACTCTTTACATTGCCAATCATACTTGTAAAAATATAATTTGACCAGTTAAAAATCTTATCAGTGGCTAGACAAACCAAAGGGTAAGCCATGGTTGAACTAAATTGCTCATAAGATGTTTTCTTTGGACTGAGACAATGTAAAAGAGTATGTATCAAAAATCTCCATTAGGGACAAAAACCACTCTTTTTGAAAGTAGCCTTTTTATCAGTGGTATCATACCCCATGGATGATAAAGTATCATGAATTTCGGGCATAGGTAATGTGATGAGACCATTGAGATCACCCAATTGGAGAACTCTCCTCAAGGATGCCTCAGTAACATCAATAGTTACCCCATCCACAGTGGCTCTTAGAGCATCCACTGTTTCATGTGTATCTTCATGCTCAAGTGTTATGGACTGAGCAGAAGTCCAAAACTGTTTGATTTGAGAGATATAGATTGTGGGTTTTAAAAGCAAAGCATACCTTAAATGGGTAGTATTGAGAAATTCCACAATCTGATGAAAAACAGGGCCACTCTTCTCGTTTGACTTTTGTAGGTAGGCCACTTGGTTGTGCTCATCTACAAATTTTAATGGTGCCATAGTAACTTTTGATGAAAAACGATATTATGTCAGTAATAATTGAAGGAATAACTAGCCAACTGAGAGAGAAAGATATATAGGGTTAGGGCTTAAGATTATTGCGCAAGAAAAACTATCTTTAGAAAGTATTTATCTTAAGCGGATAAATAACAATATGGAAAGTAGATAATCTCCTTAAAATTTTAACCCTATATATATGGAAATCAGTGGTTACTTTCACCGGCTAGTAAAAAATAAGTTACTGACATAATCAGTTGTAATGGCTAGAACAATAGTGGTAAAATAACACTGTCAGTGGAAACTGTGAACTAGCAGTGGTAATTTTTCACAAAGATTTCAAAGAGCAGTGGTAAATAAAATCATATGAAAACTAGACTACTCTTATTATAGTTTTTAGCAAAATACAAGCTATCAACGGATTTGATATGTCTTTACCATGAGCCATTTGCTATGGACTAGCCAACTCTTAATCATAAAGAATATGGTGAGTTGATAACCATATAGTTTTTGGTAAACTATCAACCATAAACGGATTTGTCAAGTCTTTACCAGTAGCCGTTTGCTCTGGACTAGTTGATTCTTATGTGGATTAGACATGGTGAATCAATAACCATTTGTTGTGTATCTCAGTTATACACCAATTAAGATCAACTCCCATTTTTGCTGCATAAAGGTTATGTATCTGTATGTGATAGGAATAATCAACTTGTTCATAACCAAAGTTACTTTTAACCAAACCATTACCCAAGAAGAATATCTTCCAAAGTCAAACCCGATAATATCTATATTTACTCCTTAACCTACCAAAATAGGTAAAAGTAAATATACTCATTAATTAACCCTTTTCAACCGACTTTGTCTATATAAGGAGGCTTGGCTTATTGTAATCTTCATCAAAGCACATTCAAACACACAAAATCCCTAAAAATAATCATGAGCAATCCTTCCAACACCATTGACATCTCCTCTGATTCAGAAGAAGAATATGTGATCGAGTCAGAGACTTCCTCGGAGGCATCAGGATGGGTTGGATACTTCCCAGCATGGGCTGGAAGCACTTCATCCAAGAAGTACACTAAAGAGACTGCCAAGCGTGTACCTGCTGCAAAACCTGCACCATCTCTTAAGTTTTACTCCAGCTCATCAGATGATGATGAGACGAATGATGAGACCTATTCCATGGCCAAAGAATTGCCAAGAGCTCTTACAAAAGCACTGGAAACAGCTATCTCTAATATGAAGCAGATATTCATACCAACGAAGCCTGCAATGCTACCAAAACCTCCTCCACAAGTTCTTGGTCTTCCTTTTCCAAGAATGCAATCCACCTTTGAGAACAAAAGGAAGAGAGAACAGAAAAACAAGCATGACTATGTGGGCAAAGGCAAGAAGCCAATGGAGTAGCTGATGTAGGGTGTAGGAATGTAGGAAGTTATCTTTTGTGTTTTGATTGTGGTTGTTGACTCTCTCACTTGGATGTAATGACTCTTTTATATGAATGCAATCTCTCTGTTTTCCTTTTTCCCGTTTGAGAATAACTTATTTCAACTGCTTGCATTATAGTTCCCATACAAGCACTAAATAGCCACATCTTGATTTAAACAAATACTCCTTCAATCCTGCATATCACACACAGAATCCAAACACTGAAAACATTGTTGAGATTGACAGTGGTTAGACAAATTAACTAGAAGTAGATGCAGCAATTTTGCATGCAGTGGTTAGACCACACAGTCAACAAGTCCACTCCAAGTTATTAATCCAGTCACCAAGGTCAAAGACTTCATTTACTTCTCAACCACTTAAATCTTCCCCTCATTTACTTATTGAATCCAACTTAAACTTGTATTAAAGAACCAAGCACCCACAACCTTCTATTACACCAACACTTCTCTCTCTTAAAATCTGTCAATAACAACTTTACCAAAAATTACCATGAGCAACTCAAACCCAATCAACATCTCTTCTGACAGTTTAATTTCAGACAGCTTTTGGGATGATGAGGCTTGGCAGTATGTGCTCAATAATCCAGGTATGAAGCAGAAAGAGGTGTTTGAAGCAGTTTCATCAAGAAAAAGAACTCATGCAAATACTCATTCAAACCCTGTTGCTGATGGTCCTTCTTCAACTCATCCAAAGCCACAAGAAGCTGTCATCATAGAAGATAGCTCAAACTCCAATGCAAGCTACATTTCTCCATGTACAAGAACAAATAATGATACTGAGTCAAGGTTCTTGGATGTGCTTCCCCTTGCAAGAATGCTTCCATCAGGAGAACTGCAGATGCCTCCTTTTCCACCACTGTTGACAGCACCACCACAAGAGGGACCTTCATCATCCTCCCCACTTGTTAGAAAAGTGGTGATGGGACTAGCAAGCCCTAGAGTGTATAACTGGATTGATATGCGTAATGCACCTAAGGTGATGCCAACATGGGCCATTCCAAAGAAGCCATAGGTGGTTGATGGTGGTTAAGTGGAGTACGATTGGGGTAGGTTGTGAAGCTTTTGTTTGGAGTGGATGTTGTTTAGCTGTTTTCAGTTGATGTAATGATGCTTGTGATCTGTATTCCATGGATGTATCTACTGCACTCAGTGTGCAGTTTTGTGAAATAATAATAATGATCCATGTTTTCCTTTATCTTTAGAGTTCTTGCATCATACTTGTTGTTCCATTAACTCCATTTTCAATGCTGACATACTGTCCATCATAATGTTCAAAGTTCGAAAGATAGGACTTGTTGCCAGTCATGTGCCTTGAACACCCACTATCTGTATATCCTTGATCTGATCTTTTTTTCCTTGGATGTTCCTGCACATAAGAGTAAAGAGTTAGTTTCTTTTGGGGACCCAAGTCATGATTGACTTGGATCTGCCTCGTGTATCAATATAGTTAAATCTATCAAAGGTCATTGATACACCATTGGTGTTAATACAAATAAGCTGTTAAAACGTTTATTTATATTTATGATCTTCTAATGTTTTGTCGATAACAAAAGTAAGATCATTTTAAGGAAACAAATAAAACACGTAAATGGTTTGAACTAATAGTTTTATAACACACTTACGCTTTCACATAAAACACTAAAACTAGTATAAGTGATTTTATGACTTAGATACATATGTACAACAACTAGTGTTTACATATTGGGTTAAACATATACTTAAACTAAGTATACCAAAATGGGTAAAAAAACTAAGTGTATGCTAAATTGGGTAAATACAAGTATATACAAAAAGGTTAAATACTAGCAAATGGTTTTGACTCATAACCCATGGTTTTATATATACCACTTAACCAAGTACATTGTATCTAGAAAGAAAACCATGGATCAACCCATAACCCATGACCCATGACCCATAACCAAAAATACCCATGGGCAAAGAGGAGCGGACCACGGATCCCTAGCTTTGTGCTAGCCGGATCCCAAGTGGAAGGGATCCGTGGGATCCGGGGAAACAGTAGGTTTTTCCTCTATAAATAGTGAGCCATTTCTTCATTATATCTCACCCCTATCCAACATACTTTCTCCCCTGAGTTAAATCTCACTAACCATAGATCCAAAAAGATCTATGTTTGTAGTTTTGTTTTTGTGTGATCTTTTAGGTTCCTCTTAAAGGGAAGATCACCACCTTTGAAGTCGAGCAAGCTCAAGTCCATGAGTTGCCAAGCTTCCTCATCATCAAGGCTATTGAAGTCCTCTTGTTGATGATCCCTTTCTTTCTTCAAAGAAGCGTAGTGTTAAAGACATTAGTGAAAGATGTCTCAAGTATCAAAACGAAGATATTAGTGAAGGGTATCTATCGTCTATAGGATAAGCACTTGTGGTAGGTGTTTAGAAGTCAAGACAAGAAGCATTAGTGAAAGGTGCTTAGAAGTGAAGACACAAGACATTAGTGAAAGGTGTCTTGTAGATCTAATCAAAGACATTAGTGAAAGGTGTCTTGTAGATCTAATCAAAGGCATTAGTGAAAGGTGCCTTAGATGTACATTCGATATGGTGTGTTTCGATGTACTAGATAGACTAGCATTAGATCCAAGGACATTGATGTCCTTGATGATGTTGTAAAGGAGTAGATCTCCTTTGGGATTAGTCGTTGGTGTAGTGTGGTAGTAGTTCCTCCATTGCAATGGAACTAGGTACTTAGCCTAGTACCTAATAAAGGGTAGGCGACGTTGTGAAGGTGTAGTTCACCTAAGGTGTGAAAGAACTCGGTGGTTAGCCTAGCACCGTATAAAGGGTAGGCGAAGTTGTGTTAGGTGTGGTTCGCCTTGGTGTGAAAGAACTCGGTATCTAGCTTTGTACCGGAAAAAGTGTAAGCGACGTTGTGAAGGCTTCTCCGCCATAAGGAGATTGGTGTAGTGATTACAAACTCTCGAGTAGGTGACTCGGGGAGTGGAGTAGGGCAAGGAAGGTGTCCTTGTAGCCGAACCACTATAAATACTCGCGTTGTGGTTTTGTGCTTCTTACTCTTCTCTTTTCATTACATATCTTTATATGCTTGTTTATCAACATCCAACACACACAACCAACTAGATTGACATAAGTCGATCTAAATAGTTTAAAAGGAAGTTTTAATTGGTAAAACTATTCAACCCCCACCCCTTCTAGTTTTCCACAATTGGCATCAGAGCTTCGTTACCAAGTTTCTTGAAGTATACTGTACTTTAAAAACTTGATACGACCCATAGTTAATTGAAAACTACAAAGAAGGTTTTTCATAAAAACAAACACCATGTTTTTCAAAAACTATATGTTTGGATGTTGAGTTGATAACAACATTTTATATATATATATATTTTAATTGCACTAATCTTCCTTGTGATATTGATTAGTCAAAGATCATACCCACCAAGCTTTAGGAAGTTGCTTGGTAACAAGAATACCTTCCTTAAGAAGGTATCTTAGACGCAAAGGAGCGGGAATCGTCTAAGTGACATTTGTCATTTGTAAAAGACATTCCTAAGTGCATTCGAGGTATGACTTTCTACTTATATCTAAATGATACTTGTTTAGTATATAAGTGTTATTTGCTAGGCTTTTATTTGAGTAGATTTTTGTGTTTACACATGATTTACATGTAGCTTCGTTAGGAAGCTTGTTTCTTACATACGTGTTATTTTTCTCGACTATAATCATAGTATGTAGAGCTTATGCTTTATTTCTTCTAATAAAATAAAAACACGAATTTCAAAAATTCCTCCTTCCCTATTAATAAACCCACTCGACGCCCACTTCTTCAATCCTCACCTTTTCAAATTTTCCAATTTCAAAAATTTCCTCTCATTCAAAAACTTCATCTTCCCCCTCATTCCATCTCTTCCTAAACCAAGAAGATCCGTCATCAACATGGTTTACATCGCACTCGTGCTCATCGCCCTAATACTCATCGCACTTGTGTTCCCTATGATGAAGTTCACATACGGAGACATTTACTTTTTGTTGTTAATCTATATTGGGGTCATTTACCCAATCCTTTGTATCATTCTTAGCATTGAAATGCAATATTATTGATTATCTATTTTATCTAGGATGTTTGTGTTATTATGTGTGTTTCATTTCTTTTGATCTATATGTGTTATATTCTTTCGTGATACATTAGATGTCAAGTATGCATGCTAAAAGAAAATGTAGGATGAAACATACTTCATGGTACAATAACCATAAAACCTATGTTTTTATTAAAACTGGTTCTGTTACTACAGATCCACGGATCCCGGAAGTTACACTAGCCGGATCCCTTTTGAAAAGGAACCGTGGGATCCGTCCTACTGGAAAACAGTTTTCATGCAAGATTAAAAACCACTATCTTTCTAAAAATAATAATCCACTAGAGCTTCAAAACCATGAGTTAGCTAAATACTAATTGTTAATAGATTATCTAGTAAAAACGTTAGATTATTATAGGTTGACCATAAACGTCTTCCCTTATTAACCCATCACTTCTATAGGTTCAACTATGACGCATGAATACGAGTTTGATTTTTCACTCACTAGCGTCTACACCCCGAACATTTCCCTTGAGCCCAACACACCTGGCAATCATGTCCGTGGGTTCAATAATCTCGAAAACCGTCACTTCCATGAAGGACGTATTGTAGACACCTCTCTACAATTCGAAGAAGGTATCAATACCTCCTTCCGAGCCATAGGACTAGAATGTCTTCTTGAAATCAACGAGAAGATATGTCCAAGGTTCATAATGGAATTCTTCCGTCAAGTGGAACTCGTTCGTAACGAGGATCGCTCTCTATCTCTTTGGTTTTATATCAAAAACCAAAAATTCACTTTAAGCCTTGGGCATTTTGCTCACATAATCCGAATTCCAAACCATGGACAATGTGCCTTCACCGAAGATTGGTCTCTTGATTCTCTCTTCAATTTTCGTGAAGAAAATAGTCCATATTGTTCACACATACCCTCTCCGGAAGAATTAACACGCATGATATGCAAACCTCGACCATATTACTCCAATCCAAACATTATCCATACACGGGATATCCGAGAAGAGTATAAGCCTGCTGCTCTTATTCTACGTGAAAATGTTTGGAGTCTTAGGGGAAATCGAGATATTCTTCCGGCTTGTTGTGCTCACATGTTGTACTGTTTGCTAACACAACAACCATACAATCTCTCCTACTTCTTCGCAAGGCGAATTGCAAATCTTCAAGGCTCCAAGAATAAACTCATCCCTTATGGAATGTTCTTGACACGCCTATATCACAATGTTATGCACTTCCATCCTCAATTTCAAAGTCCGTTGTACGTACTTGTGAACAGGATGATGGAACCGCTAAACATATCTCTCATGAAGACTTTCTTCATTCATGATTCCACCAATACCCATCAATCACATAATGATCCTCCTAGTAAAGACACTCAAGGAACCTAGAATAGTCAAATAGGATCAATTCTACTTTACTCATTAGTTATCAATGTAATCCTATCTCTTTCATGAAATAACACATCTTACATTTGATATCCTAGTTTTAGAACTCCTTTAAACAAAGCTTGGAATATAATGCACTGTCATGGTCATTGCATACCTTTAGTAAAGGTTCTGTCTAGCAGATAGACGGATCCCAAATGTTGTACTAAACGGATCCCTACATCTAGGGAACCGTGGGATCCGGCAAAACAGAAAATGCAATTGCAAGCATTGTATGTCAAACACATCCCTTAGAACACCTCACACTAAGCTAAACATAGTGTCTTAAGATTGATTAAGACTTTATCAAGATAGGTTGACCTTTCCTACTCTTTCCAACCCATATAGATCACATTCTAAGGCTTTGTTAGATCTACCATTTCAATCCATCACTCTTCCGCTCCCAAAACTCACACTTTATGATCTCTCACAACTAGGATTAGAAGTTCTTCGATTGTAACAATTTTGATCATGAATCAATCACACTTGATCAATGTTGATCAAATCCTAGTTTTTCTCATCTCATAACCATTAGGATATTTTCCAAAACATAATCCTAAGACACAACCTGATCTCTAGGATCATTTAGTCTCATTTAACTTCAATTGACATCTTTAATGTCATCCTTGCTCATCCATTGGTACTTGTTGAAAGTTCCAAATCCTTCCATTAATAACAATCATTAGCTACACCACTCATTGCCTTCAAACTCTTAAGCACCCCTTCATTTAAAACACTTAGGAGAACTGAAACACTCAAGATGATGCAGGTCTAGGATCTTAGAAACATCATTTCCACTCTTTCATAAACTGCAGAACGCCGGATCCCTAGAACTAGCCTAGACGGATCCCTCTGAGAAGGGAACCGTGGGATCCGGATGACAGTCTATGACAAATCTTGGTAAAACAATCATTTCAACTCATCTTCCTAACTCAAACACTCCATCTCATCTTAAATGAGTTCCTTGAACAGCACAACCTCTGTAGTTGACTCTTGTGCATGCTAATCATCACATTCCAATGAATCTTAGTGGCTTAAGGCTTAAATGCACTTTCCAAATCTCTTGATTTATAAACCACCTTGTTAGGATCTCCATAGTCATCACTCTCATCCTAACTTTCAGCTTTTGCAATCCCCTCAAAACATCTCATCATGAGAAAAACCCCGAGTAACAACCTATCCACCAAAGAACCACCCATCAAAAGGGCTCGTGTTGTACACGAAATCTCTTCAACCGAATCATCTCCTGTCAAACCAACAAACCTTTATCATCCAATCAAAACAATTCCTAGAAGGTTAGTACCCACAAAATTACCTATGCCAAACACCACCATACCTCCTAGGCCAAACAATATCATCTCCACTAAACCATCACCATTGGTTCCTAGAGCTATCTCTTTTACATCCCCACAATCATCACCTCACCTCTACAATTTAGAGGACTTGCCACCTAGGCTGTCTCATCCGCTTCCGCCGACAACATTCTCCTCATTAGGAGGAACAATGACTCAAAATCAAGGTGTTGAGTCAACACTTGCTCCGGCTTCCTTTTCGCCGTTTCCATCATATAATCCCATTTGGATTATAAGAAATCATCAAAGTCAAACACCCGACCTTATGGAAGTTGACACATCTTTACCACCATCATCATTCTTGATCGAACCATTCCTAAATGGACCTCCACCAATCCCTCCATCATTCGAGGCTCCTCAAACCACTTCAATTGATCCTTTGAATCTAGCCACTTCATTTCATCCACCACCACTACCTAGCCATGACAAAGATTGCTATCATTGTCAACATGTTGAAAGTTTGATACATGAAGTACGAGAAGACCAACGTTTCATGTTTTATCATCTCCTCGAACGTTTCGACGAGATTAAACCTAAACATAACTTGAGCTAGAGGATTATAGTGGTGTCTAAGCTTCAAGCGTTAGTTGGTCTAAGAAATTCCTAGTTATGTATTGTCTATTTTCTTATTTTTGAGTCATGTATATCATAACTCTTGTTTTATTAAATGGAATTACATGCTACTTGCTATTTCGTTGAGCATATGACTACTTTGTATTCATATCTCAGTTGTGTGATAACATTACTTGTTATATCACCTTTGCTGATTTTAGTCATCAGCTAGACGGATCCCTCAGTATTGCCTAGACGGATCCCTACTAGAAGGGAACCGTGGGATCCGTGAAGTCAGAATGTTTTTCTTTATCACATTTGCTGGAAATTGTGAATTATACTTGTTTTCTAACCCTTGTTTTGCAGTTTTTCAATTAACACATAAAGTATTTGACATCCTAAAGCTAGGGGACCTTGGTGTCAAAACAATACGTTGCAAAATTACTTGCAACATTTGATTTATATTTCATAACTTCCCGTTGCAAATATTGCAATCATCTAGGGGGAGCACACCCGTCACAAAGACGTAATCATTTGCATAAGTTAGTTGCAAATGAACTAGATTAGAATTAGTTTCTTGACGCCCTTACCTAGGGGTGGACTCGTCAAGGGGGAGTAACGACGAGATCCTTTCCCGTTACTTGCTCTCTATTTTTTTCCTTTCATTTTTTTTATTAAAAACGATGTGTTGCTTTCTTTCAAACACTTTTTGTTTCGACAAAAAGGGGGAGAAGAAAGTAAAAACTACAAATTCAAACTTTTACGAATTTTAGCTTTTCCTTAAAATAATCTTATGTTTTGTCATCAACAAAAAGGGGGAGATTGTTAATACAAATAAGCCGTAAAAACGTTTATTTATATTTTACGATCTTCTAATATTTTGTCGATAACAAAAGTAAGATCATTTTAAGGAAACAAATAAAACACGTAAATGGTTTGAACTAATAGTTTTATAACACACTTACGCTTTCACATAAAACACTAAAACTAGTATAAGTGATTTTATGACTTAGATACATATGTACAACAACTAGTGTTTACATATTGGGTTAAACATATACTAAAACTAAGTATACCAAAATGGGTAAAAAAACTAAGTGTATGCTAAATTGGGTAAATACAAGTATATACAAAAAGGTTAAATACTAGCAAATGGTTTTGACTCATAACCCATGGTTTTATATATACCACTTAACCAAGTACATTGTATCTAGAAAGAAAACCATGGATCAACCCATAACCCATGACCCATGACCCATAACCAAAAATACCCATGGGCAAAGAGGAGCGGACCACGGATCCCTAGCTTTGTGCTAGCCGGATCCCAAGTGGAAGGGATCCGTGGGATCCGGGGAAACAGTAGGTTTTTCCTCTATAAATAGTGAGCCATTTCTTCATTATATCTCACCCCTATCCAACATACTTTCTCCCCTGAGTTAAATCTCACTAACCATAGATCCAAAAAGATCTATGTTTGTAGTTTTGTTTTTGTGTGATCTTTTAGGTTCCTCTTAAAGGGAAGATCACCACCTTTGAAGTCGAGCAAGCTCAAGTCCATGAGTTGCCAAGCTTCCTCATCATCAAGGCTATTGAAGTCCTCTTGTTGATGATCCCTTTCTTTCTTCAAAGAAGCGTAGTGTTAAAGACATTAGTGAAAGATGTCTCAAGTATCAAAACGAAGATATTAGTGAAGGGTATCTATCGTCTATAGGATAAGCACTTGTGGTAGGTGTTTAGAAGTCAAGACAAGAAGCATTAGTGAAAGGTGCTTAGAAGTGAAGACACAAGACATTAGTGAAAGGTGTCTTGTAGATCTAATCAAAGACATTAGTGAAAGGTGTCTTGTAGATCTAATCAAAGGCATTAGTGAAAGATGCATTAGATGTACATTCGATATGGTGTGTTTCGATGTACTAGATAGACTAGCATTAGATCCAAGGACATTGATGTCCTTGATGATGTTGTAAAGGAGTAGATCTCCTTTGGGATTAGTCGTTGGTGTAGTGTGGTAGTAGTTCCTCCATTGCAATGGAACTAGGTACTTAGCCTAGTACCTAATAAAGGGTAGGCGACGTTGTGAAGGTGTAGTTCACCTAAGGTGTGAAAGAACTCGGTGGTTAGCCTAGCACCGTATAAAGGGTAGGAGACGTTGTGTTAGGTGTGGTTCGCCTTGGTGTGAAAGAACTCGGTATCTAGCTTTGTACCGGAAAAAGTGTAAGCGACGTTGTGAAGGCTTCTCTGCCATAAGGAGATTGGTGTAGTGATTACAAACTCTCGAGTAGGTGACTCGGGGAGTGGAGTAGGGCAAGGAAGGTGTCCTTGTAGCCGAACCACTATAAATACTCGCGTTGTGGTTTTGTGCTTCTTACTCTTCTCTTTTCATTACATATCTTTATATGCTTGTTTATCAACATCCAACACACACAACCAAATAGATTGACATAAGTCGATCTAAATAGTTTAAAAGGAAGTTTTAATTGGTAAAACTATTCAACCCCCCTTCTAGTTTTCCACAATTGGGATTGGTTGTAGAGGTAGTTCCTTTAGGTTTCCATTCCCAACGTGCGGAGGCCTTCACAGCATTACCCATGTCCCCCCTTTTCTTGTTTACAACCCTTGCAGTGGTAACTTTTGAATGAGCAGTGGAAATTACTGGTTTGTTTTTAGGTACTCACTGTTGGTTATAATGAACTTTATTATTCAGAAAAGTTCTTTTCCCTGTTTGTGCAGATTTGGCAAAAGTTTTTTTGGACTTTGCACTTTTAACAGGTGACTTAAGATGAGCAGTGTTAACAGTTTTTGTAGTGGCAAAAGTTTTGAGACCACTTCTTAGTTGAATTGCTCTTGGGACCATTTTGCAATGTGAATTAGGGTGTACATTATTTTCAAACCTGTTAGTCTCCACCCTTTTATTCCCATGGACTTCCCTTCTCCCATTATGATAGTCACAATAAGCATGTAAATGATCAAAACTACCACAGATATAACATGCCTTATTGTACATCACAAAATCACTACCTAGTTGTTGAGATTTAACATGATTCCAACTCCTCTGGTTACCCCTAGGAGCTGTAGGCTTGTTCATATACATCTCAGCATACCTTACAGTTGATCTAGGTTTATTAACTGGTTTCCTAGGTTCCTCTGTAACAGCATTAACAACTTTTGGGATAGAAGCCTCTACATTCTTTTTAACATTCTCATCAACAACAGATGAGTCACTAGCACTCTTAAAAACATCATTATCATGCTTAATCTCTACCTCACTTTTCACCATTGTGTCCTTTAAAGGACCATATTCACGTTCAAGGTCCTGAAACTCTTCTAAGCCTGTATGAGCTAAATCTATACCTGGAGGTGATGGAACACCTCTTAGTGGTGGAGGCACAGTATTATAACCCATACCAGACTTAACTTTACTATGTATTTGAGCATTCCAAATTTTATCAATTGACTTAGACTGATGATAACAAGTGTCTAAATTTAAATTGACATTTTTATTTTTATTTTAAAGTTTTTCAAACTCCTTTTGGTATGCTTCATTCACAGCTGTTGTATGTTCTACCTCTCTTCTAAGAAGAATCATATTATCATTATATTTTGACTCATTTTCTTGATAGTGCTCTAGTTGTTTTTCCAATACTGCTATAGCTCCCCTAAGGTTAGACACAGTGTAATTAGCAGTATACAACTCTTGTCTTTCATTAGAATATAAATCATTAAGTCTTTCAACTTCTCTAGCAGCCCTACATGTTTTAGAACAACTTTCAAAGTTTTGTACCTTAGAGTCAGAGAAAGCCATGAGAGAAAATTCAGTAGAAATAAGAGCAGCATCTGAATGTTCTTCTTCTTGATCATCAGCCATGAAACTCCAATCATAGCTCACACCATCAATAGCTAACATTGCCTTTGGTTCTTCCACAGTTGGTTCCTTCTTTTGCTTGTATCAAGTAGACCTGGTGTCCTTAGTCTTTGGTCTTTTACATTCTCTAGCAAAGTGTCCCAACTTGTGGCAGTTAAAGCACTCCACTTTCTTCTTATCAAAACCTGCAGTTTCATTACCATTGATGTGAATAGGCTTGCCATTCTTCTTGTAGAATTCCTAGCCCTCATGCTAAGAAGAGTTATCTGCCATTTTATATCCATCTCCTCTAATTCATCTTCATCAATTTGCTCTATGTCTTCATGAGTTAAGACAGAGCCATTCACTTGATTGGAGATGAAAGCAAAAAAGGTAGGATCTCCAATACTAGCAATCTTCTTCTTTGAACCTGCAGTGGTAACACTAACATTACCAGTGGAAACTTTAGAACCAGTAGTGGCAACATCATCATCACTATCATCTTCAGAATCATCACTGTCAACAGAGGTTGACAACAATGCCAAGCTACTAGAGCTTGTACCAAGTTTCCATGCCTTCTTCAACCTTTGCTCAATAAGTTTGAAGTTGTTGTAAAGATCATTGAGCTTCATTGTTTCTATGTCTGACTTGTTTTCCCAGACAGTAACATTAGTTTGAAACTCTGAAGGCAAACTTCTTAGAAACTTCAAATTAAGGTCTTCCTTTTCTACCTCAATGCCAAACACAGTCAGTTGTGTAACAATCTTCTGGAGTTTGGTGAAGATGCTATCAAGTGAGTCATTGCTTGAAGCAGAGAAGTTTTCATAACTTTGCTTCAACGATGTCTTTTGTATCTTCTTTGTAGCATCATTATCACCAAACACTGAGCAAATCTCTTCAAACAGTTCTTTAGCAGTCGTGAACTTGCTGAAAGCAATGATCTGGTCTCTAGGAAGAGTCATCAGCAATAAACCTCTAGCCTTAAGATCATTCTTCCTTAGTGCTTTTTCAATACTAGATTCAGGCACAGAAACTTTCACAACATCTTTGTCACCAACCTTCTGAGTACTAGTCACAGGCTTGAAAGAATCACCAGTTTGAATGATCTCCTAAAGAGCATAGTCTTGAATGAGAAAGTATTGCTCAATCAGTATCCTCCACATCTCAAACTCATTAAGTTTGAGCTTAGGTAGCCTTGGTGTAGAAGAGTTGGACTGGTTGTTTTCCATCTCCATTGAATTGAGTGAGTAGGTTAAGCTTATTCCTTGGATCTTCTAAAACAAAATATCAGAACCTTCGCTCTGATACCACTTGATGGATCTGTACACACACCTTGTGTCAATGATATTTTGTATAATATTATTAAGCACGCGGAATTTACTTGCTAATACTTAGAAGACGGATTGCATGATGTATAATATTATTAAGCACGAGTGATCTTGCTTATCACTAGGGTTACACCTTGAAGCCTTTGTGAGTAATACGTAGGTAATTAGACAAGTAACTAAGACAATGACCTAGGACCTCCTTTTATACAACAAGGAGTCCTTTACAAGATAAGTATAAAGCTAACAATATAGAATATACACAAGATCTATTTTATACTTATCTAGACGCGTTCTCCTATAGCAGTGGTAATAATGTACCAGCACTGGTAATACGTTTCCACTGCTAGTGTAATCCAAGCAGTGTAAACCACAACTATCCGTGGTAACAGATAATTCCCAACAGCACCACTTGCCCGAATCCGTCAAGCATCTAGATCGTCGTGTATCCAAGCTGGAGAACCTCAACTTTGACACTGAAGTTGCAAATGCCAATGAAGCAGAAGTTAAAGATGCAGTGGAATGGGCAATGAAAGCTCTGCTGCTTCAGAGGTTTAAGGATTTGCCTATTTCGGATATGAGATCAGTTATCTCCGATAAAATGTATGACGCAAATGAGCATCTGGACGAAGTTCATAAGAAGTTCTATGAGGCTCTCAAAGAATCGATAAAGCATGATAATCATTTGCAATTTCTGGAGGACATTCGTGAAAGGGAAGCAAAGAAGAAGAGAAGAGTTGTGATGATGGAGTCCATATCTGGAGTTCCTAAATCTCCACCACCTCCTCCTCCTCCAACTGGTGGAGCTGGGTCATCTGGAACTAGTGGATCTTCTGGTACAGCAGTAACTCAAAAGATAAATCCACCAACACCTCCACCAAAACCTTCCAACCAAACTAGTTCATCCGGTGGTCAACGACCACTGTTGATTCTCGGTTTACACCCACCTTCTCCACAATCCTAGAAGAGCAGATGCTTAATGAAGAATCTTACATTGTGCAAGAGTCAGAATCTGAAGACGATGATGCTTCCACCAAGCATATCCCTAAACTTTCTGAAGAAGAAGGCTGGTTTGATGCATACATTGAAGGTAAACGCATTCAAACATCTAGAGATGCACCATCCAAGGATATGACTCAAAGCTGGTTAACCAAGGAAAGACCTCAAACTCCTAAACCTTCGTGGGTCATTCCTGAGTCTAATTTGATTGTCCCTGACAATAACTGGGCAACCACCATTGTTGCCAACCATGAAGATCCTTCTGATGAATCACTCTTACACATCACTGGAGACATGAGATGCTTCATCAAATGGTTTTGTGACAAGCAGGGAATCACTTCACTCACACCAAAGGATCTTGAGGGGCCAGCTTACGAAATTGTCAAAGCCTTTCATTCTGATGCTGCTCATCTATAATTCCAAATGGAAGAATGCCACAAGATGTTGACTGATCAAGTTGATGAAAATATCAGTCGTTTTAATGTCAACAATCCTCTTCCTCTTGGAGGTAAACCTGGGCAGAATACGATTCAATCAGAATTCTTCTTCAACAGAGATCTGGATTACCTACGTGCTGGAACACAAGGAAGAAGACCAGATGGTACCTGATCAGTTCTGGATTGACAAGGAACAAGTATATGACATTGCCGCCTCATCAGCATTTCTCACTGGTGGTTCAAAAAGAAGAAGTTCTACATTGAAAGACATGGTGCAGAAAAGAAGCACAAAATTGTTCGATCCAAGCTGTGAATTCTAAGTGTGGTCAGTGTGGAAATCTTCCCAATCTATGGCTATGATTATCTGAAGAAGATTGTTCTTAGAAGAGCTGACTTGAAAGACCATGTTATTGAAGAAAATGACTTCAAGCACTTGTTGCCAAGTGACTTTGAAGATCTGTACCTTCTGAACCTCCAAGGGCATCTTGACCATCTACCCGTTAGAGAAAAGAAGTCCCTCTCTGCTGTAGTCAATCTTTGGATAAGGGGTTAGTAATTCGACAAAGAGTAGGTGACTTTCAACTTGGATTGGAAAGCTACCAGACTCAGGTCAATCTCACTAGACCTCAATGGGAAGCCACAGGGCATGAATTCAGACGCGACTACTCAGTGATTGACTCTCCTAGAGCGGTTATCTTTACCGACAAACACGGTTCAAGAATGCTACTGAGGCTCTGTGATCTATACAAGTTCAGTGATGGTACGCTCAAGTTGGTTGAAAAAGAATTGAATTCAAGGGTAAAGGAGTTCAAGGAAAAGTTGAAGCTGGGAAACAACACGAGGTTCTGGACAGAACAGGATGTGAAGAGGTGTAAAGATTTCATTGCTGCTATTGGATGAAGACTTAAGACAAGAAAGATTTACCGCAGCCTTGAAAGTTTTGTGGGTGGGAGAATACGGGAAGGACACTACAAGCTACTCCAAAGAACAGAATGAAGATATCTTTTTGTAGTAGCTATTTTTGTCTTACTATATTATGTAATGTGGTGACTTTACTATAAACAACAATAACTAGAATGTATATAGTAGTGATAGGTTATGGCTTGTAGTTTCCCTCTTGTTCTGAAGAGGGAATTAAGGAGTGTTTTGTTTCAGATCAAATAAAACCGGACACATTTTTCTCCAACAAGATTTTTCTTACATATTTAAATCACTTGAGATCCAAAATCTCAAAGGATTTGAAATTTTTGATCAGGGGAGAAAATGTGATATAAATATGCAATCTGATAAAACGTGATCTTCAAGGCTCAATACATTGGCATCTTTCCTTATATGTGCTAAACCTTTTCGTGTATCGAAGCACACATTGAGGGGAGCATTTCGAAAAGTTAACAAAACTATCAAGGTACTAAAATTAAAAGTTCTTTTCATAAGAGTATCTTGGTTGTAACTTTAAAAGGTTTCATTGGCTACAATGATCGTGAATTTTGCATCATATTCCCCCTGTAAGCTCTAAAATGTATCAAAAATTCTTCACATCAAGGGGGAGCAATCTTTTGAAAACCACATCCTTTCCAAGAATACCTTCAACAAAGTATTTAAAATACTAATTTTGATCGGGAAAGTGAGGTTGATAATTTCAGAAAATGCTGATCAAAGAATTGAATTCTTCATTCTTAATCCAAGATTTCTAAGTCCTCTTGCCTCCATGTGCGAAAACAATTTCAAATATTTGATGCACATGTTGAGGGGGAGCTCTTTCTAAAATATCAAAAGCAATTAAGGTACAAAATGTTTTGATTTATATCACAAGTACCTGGATTGATTTTCAAATGGTTTTCAAGTGGTTTCAATGGCAGAAGAACAATACCAAAAGACCAACCAAATTTACTTTATGCATGGAGATATAAGGATGGTAAGGTTAGGTATTCGTTCCCACGATCCCGCCAGAGCCGGAGGGATCTAACCAGGGATAATCCACTAGATAGTGTGGAAGTCCTTAGGTATGATGAAAAAAAGGAGAAAAGTGAGAAATGGGAAAAGTGTGGACTGAGATAGAGCTAGAACTAGAATAAACCCAACAAGGTTCTAGTTATGAAGTCTCGGTTAGCACTGAAGGGGTTGAAGAATGAAAAAAAAATGAAATGAGAAAAGGGTGAAAAGAAATAGCCCTCCAATAATTCAACCTTAGGGCAGTAACCGGGTTCAATTCATATGCTACTGGTGGTTACCAAGGTAACACTAGTACTGAAGACAAGACTTCATGGACCCAATGACGCACTGTACTAAACTTCCCAAGCTACTCAAGTTCCTCTTAAAAGGACTTGTTTTATTCTCACGGGGAACCTACATAATCTATTGACTTTTTCTTAGAGATTGTTGATATTGAAGAAGGAGACCCTCTCCCTAGTCTCCAGCATAGGAAACCAAATGTGCACAATTGAGTCTAGAGCCAAGAGATCATCAATAAATCTCATTAGGACAATGTGGAAAGTGAGAATATATCTTAAGAGTCCAACGCATTATCCTTGTGGTATTGCCAGAACATCCGAGTGATATGTAAAATATTCATGATGAAGATGAAAATCCTTCTAGAGCCAACATCAAACAAGCTCTTGGTGGGTGACATGTGAGATCTATCCAATAGATCAAACTTCTGACAACTGGATAGAAACGATGGGGTGATTCAATATTCAATCAACCTTGGTCCTGGAAATGGATTGACGGATACCTTTGAAAAACCGGTCGTTGTGCTTAAAATTCTTTTCTCTAGCACATTGACTGTGTATTAATATTTCAAAATAAAAGGTATTTATGATTGATAATTGATTTTCCTAAAACCTTCGTTGTATTGCAAAAACTCTTTCTGATAAGTAATACACGATTGTTTCTTTCAAATCATTTTTAATCAATCAGTGAATCTTAATTCGCTGGTTCACTCACTCCGTGTTGTCTTCCTAGAGGCGTTCTGGTTTGAGAACAGCTAGAGCAGCTGCGAAACCCTGTCAAAAAGATTCTTCTGAATTTTACCTGATCACAGGCAGTACTTGTATTGATTATCGGGGAACCGTGGGCCGTGTACCTCAATTCAACGAAAGTGATCAAAGACACTTTCGTGCGCCTTATTTCTAACTGTTGTATGCAGGGAAACCCGATGGTTGCAGCTGATCAGAATTGATAAGTCATTCCATAACCGCATGCTCACACATCACGTTCATTTCGAAGAAATCATGATATAAGCATATCTTCATCAAGTGACTCTGATATTTTCGCTCCATGCTTCGGCTACGCTGCTGCAAATGTCATGAATCATCAAACGCTTCCACAAATCTAATGAGAAAGATATCATGATCCAAAATGTGAGCATGTCGGTCCAAAAGTCACTACTTCACATGTTGGCAATCCTATATCGGATAATTTAGAGATTATATGTTGCTGATGATCTCAAAGAAAGCTCCTGATCACATATCAATGAATCACTCCAAGTCAAGGAATCACTACTATTACACGATGTTAAAGTTTTGCAGCTACAAAGTCTACGAGCTAGAGCATCAAAGATTATAGATTAATTGCTAAGACTTTTTCAATGTAATTATTGGGGTGACCTCCCTTAGGGGGAGATTGTTAGGATTTAGAAAATCCATACTGAAGTGTCGGTCACCCCAACGTATGCTTAGCATATTATAGCTCGTAGACGTAATAGTATATTAGTTAGATTAGTAGTAGTATAAGTAACACCGTGGAAGAAGGACGGGTCTTTACCCACTGTATGCGTGATCCACAGCCCGAAGGAGGGCGTAGTCATTTGTATAAATAGCCCTCTCCCCACAAGGGAGAGGGTTGGATGTTCATTTGGTAATCTAACCTTCCCTTTGTTTTATCTCTCTAGAACATCTAATTTTCTCTCTCTAGAACTCTAATTCATACGCCATTTATTGTGCTTGATTGTGTGTTTATGAAAACCAATATATTACAGATATGCTCCCCCTCAACATGTGCTTTGTGATTTTGAAATTGTTTAGCACATGGAGGCAAGAGGACTTTGAAATATTTTCTTGATCACAATTTCCTTAGAAAAGGCCATTTGATTTTTTTGGTAAATTCTCCCCCTCAAAATGTGCGTTGGTTGTTTGAAATCATTTAGCACATAGAGGAAATAGTTCTTTGAAGTACTTTCACAATCACACTGCCATAAGGAAAACCACTAGAAAATCAATCAAGGTACTTATGTTAAAACATAGAAGCTTTTGTACCTTGATAGTTTATTTTCTTTTGAAATGCTCCCTCTCAATATGTGCTTCGAGATTCGAAATCGTTTAGCACATATGGGAGAGTAGCCTGAACTTTTGAATCAAACAATCACCTATTATCAGATTTCATATTCAAACCACATTTTCTCCCCCGATCAAAAATATCAAACCCTTTGAGATTTTGGATCTCAAATGATTTAAATAGGTTTAGAAAACATGATAGAAAATATGCCTGGTTTAAATTCTCTTCTGGTTTTTGGATAAATGCTCCTCCTCAATCATCTGCATCATATATTGAAATCGTTTGGCACATGGAGGTAGGAGTGCCTTTTAAAGGACTAAAACAATTACCATTTAAACATATTAGAGATTTAAATCACGATCTCTCCCCCGATCAAAAATTTCAAATCCTTTGAGATTTGTGATCCCAATTGATTTAAATCATTTAGAAAATTTTGGAGAAAGACGTGGCTAGATTTAATTTTGAAATAACTGATAAGGAACAGTTTTAGACAATAAAGATTGTTAGTGTCAAGTATGATAATTTTAAGAGATCTTTAGGTGAAAGAAACAATTTCACAATCAAACAAAAACAAAAAAAATTTCATTTTGAAAGATCTTTGAGTTTTAAAGAAATCATACCATGACATAACATTAAATCTTTATATCACCACTTTATTACGTACAAACGTACTTGTTTGAAGAAATATCGTTTGAAAATCTTTTAATTTGAAATCACTCTCCCCCTCAATCGATGACCGTAGTCGTTGATTGAGGGACTTAAGATTTGACAATATTAAAGTCTGGTTGATTTTCAAAATTTGAGTCCAATTTATTTTCAAAACAATATTTTTCCATTTTCAAAACAATATTTTCAAAATTGTTAAAAAATGGTATCATCCATTACTTGTCTTGCACAAAGATACGTTAGGTGGTTGAGAAGCTTCTGTTGTAGCTAAGAGGATGAAAGAAAACCATCTGCTAATGCAGTGAGACCTCTAACGTTGCATCTATCATGCCAACTCTCCATAGAGATCCAATTAAGCTCCGTTTCTTCTTTTGTCGACCCAAGGTATAGTTACCCTTTCCTTTCGGCATCCAATCATCAACTTTTGTGGGATCCGGATCGGGAACATTCTTATAAACCATCTTATCTGCATACGTTAGTCAACACAAACAGATATATGGTGGTCGACAACACCCAAACAACAATCGACTAATAAAAGTCAATCAGATCATATAAAGGTATAGGAATTATGTGTTCATCAAACTCCAATCATCTAATCCTAACAATCATATCCTAGATTCCTAGTCCTTCAACATAGGCAAACATCTTTTTCTGATAAGCACATAGGATGATTATATAAGCCCATTAGATGATATAAATTTGAAAACATTCTCCACCTCAATTAATGACTCATTTTATGAAAAGTTTAAAATCGCTGAAGTCATTGATTGAGTTTCCAAATTCTATGAAAACTCTGATTCTGATTGATTTTTCAAACAACTCATTTTTCACCTTTTTGACAAACAAATATTTTTCTGAAGAATTTTAGAAGGAAAAACATTTGTGTAGGAACAACAGTCTTTTTGGCGACATGCTTTCCTCATTTTTGTTTTAGGATAAGTGCACGAATAATTTTGAAAATCGATTTAGTGGAACACTTTCCCTTTTGAAGAGCGGGTTGCTATCTGAAATAATAGCAAGCCATGGTTTTGAAGAGCGGGTTACAGTCTGAAATAACTGCAAGCCATAATTTTTAGACATGTTTTGGAAAAAAATATTTACACCTTCCGCTCGAACTTCATCTATGGTCTCGTGCCATTATTGAATGACATTTCTAAGACCGTAGATGTTATCGATACCAGAAGACATGTCTTGTGAAAACAATATTTTTGGTATTTTTCAAATTTTCTAATTTTTATGGATTGTTGTTGATTTTATATTTTTCTATTTTCTTTTTCTAGTTTTATATATATATATATATATATATATATATATATATATATATATATATATATATATATATATATATATATATATATAGGGGGACTTTATTTTGAGAACTCTGTTAAGTGCGAGAACTCCTCTAGACCAATGAGATTTTTTTTAATATTAAAGATTATTATTTAATCTAAAGGGTATTATAGTAAAAGACAACTTTTATATATTTTTAGATTTTTTATTAAATCCCATTTTTAAATATCTCATAATTATTTTTTTTTAATTTTTTTTTATGTTTCTTAGCAATTTAACAAGCATGTTTCTAGAAAGTCATAGTACATATGTGTTTCTTTTAAATACTGTAAATTTACATGTGTTTTTATTGTACAATAGTTTAAACTTCAAATGAGTTTTACTTAAAAATGTAATTGCACATATGTTTTTGCCTTATATTCTATAAACTTCTTAAATAAATACTAAAAACATACATTATAGTCGTAACCTTTAGATTTATTACAAACCAATAACATAATAAATACACTAATTTTTATATAAAATGAAATACAAATCTAATGCATCAATTTGAATATACATATGCACGCCTTCCAAAAACACATGCGTACTTCCAAAAACATACATGCACGCCTTCAAACATGTATGCACACCTTATAAGAACATACATGCACAACTTCCAAAAACATATATGTACTTCCAAGAACATATGTGTACTTCCAATTTCTCATCAAATTCGTTGAAACATATGTGCACGCCTTCAAAAAACATACATGCTCGCCTTCAATAAACGTATTCTTCACACGCTACATATTATCATCATGATCTATGTGTGTATCCACGTCTATATATTCATCAATCTGGTACAAACATACCCAAAAACACATATGTACACCTCTCTAATTGATTTTATTTTACACCACCTACAAAAAACATACGCGTCATTTGGTTATATCAATTTAAGCAAACCGACTATATAGATGAACACTTAATGCAATTTAAGTTAAACATACAGCCATGTATATAAATATATCTTGAAATCTAGTAGTCTAACACATTTTAACCAACTGTAAGGTACACACGAATATATATATATACCATATTTGTACCAAAATGTTTATTAAAAATAAGAGCATTTGCTTAGCAATATAGTTTAACTAAAAGAAATACACATCGGCCACAGTGACTAAGGACAATAAAATTGAATATTATACAAACAAACACATCAACTCCATTACTCATCTTATCAAGAAATAGTTATTGTAATTTATAATGGGAAAATTGCATAAAAAGTCATCATACTTGACACTCTTTGTCATTGTATGTAGCGAACTATTTTTTTTATCATTGTGACACAAACCTTTTTAGATCGTGCTATTGTGTGTATCGGTGACTTGTTTTACCTGTTGGAACCGGTCATGTTAACGACCGTAAATTTTTTTATTGCACCGTTGGTCCTTTTCGTCTGTTTTTAACGACCGTTATTATATTATTGCACCGTTAGTCATTTTCGCCCGTTTTTTACACGTTTTCGTCCGTTTTTACACTTTTTCGTCCGTTTTTGCACAGTTTCTTCCGTTTTTACACGTTTTTGCACGGTTTCGTCCGTTTTTACACGTTTTTGTTTGTTTTTGCACTTTTTTTGCACGTTTTACACGTTTTTTTTCGTTTTTACACGTTTTCGTCCGTTTTTACACGTTTTTTTGTTTTTCCACGGTTTCGTCCGTTTTTACACGTTTTTGTTCGTTTTTGCACGTTTTTTTACACGTCTTCGTCCGTTTTACACGTTTTTGCACGGTTTCGTCTGTTTTTACACGTTTTCGTCCGTTTTTACACTTTTATTTGTTTTTCCACGGTTTCGTCCGTTTTTACACGTTTTTGTTCGTTTTTGCACGTTTTTAACACGTTTTCGTCCGTTTAACACGTTTTTTTTTGTTTTAACACGTTTTTGCACGTGTGAAAAGAACAAAAACGTGTAAAAACGAATGAAAACGTGTAGAAATGAACAAAAACGTGCAAAAACAAATGAAAACGTGTAAAAACGGATGAAACCGTGCAAAAATGAACAAAAACGTGTAAAAACGAACTAAAACGTGTAAAAACGGACGAAAACGTGTAAAAACGGACGAAACCGTGCAAAAACGTGTAAAACAGACGAAAACGTGTAAAACCGACGAAAACGTGTAAAAATGGACGAAAGCGTGCAAAAACGGACAAAAATGTGTAAAGAAGGACGAAAGCGTGCAAAAACGGACGAAAACGGTGTAAAAACGGACGAAAACGTGCAAAAACGAACAAAACCGTGTAAAAACGAAGAAAAACGTGTAAAAACGGACGAAAACGTGTAAAAACGGACGAAACCGTGCAAAAACGTGTAAAAACAAACAAAAACGTCTAAAAACGGACGAAAACGTGTAAAAACGGACGAAACCGTGCAAAAACGGACCAAAAAGTGTAAAAACGGACGAAAACGTGTAAAAACGTGCGAAAATGACTAACGGTGCAATAATATAATAACGGTCGTTAAAAACAGACGAAAAGGACTAACGGTGCAATAAAAAAATTAACGGTCGTTAACATGACCGGTTCCAACAGGTAAAACAAGTCACCGATACACACAATAGCACGATCTAAAAAGGTTTGTGTCACAATGATAAAAAAATAGTTCGCTACATACAATGGCAAAAAGTGTCAAGTATGATGACTTTTTATGCAATTTTCCCATTTATAATTCATTCGCCATATCCTTATCAAATCCCTAATCAAACTGATAAATCAACAATTACTCTATCTACAAAATGATCTTATCAAGCAATAGTTTATGTACAGCCATGTTATAGTCTTAAAAACACAAATCCAGTAATGTGTCTCAAAAATAATATAACATACTATGAATATATAAAAATAATGTGTTTCGATTCATCACTTACATGGGTTACATATATTTGCAATTAATTGTTTCAATAGATAGATAACATTGACTTGATATAACATAAAACAACTCACCTCTTCCAGCAACATGATGCAGAGCAGTGGCTCCAAGTTCGGGGTTATATCATCAGATAGAACAGCAACGTATCATCTCACACTAG
The DNA here is from genome assembly GCA_019973895.1 of Chrysanthemum seticuspe. NCBI lineage: Eukaryota > Viridiplantae > Streptophyta > Magnoliopsida > Asterales > Asteraceae > Chrysanthemum > Chrysanthemum seticuspe. Next base: position 312,937,938 of record BPTQ01000007.1, read on the forward strand.
AATGAATCTTCTCATTTCATTACCACCGAAGTCTGAAGCGATGCATACCAAAAGGTATCAAGAGACCACTTCCCCCACGTTAGTTGAATTGATGCAGCTAGTCTCTTTGAATAGAGCTCAAGAACCCGAAGTACACATATACCCGAATAAAGAATAGCCGATAGCATTGAAGTAGCAGATTGAATCACTGATCATCTCTGCGGATATCATATCCGGAATACATCATTAAGTTCAATCACGTGAATCTGCTGAGCATCCCTGAAGTACACATTTCTTTCCCCTGATGACAGTGTATGAAGCTCACGAACCCGAAGTATCCAAATGCTCATAGAAGTAATAACCGATAACATTGTAGTAGCAGGCTGAATCACTGGTTATCTCTGCGGATGTCAACTCCAGAATAAGTGATTATCATTTAATCACCGATTAAGCTCTCAAATGAAACAGCATTGCGTCCCCAATGTACACAATTCTCCCCCTGATTATTGCGATATTATCAAAATCATCACACACATGTGTACCTCTTTTATCCTCAGTAACTGTCTCTTACATCTCTTCCCCCACATAGTTGGAATACGAACACCAAACGCCATGATGAGATAAACATTGAGTTTCTCTGCGGTTATGACATATGTCTTCCTGGGATATCTTCAATCACTTAGAAGTCTTAAGTTCATCAAGTTTACTCGTTTTGCGTTTAGTTGTTTGTCTCCTCCCCCCTTGCTGGTTTTGACACTTCAGAATCAGCAACACATTATAAGCCCATATACTAGAAATCTTGTGAGAAGAACACTTGAAGTCTTGTGAGAATCAACTTGCTGAAGAAGAATGTGAGCAAGTCTAATTGGGGATTAAATCTGACATTTCACTCTCCCCCAATTAGTGCTCTCTCTTAAGATGACAATCTTTTCGATGAATGCCCAGAATAAGAAGAAGTCTTTAGATAGTTAAATGCAACTCGTCTTTAGTCTTCTAACATGCAACAGAAAATGTAGACCAGACAGTAGACTCAACCTTCTTCTAGATTGTCTGTTTGGGGAATAGAAAGTTAACATCTTCATCTTTCCAAATGTATTCTAATTAATTTATGTATAGCAAATCCCCTTAATTCAAATCCCTCCCAATCAAACAAGAACAGAAAGATGTTCATCAAGGAAATCAGCCCCGCAACTAGAAGCACTTTGTCATTAATCATATCAGCCCGTGAGAATATGTCAACCAGCGGCTCTTAGAAGAAACTCCATGTAAAGATGACCCGATAAGAAGAAGCTTGGTTCTTACATGAGTTTGGAGCCGTATGACCATAAATTCTCAGATATAACTCAACATGCAGAATTATCACACTTGTTCTCCCCCTCAATAATTGCATACGGAGATGCCATTCTTGATTAAACAAGTGAATATCTTCAGAATGTAGTCTATTCACACTTCTCCCCCGCAAAACTTGCATATGATGTTGCCATCGCCATTATAATTGAGCAAGTGGAATAAGATTACTAGCAACGATAACTTGGTTCACTTGATGATTGAGCGCGCATGGAAAAAGCATGAAGCATGTTGATGAGAATGGTCATAAATAAGAAGATTTCTCTTCTTCCAAAGATAATGCCCACTGAAGCGTACACATTTCTTTTCTTCAGGGAACGAGGTTTGAACAGTTGTATTTAAACATCATAATCTCTCTCTTTTCTACTACTCTTGGCAAACTTGTTATCAATCCCATTATCATTCAGTAGGCTCTTTGTCACGATAGCTGATGGAGAAAACCCAATATGATGAATTTGACCCTGAAGTAAAATAATCCGAACTCGTTACTTAAACTTGCACCAATGTAACGAAGAGCGGTGCTGAAAGTATATGAACCTTTAAATCCCTAAGTACTATATACTCTTCATCCAACCAACCATCAAGTATAAGACGTACGTCATCTCATGAAAATCCACAATTCAATGTGACACTGAGCACTACAACGTAACTCCTTAAAGTGATAGTTATTTTGTGGTGGTAAAAAAGAAAAAGAAAAATCACCCAAAAATAACTAGATTTCCAAGTCTTCGTCTTCGAAAATGTTAAAAGCTCGAACAAGGATCTCGAAGAATCTTCATCCAACCATCCCTGATACCTTCAGATACTAAGTACACTCGCCCGTGAAATTTCACTTCAACCTCAAATAAATAATAATGAATTATCGCCGTTGTCACATCTTGTGGTTCAAAGCTCAAATCTAGCCTCCTTTGACGTTTAAATGAACATTGATAATGGTTTCATCCCGTCCATGGTTAAAAGCAGATAACCCCGTAAAACCTTGTAATAACCAAACTGCCATGAAGAAAATCCAAACACACATCCAATTCATGAAGTACGCCCTTTATCCCTTCTTCGAAGTAGAAACTGTAGCACCAACATCAAATAAGATCCAGAAATACATTTTCCTTTTGTGGAGTTTGATAGACTCCTTGGACCGTTTAGAGCGCTAGGGATTAACAATAACAAAGACTATTACATGCACAGCGGAATAAACAAATCTATACTTTGTTATTGAACAAGGTTTTTCCTTATAATCCTCCAAGCCTCAAATATTATTTGATCAGAATAATACGGTTACACTTAACTTGTAACAGGGATCAAAGATCCTTGAGGCTAAACTAAACAAACTCTAACCCTAGACGTTTATAGGAATACGTCTAGGTTACACACACACACCTTTAATGACTACATTATGGAAGACTTATATATATAACCTACACCCCATGTCCTCTTTATATACTAGAGGATTAGGGTTTACAAGATACTACGAAGAACTAAATAATAAATCTTCTTTTGCAAGCAAGTCCTTCCATCTTTTTGTAGATTTCTTCTTTGTCACTTTGAGTCCTTCTTGTTTCATTCTTCTTTGTTTTGTTTCATCAAATCAATAAACCCAACAATCTTCCCCTATTTGATGATAACAAAACAAATAAAGTTGTACGAACTTCCCTAGACGAAGTAGCAGAAGTTGAGATGTAAACATCTCCCTGAATGAAACAAATCTTGTCTTCCTTGTCTTCCCCTTAATCCATGCTATCTCTTCTCATAACTTCCCCTTTTTGTTATCAACAAATAGAGAATATAAGCAGTAGAAACACTCTAGCATAACAGTGGATTTCAAACAAAGTAGCAGTGTTAACGAGTGAACACTAGCAGTGGTTTCGAGAATCCTAGCAGTGGTTACGAAAAACACTAGCAGTGGTTTCGAGAAAAACACTAGCAGTGGTTTCGAGAAAACACTAGCAGTGATTTCGAGAAAACACTAGCAGTGGTTTCGAGAAAACACTAGGAGTGGTTACGAAAAACACTATCAAAGCTACTTTCATCCACTAATTAAAAACACCACACAATGTATAAACAACCTCCATCAAGAATTAGAACAAGTAACACAAATTCAAGAAGTTGAATATGCATGAAAACCCTAAAAATTGAATTTCTGAAAAACCCTTCTGAAAAATGATATAACAAAACAATGATAACAATAAGATGTTAGAGCAGTGTAAAGTTAGGCTTCTTGTTACCTAAATGTCTAACAAGAAATTGTGGTTTTATTATTTAGTCCTTCCGCTGTTTCATCAAATCGAATTTTGTTATTGTTCTTGTTATCACACATGAGATTTGTTTCATCAAATCATAAAAATGATTTCCAACAATGGATCAACAATGCTCATATTATAATCGATGCTCTAGGTTGTTTAGACCTTATCTAGCATAATCAATAAGCACAAATAACAATGAACAATAATATATATGCACAACGGAATAATCAAACTATCATTGTTATTATTAAGGTTTCTTCGTCATCATCATGTGTTCTACAAAACACATCCACAGCCCAAATCCTAGACGATCAACTCTAAGACGGTTACAATCTAACAGGGATCAATGATCCTTGAGGCTAAACACTATATGTCGACATTCACCAAAACCCTAGGCACCCCACGCCTGGGTTTTCCCACACACACACACCTTTGGTGTTTTACATCTTGACGCACATAAACCTAATTCCCTATATCTCTTTATATAATAAAGATACTAGGGTTACAAATGACTACAAGGAACTAGATAATAAATACTTATTTGCCAAGTAGGTCCCTTGTCTTTCTTTGTCTTCAATAGGCCTTCATCTTTCATGTATTTTGTCTTATCAACTTTAAATATAGTTCCCAACAATCTTTCCCTAGTTGATAATGACAAAACCAAATAAGCACGAACAAGTATGTCATGAAAGATAAACAAACTTCCCCTTAAACATGCAATCACCAAGAATCTTCAAGTTGCAGCTTCCAGTACTTCTTCCCCTTTTTGTCATAATCTACTAGGAGAACCGCGAATATAAGCAACTTTGATCTTGACCATCACAAATCATCACCACACTTCCAATTCAGCCATCTAATGTCTCAAATTACCCACCATGAAGTAATAATAATGAATTACAAGAGTAAAAATCTTCCCCTCGAATGATGCATGTAGATGGTTAAACATTGAACAATAAGCTTTCCCCGAAACCCATGTGTTAACCATCTTCTTGATTCTTCAAATCTGTAAGCTCCTTGTAATGATCACTTGTGAAGAAAACCAAATATAACAAACTTGTTGAAGAAGTAGAATAACCCAAACGTATGTCTTATGTCTTGTACAAACCACATGACTCCGAACGTATATCCATGTATAGGGAGACCGCAATCTCTTGACAATAATCACTGAGCACAATAACGTAACTCCTTCAAGTATTTTGTCAATTCTTTGTCACAATAAGAATGCACAAAAATAAGAACACGCATCTAAGAAATTCCACTTCACCTTCAAATAAGTGACAAATAATTCTCTTCAAAATCAATTCTTCAATAGAAACCAAATACGAGCCTTTTTAAAACCTTTAGGAACAAATATAAATCTTCTTGTGTGTGTGAACCAAATCCCATGTGTGTGTCGCCAATAAACTCCATACTAAAAACTTGAACAACTTCCTCAATTCCAAAACTACTCGAGAACCAAAAATCCTTTGTCGTCCGATATCGAATGATATAAGCAGTGGGAAGAATTTATATCGAACTACATTAGCAGTAGAAAAATTATTTCTCGAACAAAGCTAGCAGTAGAAATATTACGCGCAGCAGTAGAAACATATAACGCTAGCATTGAAAACGAGTAGCGTATCTGTTGTCCACCTCTACCTTTGGTATCACCAAAAATCTCATCCAATTAGTAAAGTCCTTTTCTGATCACATAAACGTGAACCAATACAAAGTACCTTTTGTCGAAACTAAATGGCATCACGTAACCCCTTCGTTCATAAATTAGAAGACGCATATGAAACCCTCGTGATGAACAACATCAATATTTGAGTTAGATCACATATCACAAGAACCAATATTAACATAAAGTTCATGTGTACCACACGTGACCACTCATCCAATCAAATCTTTGAGACTCATAAGTCCCATGCCACGTATACACAAGCAGCTACCAATAAAACTTTTATTACTAACATGAAAACGACGTTCACATGCTACAAGCAGAATCAGTACCCATGTGACCATCTGACTGCATGTAATATCACGAACACAAGAACCACCAATCAGAGAGCACTTGAAAACAATAACAGCCATCATGAGTCCTAACAATACTCAACCAGAATTAAGATATTAATTACACAACCAGTATAAATCATCGTGTATTTGCTCCCATATCATGCAACAATAGCAGTGAGAAAGATCCACAACAGCAGTGGTAACATATCGTGGAGCAGTGGTAACGAAGAAACACTGGCAGTGGTAACGAACGTGCAGCAGTGGTATCAAGAGAATATGGCAGTGGAAAAATTATAACTTGGAGCAGCACTAATCAATCAAACATCTTTAATCACAGAATGTGCCCAGGTCATGTCCTTGTATCTAATATCCAATAGCAGCTTTTAAATCACCTATAAAATCAGAGCTGCCAATGCATGAACTCACCAAACCTGCTCTTACAGTGTGTGTCCAAGATCACCAAAGCGCAAAACCAAACACCTCATGATAAACCCTAAAATTCGATTTTAAAAACTTCCTTCTGCAGCCAACTTCGACACCTTATAACTTTTGATTTAGAGCTCAGATCGACGATCCCTTCGGTGAAAAGTTAGATGAGTATATAGAGAACATTCACCAAAAATTTCGTCACGATCCAACGGTTAACGAAAAAGTTATGTTCGTTTCAAAACAGTGCTGCAGAAACAAATACGAAAATTTTCAGATTCGAATTTCTTCATCTTTTCGCCATTTTCTTCGAGAAACCTTGTAGATCCTAGATATCGAGAGCAACATGCTCTGATACCACATATTATAATCGATGCTCTAGGTTGTTTAGACCTTATCTAGGATAATCAATAAGCACAAATAACAATGAACAATAATATATATGCACAGCGGAATAATCAAACTATCATTGTTATTATTAAGGTTTCTTCGTCATCATCATGTGTTCTACAAAACACATCCACAGCCCAAATCCTAGACGATCAACTCTAAGACGGTTACAATCTAACAGGGATCAATGATCCTTGAGGCTAAACACTATATGTCGACATTCACCAAAACCCTAGGCACCCCACGCCTGGGTTTTCCCACACACACACACCTTTGGTGTTTTACATCTTGACGCACATAAACCTAATTTCCTATATCTCTTTATATAATAAAGATACTAGGGTTACAAATGACTACAAGGGACTAGATAATAAATACATCTTTGCCAAGTAGGTCCCTTGTCTTTCTTTGTCTTCAATAGACCTTCATCTTTCATGTATTTTGTCTTATCAACTTTAAATATAGTTCCCAACACCTTTCTCCAGGATGGTTCCATCATCACGGGATTTTACAATTCTATGGTTTAAACAGAGAAATAGTTTCTTTCGCGGGATTTTACAAAACCAAGGATAAACCGAGAGATAGATCCAGAAATGCACTTTTATTTTCACCAGGATGTTTCCATTGTCATGGGATTTTACAAATCTATGATTTAAACCGGAAATAGATTCTTTCGCGGGATTTTACAAAATCAAGACTAAACCGTAAACAATGCCAGCTTGAATGTGTTATGACAAATTTGGTTTCGGTGAATATATGTTTTAGGGGAACATGCAACGGTTCATCAACAATTCTTCTTCATCATCAGCAATTCTTCTCCCATATGTAGAATACTTCACAACCATACTAAGTAGAGTACTATACACAACTTCTCCCTGGAGGTTGACCTTATAACATCAAAATACACTTTTTCTCCCCCATGATGGTTTCGAACTTTCGAAACCATCATTAACATGTACAACCATATGCACGAGAAGTTCTAGTCTTAAGCAAACATCTTGAAAGATCATGAGTGACATTGAAGATTCTTGAAATATTTTGCTTAGACTGTGAAGTATCATTGACATTCTGTAACGTCGAATATCCCATGAGAATTTCATATCACATCCCAACCATTGAACTCTTTGGTAAACATATCATTCACGTATTCTATCGGCTATAGCAATGACCACTTGGAGAAGTAAACCCGATATGCCAAACTTGAACATGACATAAAATTCCCCAGATTTGTTACTTAAGCTTGTACTAATCCTTGTGAAAAAGAAACGGTGTACCCAATGTACAAAACCTCTTGACGAATCCTCAACATCGTGAGACACCGAAAGTGATAGCTACTTTGTGGATTAAGTGAGAAAGAAACACAAAAGTAACTAGAAAGCCAAGTCTTTATCACACTCAATAAATGCCCAAACAAGTTATCTTGAGACTTGCAATCAACCAACCAAAGTCTCACTGATAAAGAAGTACACCCGTGAAACGTTACGTCAATTCTGCGTAAGCAATACCGTACAAAAACCCCGTAGTCATTTTTTCAATATCGTTCAAGCCGTGAATATGTATCCTCCGTGAAAAAAAATTTAGACCAACATACATCTCATTTTAAATAAAATATTAAAAATTGTATCTAAAAATTTTGTACCACAAAATTTGATAACAATGTTTATTGTAATCCAACAATCTATATCATAACCATGTTCGGATAATCACTAGAAAAAAGTTATTTCAGCCCAATAAACATATCAATCCAGTCCAATTATTCCATACATGATCTAAACGAGATATCAAAACCAATCGGGCCCAAATATATGCTACTCAGAACCGGTTAGAAAGCCCATATCCAGATTTGGAAATCCAACATCTCACATATTGTAACCGGGTATATAAAAACTTTATATCCTAAATATTAGGTCATTACCATTAACCCTAAACACACATTCTCAGAATAGTCCGCCCCCTCCTAAACTGTACGCTCTCACAAAATCAGATCTCAATCATAAATCATCTTCTCATTTTAAAATCCAATCTCATCTCCTCATATTCCCACGAATAGATTAATGCCTTAAGAACATCAAACCTCATCAAAACACATGAGAATCCTTCTTTCTTTGATGTCCAGAACGTATGCAGTCGCCACAGGGATGGCTTGATCCATAATGATGATTTATCTTTAAGATTAAAAAGGATCTCAGGTAGGTTCAATGTGATTTTGAGTGATTTTCGTTATGTTATTGGTCTATGAACGAATTAAAAGAGTGATTATAAATTGTTATCAATCATTCTTTAGCTATTCGGAAATAAAATGAGGCGTGACTTCATAAATTTGGTCTATGATGATAATGATTCAGTTGAAATAATCTTTAAAAGATTACAAAAAAAACTTGAATCGAATCTGAGATGAGGTTGTACTTGTAATCGTTTGTTGTTTTCGATTCACGTTTTGAGTATTTGGTTTTGAAAGATATGAGATTGAAGTTGTAAGTGGAGGATGAGTAATGATAGATTGGGATTTGTTGTTGGTTTTGTAATTTGATTATGGGTCGGCTGTTATGATTTACTTCTTGTTGGATTTTTTTTTTAATTATTTTGAGACCGAGTAGTTGAATCTGATTAGGGACTGATGATGGTTAAGGATACCTGAAGTCAACTGAGTCTTGGGTACATGCTAGTATTTGGTCAACAAAACGCATCATTCTCCTTTCATCAAAACGCACCAGGTTATATCAAACCGCACCACTTTATGTCACCAAACCGCACAACATTTTTGTTGACAAACCGCATCAAGGTTGTCAAAACGCATAAGGGTTTGCAAACCGCTTTCATTCTTTCAAAACGCAAAAAAAAAATATTTGGCAAACCGCACATATATTTGGCAAACCGCTGCCAAAAAGAACAAATCGCAGCAAGTACTGTCCTAAAAATCAGGATCTGGGAATTCTCTCACATCAAACCGCATCCAAGAAGTTTGTAACCATTTTTTTTCGACCACATTGCAAAACCCAGAAAAAAAATGCTCCAACATACCCATTTAGACCAATGTTGACCACTGATGAGTGCTTATTCACTCATCATTTTTGGTTAAATATGAACTGCAAAACAGTCAAAAACACTCCGAAATGCATCAAAATATCTCAAAATTGTGTTTTACATGTTTCAGATGCAAAAATATCGAAAACAAACGAAAAACGAACAAAATTTGCATAATTGGCAGTTTCAGTCCCTCAAGTTTCAAAAATGGCAAATTTAGTCCCTGTAATTTCAAAAGTTGACAGAATTCACCCCTGGACATTTTAAAATTTGAAAATGAACATTTTTAGTCCTTTGGTAATTCAAATTTGTCAAATTTGGTCCTTTTGAGAATATTTTGGAAAATTACGAGTTTGGTCCTCGGGGTTTCAATTTGTGGCAAACATGGTCCTTTAATATTTGAGAATTGCACTTTGGTCCTTGGAATATGGGATATTGACAAAATAGGCCCTTGGATTACCTTTGCAGAATTTACATCCGTGGTCCCTCAAAAATCAGTTTTGGCAACTTTAATCCCTAAACTATAACTTGGGTTAATTACACATCCTAAATCCTAAACTAATAACCAACCCAAGCCTACCCCAAGCCCAATCTGTTAACCCGGTCCAATACCCCAACCCGACACCCAAACCCATGATTTAAATAATCAAACCCGCCTTTCCCTGTCCCCCCCCCCCCGACCATCCTGTCTGCTACCACTTCCAGCCTCCAAACACACCTAAAAACCACCCTACACCACCAATTGTCTCCCCCCTCCTCACCTACCTACCCAAGTGCATTTAATGCATCCCCACTGTCAATATAGCATTTCCCGCCAAAAATGTATTTGATGGCCAAGATCACATTTAAGCCATCCAATGGCTCAAAACCAGCTGGGATTTGCTCAGACATGAGAGAGAAACCACATGGGGTATAAAAGATGGGAGAAAGAAGCAAGATGAGTAGTTAGTTAGTTTTTAAAATTTTCCCAATGTCGTTTTTTTTTATGTATTAATCAAATGTTGTAGTTTCAGTATTTTTGTATTTCATTTAAGTTAAAAACTTTATTGAAGTGTACTTTTGAGCATCAATTTAACTTTTCATATAAGTTTCAAGATTATGGTCTACTGTGAAAGATTTCAGTTTCTTCCTCTTATTTACAAGCTTCTATTGGATTCCTTTTAAGTTGAAACAAGTTTAAACAAGCTTACTTAGTCCTTTATAAGCTTTTGATAATCCTGTAATTCATTTTCAAGCAATTTTCCATTTTAGTCAACAAAAGTCAACAGGAGCTCAAAGTAGAATGGAAGCTGATAATGGGTTGAAGCAGGTTGAATTGGGTTTAAATAGATTAGGATAGATTAGTTTGGGTTTTGATTTTGGCCTGCAATAGCTGAATACAGTGGTTAGTAAAGTTTCTCACTTTCAAGTTTCAAGTTAGTTTTTTGCATTTTATGGTTGCAGGTTCAACTGTGATCTCCACTAGTTTTAATGAGTTTATATAGTTGTATCATGATCATGTAATCTCAGTTTGGTCAATGATAAATGATAATCTAGCAGTTAGCTTCTTTATTTTTTGCAAATCAATGCTTAAAGGGGTGTTTGGTTTGGCTGCACAATCTGTCCTAGAGACCTAAGCAGTGGATATAACTTATGGTATTATGTTTGTTTATCTAAAGTGAGTTCATTTCTATCTTGTTTTGTGTCTGCAACATCACCTAAGTCAATAATCATCAAATCTGTTTTAAACTTGTCCACTGTTGGAATTTTGTAAGGCAAACCATTTGTTTTGTGTTTGAATCACATAGATGTACATTGCAGTAGTCTCATTTCATGTATTCATATCATTTCCAGTCCACAAATCATGATCAAAGTTCCAATAAGTCAATTTTTCAGCTATATCAAAAGTCAAAAGTTTGCAACAAATCAGTTTCTTTAAAACTTGCAGACACTGCATAGTCTTCACTTCAAGTAATCTAGGTCTGATATTTGGTTTATAAGGTCTTTGCTAGGTCAACTTTAGAGTGCAACATCTGGTTTTAGGTTTCTAGTCTATTCGGTGGCTTATTTTTAAGCTGAAAGTGGACTGAGTAGTGCCTTGTGCAGAGCAACTAATCTGCACAGGTTCTGAGTGAAACTTGCAGATCTCGCGCCAAGCTTATAAGAGCTTGCCCTGGTCTGAATTTTGGTTTATAAGTCCCTTGTTAGGTCTAGTGTAGATTTCTCAGAATGGCTTTAGTTTTCGTGCTTATTCAGTGGCTTATTCTTGAGCTGCAAGATGGTGGGTAAGTACTGTTTTGGTGTCTTAGTGCGATTCATACCATATGCTTGTTTCCTAGCTTCCAGAAGCCTAGAGTAGCTAAATTAGGTTGTATTGAGTTAGCTTCAGCTTAAAATAAGTCCTGTGATCAATTGGTTCAATTAGGTAGCCTTTAGCTTATTAAAGTGCTTCTTTATAAGCACTAGCTACATCAGTCTCAATATCTTGCACACAAGCCCTGTTTTTTCTATTTTTCCCAGCTTTCTAATATCATTTTAGACTTTTCCTGCAATTTTCAGATTTTTCCAAGTTGTTTTGCTATTTTTCTCAATTTAAATTAGTTTTTAAGCCTTTTTAAATAGTATTTAATACAAAAAATTAAGAAAAGGTTCAAAAAAATAGTATTTCATTTTTATTAAGTTTAGATAAATATAAAAAGCCAAAAACGTATTTTTCCATATTTTTCTTAGTTAAAATTGCATTTTTAAATAATTTAAGTAGTTTTTAATAGTTTAAAATTCCTAGAAAATAGAAAAATAATCAGAAAAATACAAAAATAGTTTTGAAAATTCTATTTTGATATTTTAGACTTTTCCAATTCATAATTTTATTTTTCTAGCTTGATTTCTCATTTTCTTGTATTTTAGGTAATTAATTAATAGTTAAAAATAGTTTTTAATTAGATAATTAGTCTTAAAAATAATTTTTTTTTTCCATAAATTTTATTTTATCATTAGGATTGTAAAAACATCATTTTCATATTTTTAGGGTTAATATTGACTTAGTTTCACTTTTTTATTTTGTACGTCGCGTAGATTTTAATTCCAGTTTCGTAAAAACATAAAAACAAAAACATCATCTTAATTATAGTGATAGCGTTTATTTAATATTTTTAATCTTTTTAATTTCCTTTAATTTGCATTTTACCCCTTGTAGTTTATGTGCTTCTTCTGTAGTTATAATAATTCCCAAAATTCTCTTTTCCGTCCAAATCTCCCGATCACTATACGTGAGGTGATCCATTGCACAGCTCGCTGGGACATAACGACCCGGGGAGACCCTATACTCCTCTGATCTTCATTGATTTCGTGCTTGAGCTGTTTTAAGTTTTCTTACGCTTGCATGAGAGAACTTGACGGTTTTGCGCGCATCAAATTTTTGGCGCCGCTGCCGGGGAGCTGTGCTGATTGTCTTACGTCTAGCAGATTAGTAATTTGGATATTCACCCTTTGTTCATACCATCCATCTGTACATGTTTATATTTTCTTATCCAAAAAATCCAAAAATATTCTTCTTATTCCTCTTATTCGTTGATTCTATTTCTCTTACCCTCTTTTGCCGTTTAATTCTATTCTTCGTATCCTCTCAACCATTTGATTCTCTTCTTAATCCTCTATATGTTTAATTCTTATGTCAACATTCGTCAACTTCATCGTCAGAAATGTGTGTGAGCGGTGTGGAGGGCCTAGTTCAAGCGAATTTTGCAATTCGTGCGAATTATCCATCAAAAATTCTTTTCAAAGTTATTTCGACCACCCGCCACAACCTGAAATACATTCTAATCTTGACAAACCAGTTCAAACGTCGGAGCTACCCCAAGCACCCACCGAGGATTACGAGGACACTTTCTTTGAAGATAGAGCCCGTAATCTAATCGAACAAATTCAAACCGATGAAAAAAGGTCGAGAATTAGAATTGATTACGATGAACCCGTTCAAACTCCGGTGATTAGCAAGAATGACTTGCCTAATCTTCACGTTTCTCAAGAACCAGAACCAGAGACCATAACGGAAGTGGTGGAAATTGCTAGCTCTCAGAGCACACCACTTGTCCCACCTCCTGATTTTTCTGAATGTTCTTTGAGACTTGATAGTCATTCTGATCACCATGTTGGTTTTGTTGATTCTTTGAATAAACCGATTCCTCTTCATAACTCTCAAATGCAATCGTTTATTCCTTGTGTCGGTTGTGGTGAGCCTCTTTATGGTTCACCCTGTCGTTGGTGTACATGTGTACAATGTGGTAATGATATCCATAACGGGAGTTGTTTGTTTTGTGGTTCAAGGAATTCATTTGATTATGATCCTAATCAGAACTCATTTAACGACTCCTCAAACTTTTCCAATTACCTACCCCAGCCCGACCTATATTCATATGATCAACATTACTGTTGTGAATTTTGTGGAGGTCCTCACCAAGGATTTGAGTGTCAATCAGGAAACGCGTTTGTCTATGAACAGTTTTCCGGTGATGCTCAGAGTTTTGGTTATGACCAAAATCCATATGATTCACCATTCCAGACTCAACAGTTTTACTGTTGTGAGTACTGTGGAGGTCCCCATTTCAGCTCTGATTGTCAAACAGGGAATCCATTTCCTTGTAACAATCATGACTCTCACATGTTTGATAATTTCCAACCTCCACAGCACTATACGGTTCAAACTCCATCTGAGCCGTTATCTCAAGAAATCTCCCAAGATCTTGAAACCGCAATGAAAACACTTGAGGATATGATGAGTAATTTTAAGAATCAAGTGAGTGGTGAAAAGACCATAGGAGAATTGCTGGCCGAAGAACGAGAAGCTCGCAAATCTAGGGAAGAATTATTTATCCTAGAGCAAGCAGCTCTAAGACGTTCCCAATTTCTTAAGGCCGCTCTTTATGACGATGACGAGGAGGGTTTTTATCCTTTTAAAAGTAATATTTCTCAACCCCCTCAGTCAGTTGATATTCCAGCAGTTGAGATTCCATCTCAAACAACTGCTATCACACCCGAGATTCACACTCACTCTCTTATTATGGGGGACGAGCATCTTGACACTGTTCCTGAAAAGGAATCGGACGAATTCATAAAGTCTAGTGTTGAGGACCTTGTCCCAATCCCAGGAGAGTCACAGGGAACTCTTGATCATGTGTGTGATATTCCTCCTCCTCTTGTCTTCCAAACAGATCATGTTGAGATGTTCTCCGATTCTGATGATGATGATTCGTTATCTTGTGGAGACATCGTTTATGCGGAAGATTTACCTTCTGAGCTTGTTAGCTTAGAAGAAGAGAATGATGAAGTTACTGACACTGAAATCAAAGATGAAGCTCTTCGAGCAACATTATTGAATGTCAGTCTTCTCATTTCTAAAATCGAGGCTTTCAAAGAGAAACCTATTTCATCTCCTATCCCCACTAAGGGTAGTGACCTTCTTTCCGATGATTCTATTCCGGAAATGAAAGCCTTCTGTTTTGATACTATGGGAGAGAAGATTAGTGGCAGTACCACTTCTCATTCTCATAATTCTCTCCCCGATTTTGAATCATTTACAGTGGAGGAGTTCGCCAGTGAACTCACTCATATCAATTCTGAATATGATTCATTCACTTTTGAGGAGTTCTCCGGTGAACTCACTCATATCATATCTCCGCGGGAGTATGATAAATTCTACTTTGATCTAGACACTCCCGAGATTTGTCTTGATCACATAAGCTTAAATGATGAGATTCATAATCCTGAAATTATGGATCCTCCTATAGATGAAGATGAGTTCGTCATGATGTTTATCATGATTTTCTATCTCTTCTTCACCTATCCCGTGACTTCTCCTGTTCTTCACTCCTTCGGGAATGAAGACATTATCTTTGATCCCGGCATTTCCATTTATCATTTTTGAGCCGGTTCTATGTATATCTCATCGGTGTGGAACTTTCACGTGCTTCAAATGTTTGTCCAAACATCTTGAATGAAAGTCCGATGGAGATTGTATCTTCCACTTGCTTCCCCATGAACCAATGAATTCGGGGTCGAGTCAAGCTAGCGACTCGGAAATCAAAAACAGTAGCACACACCATATGGGTTTTCACCCATATTTCTGTCTTCTTAACCCCTTTCTACCACCTAAGTGTGGGGGTGTTGCCCCACATGTTTAAAAAAAAAAAAAAAAAAAAAAAAAAAAAAAAAAAAAAAAAAAAAATCTTCTTTCTAAATAATGGTCGTAATATTTCCCTTTTACGTTCTTTGTTTCGGCATAACCGCCGGTACTTTGAATATTGAGGGCAATATTCATTTCTAAGTGTGGGGGGGATTCTCACGAGTTTTATCATGTAATTATACCGCCCAATCCCCCCGTTTTTGGCCAAAAATTTTTTTGGAGTAAGTGTTCTACACTTTCTCATCTGGTTATCAGTCCGCCATGTCTGTAAGACTAAAGGATTGGCTAATCCAGGAGCAAACGGCTCTTGGTAAAGATATCTCAAATCCGTTTATACGGCTTGCAATTTGCCCAAAATTGTATGGTATTCAGCTCACCATATCCTAAAAAGTGAAGAGTTGGCTAGCCCGCAAGGTTATGGCTTGTGGTAAAGGCAGTGGAAAATCCATAATTGGTAATCAGCTCACCAAAGATAATATTGATAATTTATCTAAGAGTTGGCTAGTCCAGAAGGGTACGGCTTCTGGTAAAGACAAATCAAATCCGTTGAAAGCTGGTGGTTTGCTCAAAATCACATGGTTATCAGTGTACCATGGTTCTTACTTGAACTGAAACATTTGGCTACTCCAGAAGTAATGGCTTTTGGTAAAGAGATTCAAATCCATTAAGTTTTTCTCAAAAGATTGCTAGGGACTAGCAATAGTTTAGTGTGGGGGATTTGATGAGTGCTTATTCACTCATCATTTTTGGTTAAATATGAACTGCAAAACAGTCAAAAACACTCCGAAATGCATCAAAATATCTCAAAATTGTGTTTTACATGTTTCAGATGCAAAAATATCGAAAACAAACGAAAAACGAACAAAATTTGCATAATTGGCAGTTTCAGTCCCTCAAGTTTCAAAAATGGCAAATTTAGTCCCTGTAATTTCAAAAGTTGACAGAATTCACCCCTGGACATTTTAAAATTTGAAAATGAACATTTTTAGTCCTTTGGTAATTCAAATTTGTCAAATTTGGTCCTTTTGAGAATATTTTGGAAAATTACGAGTTTGGTCCTCGGGGTTTCAATTTGTGGCAAACATGGTCCTTTAATATTAGAGAATTGCACTTTGGTCCTTGGAATATGGGATATTGACAAAACAGGCCCTTGGATTACCTTTGCAGAATTTACATCCGTGGTCCCTCAAAAATCAGTTTTGGCAACTTTAATCCCTAAACTATAACTTGGGTTAATTACACATCCTAAATCCTAAACTAATAACCAACCCAAGCCTACCCCAAGCCCAATCTGTTAACCCGGTCCAATACCCCAACCCGACACCCAAACCCATGATTTAAATAATCAAACCCGCCTTTCCCTGTCCCCCCCCCCCCCCGACCATCCTGTCTGCTACCACTTCCAGCCTCCAAACACACCTAAAAACCACCCTACACCACCAATTGTCTCCCCCCTCCTCACCTACCTACCCAAGTGCATTTAATGCATCCCCACTGTCAATATAGCATTTCTCGCCAAAAATGTATTTGATGGCCAAGATCACATTTAAGCCATCCAATGGCTCAAAACCAGCTGGGATTTGCTCAGACATGAGAGAGAAACCACATGGGGTATAAAAGATGGGAGAAAGAAGCAAGATGAGTAGTTAGTTAGTTTTTAAAATTTTCCCAATGTCGTTTTTTTTTTATGTATTAATCAAATGTTGTAGTTTCAGTATTTTTGTATTTCATTTAAGTTAAAAACTTTATTGAAGTGTACTTTTGAGCATCAATTTAACTTTTCATATAAGTTTCAAGATTATGGTCTACTGTGAAAGATTTCAGTTTCTTCCTCTTATTTACAAGCTTCTATTGGATTCCTTTTAAGTTGAAACAAGTTTAAACAAGCTTACTTAGTCCTTTATAAGCTTTTGATAATCCTGTAATTCATTTTCAAGCAATTTTCCATTTTAGTCAACAAAGGTCAACAGGAGCTCAAAGTAGAATGGAAGCTGATAATGGGTTGAAGCAGGTTGAATTGGGTTTAAATAGATTAGGATAGATTAGTTTGGGTTTTGATTTTGGCCTGCAATAGCTGAATACAGTGGTTAGTAAAGTTTCTCACTTTCAAGTTTCAAGTTAGTTTTTTGCATTTTATGGTTGCAGGTTCAACTGTGATCTCCACTAGTTTTAATGAGTTTATATAGTTGTATCATGATCATGTAATCTCAGTTTGGTCAATGATAAATGATAATCTAGCAGTTAGCTTCTTTATTTTTTGCAAATCAATGCTTAAAGGGGTGTTTGGTTTGGCTGCACAATCTGTCCTAGAGACCTAAGCAGTGGATATAACTTATGGTATTATGTTTGTTTATCTAAAGTGAGTTCATTTCTATCTTGTTTTGTGTCTGCAACATCACCTAAGTCAATAATCATCAAATCTGTTTTAAACTTGTCCACTGTTGGAATTTTGTAAGGCAAACCATTTGTTTTGTGTTTGAATCACATAGATGTACATTGCAGTAGTCTCATTTCATGTATTCATATCATTTCCAGTCCACAAATCATGATCAAAGTTCCAATAAGTCAATTTTTCAGCTATATCAAAAGTCAAAAGTTTGCAACAAATCAGTTTCTTTAAAACTTGCAGACACTGCATAGTCTTCACTTCAAGTAATCTAGGTCTGATATTTGGTTTATAAGGTCTTTGCTAGGTCAACTTTAGAGTGCAACATCTGGTTTTAGGTTTCTAGTCTATTCGGTGGCTTATTTTTAAGCTGAAAGTGGACTGAGTAGTGCCTTGTGCAGAGCAACTAATCTGCACAGGTTCTGAGTGAAACTTGCAGATCTCGCGCCAAGCTTATAAGAGCTTGCCCTGGTCTGAATTTTGGTTTATAAGTCCCTTGTTAGGTCTAGTGTAGATTTCTCAGAATGGCTTTAGTTTTCGTGCTTATTCAGTGGCTTATTCTTGAGCTGCAAGATGGTGGGTAAGTACTGTTTTGGTGTCTTAGTGCGATTCATACCATATGCTTGTTTCCTAGCTTCCAGAAGCCTAGAGTAGCTAAATTAGGTTGTATTGAGTTAGCTTCAGCTTAAAATAAGTCCTGTGATCAATTGGTTCAATTAGGTAGCCTTTAGCTTATTAAAGTGCTTCTTTATAAGCACTAGCTACATCAGTCTCAATATCTTGCACACAAGCCCTGTTTTTTCTATTTTTCCCAGCTTTCTAATATCATTTTAGACTTTTCCTGCAATTTTCAGATTTTTCCAAGTTGTTTTGCTATTTTTCTCAATTTAAATTAGTTTTTAAGCCTTTTTAAATAGTATTTAATACAAAAAATTAAGAAAAGGTTCAAAAAAATAGTTTTTCATTTTTCTTAAGTTTAGATAAATATAAAAAACCAAAAAAGTATTTTTCCATATTTTTCTTAGTTAAAATTGCATTTTTAAATAATTTAAGTAGTTTTTAATAGTTTAAAATTCCTAGAAAATAGAAAAATAATCAGAAAAATACAAAAATAGTTTTGAAAATTCTATTTTGATATTTTAGACTTTTCCAATTCATAATTTTATTTTTCTAGCTTGATTTCTCATTTTCTTGTATTTTAGGTAATTAATTAATAGTTAAAAATAGTTTTTAATTAGATAATTAGTCTTAAAAATAATTTTCTTTTTCCATAAATTTTATTTTATCATTAGGATTGTAAAAACATCATTTTCATATTTTTAGGGTTAATATTGACTTAGTTTCACTTTTTTATTTTGTACGTCGCGTAGATTTTAATTTCAGTTTCGTAAAAACATAAAAACAAAAACATCATCTTAATTATAGTGATAGCGTTTATTTAATATTTTTAATCTTTTTAATTTCCTTTAATTTGCATTTTACCCCTTGTAGTTTATGTGCTTCTTCTGTAGTTATAATAATTCCCAAAATTCTCTTTTCCGTCCAAATCTCCCGATCACTATACGTGAGGTGATCCATTGCACAGCTCGCTGGGACATAACGACCCGGGGAGACCCTATACTCCTCTGATCTTCATTGATTTCGTGCTTGAGCTGTTTTAAGTTTTCTTACGCTTGCATGAGAGAACTTGACGGTTTTGCGCGCATCAACCACATAATTTTCACTGAATGGTACCAAAAATGTCTTTAAAGAATCAAAGTTATCAAAAAACAGTTAACGGACAAAGATGACCAAATGTACTGTTTGTGACAACCAACATATAAGGAACTTGATTTTTTATTTTTGGACCAAGGATACAATAACAATAGATGTAAAAACTATTATATCAAACAAGTAGAAAAAAAGAATTTCCGACTTTAAACTCGATATAAAAAACAGCTTAAACAATTATACGAACCACAAGAAATCAATCAACTAACACAACTCGTAACAAACCGCATCAAAGAACCGCAACAAACAGCATACAAAAACAAGTGTAAAACCATACGAATCATCAAGAACAACACAACCTGGGCTCTGGTACCAATTGTTGGATCATACATATTATGTTGTTTGATGATTCGGGTGGTCTAGGGTGATGATAATACAAGAATGCCATGTTTAGAGATAGAAAGAGTAGAGAGGGTGTTCTTGAGAGAGAAAGTAAAAACAAAAATGAAAGGTTAAATTAGAAGCACCACCCCTTCCAAGGATGGAAGGGGTATTTATAGTTACAACCTAAACGTCCTCCTGTCGGACTGTGGATCAGGTATACAGTGGGTAAAGACACGTCCTTCCTCCACGGTGTTACTCTAAACTAATAACTAAGCTAATAAACAAGTAAATAACGATATGTCTACGAGCTAACATATGCTAGACAATAGTTGGGGTGACCGACACTTCACTATGGAATTTCCAATTCCTAACACAAACTTTTCCTTGAGATCTTTCCATCCTGATAAGTTGGGCTTGTCAATTCATTTGAACCAAAAGACTTCCCTTCCTGCCAATGTATGTTGGAACAAGTAACAGGACATGGGACTATTAAAAACGTTTGTTTTTTCTGCATATTCAAATTTCCAAACGTGTGACTCAGGGTCGCCAACTTCATCATACATATGTATGTCAGTGGGAAACTTCAATCCCACTAGGAGTTGATATTCCTCGATCCACTTGACGAACTGATTCCTTTCGGTCTCTAAAGCACGAAGATGTTCAGTGAAATTTGGAACAGTGGTTTTGTAATTTCGCGCCTCATTTCTATCTAACACTTTTATCATCAAAGTGTTGAACAGATCCATAGACAAGACGTGTTGTTGTGTGGTCTGAGCTTGAGTGGACATGAGATTGATGGCTACTTGTGTATGCTGGTATCCAAGCATGGGTTGTGTCTACCCTCCTGGTTACATGGTTTGTTGACTGAATTGTACCAGTGTGCCCTAAGTTTCCTGACAGGTTGTCTACTGCATGTATTGTGGCAACGCACAATTGTAAATAAAATGTGTATGTTGTGGTATTTTACGTGGTGCCTGATTAGTGAGCGGCTCTAGATTTGCATTAGTGACTTGCGGTTGTTGCCCTCCCTGACTTGTTTATGGGTTTTCCCGCATCATTCTTTCCAGGTGAGCTGCCATTGCTGGTGTTACATGAGCATTATCAGCACGGCCTTCTGGTGTTAACCTGGAGGACGACCGTGCAACAAGTGGTGCTCCGAATTTGTCATTTAGCGATGTTTTTCGCGAGGTGTTGACGGTAGCTGATGACGGGTTTCTTGAAATGAGAGTATGTTCATTGGCGTTGATTGTGACATGAAGTTGTGATTGTTTTGAGTTAGAGTCTCCGGACCCTCGTCTGTGTGCGTGCTATGATGGTGTTGATCGGACCAGAGACATAAGTTGGGGTGGTGGAGATAACATTATTTGTTGGTTTTGTGATTCTGACATTTTCGTAAAACAGAGTTGATGTGAAAACAGATTTTTTGTCGAAGTAAGATGGTTAGATGAAAGCTTTTGTTATGATAACGGATAAGTGTGATAATATGAAGGTTTTCGTGTTTTGTAACGAAAAATAATTTAGATATGTGAATTTAAATATTGAAAAATGATGATTTTTGCGGTAAAATCTTTG
This sequence comes from Chrysanthemum seticuspe, assembly GCA_019973895.1. Classification (NCBI taxonomy): domain Eukaryota; kingdom Viridiplantae; phylum Streptophyta; class Magnoliopsida; order Asterales; family Asteraceae; genus Chrysanthemum; species Chrysanthemum seticuspe. The sequence goes on from BPTQ01000007.1 coordinate 312,959,551, forward strand.
TTTGTGATTTTTTAGGAAAAATAAGAAAGTTTTTTGATGAAACAAAGCTTTTCGGTGACCGAAAAAAGAAAATAATGTCTTGTTATTATGTTGTGTATAGAACGGATGGCGGCATGTTTACATATGGTACGTATGGGGTGTGATTTGGGTAAGAATAATCGTATGTTCGCTTTCTCATGTTCGGTAAGGACCCCAAGGTATGATCGGGGATCAAGAGTTAGGGTAACACTCACATACGACTATAGTGTGTGTAAATTTGTGAAGATTGGATAGCTTCACTTGACATTTGCTTGGTCCATTCCGTGGAGAAAGGACTGGCATTTATTGGGATGCACTTAGAGTTTTGTGCCACTTATGAATGCGATTCAATGGTTAAGGATGCTCCACGTGGTGGACATCCAAAGGAGGAGACAAGAATAACATGTGTCATGATATTTTTAGATCTCCTAGGTGCATGGAATGTTTCATGCACGATTGTACGTATCGACGAGATATCCGCAACACTACCTTAATGCTAAGGAGGTAGTGACGCATGTCACGTTGTAATGGCCCTTTAGGATAAGATCCTAGTCCATCATTTTATTGGATGTATTTATCAGGCTTGATTCGATCGCTATCAGGCCTGGGAACTTGCTTCCCAGGCGAAATGTGATGTGTTTTACTCTTGCAGCTTATCTTGTATTTGTGTCAAGTGTATGGGTTACTATCAAACCACTTTATATTGTTGTCATTTTCTTTTTCATTTTGGATTTTTGATTTTTCATTCTTGAAATAAGTCAATAACCAACGTCTTCTTGACAAGATTTTAGTCAACCTAGAGTCATATACGTACTATCTTGACTAGCAATGATTGTTACATGCCTAGCTAGTTGCAAACAGTATCAGTCCAGCTTAAATGTCATTTGGTTTATAGACCTCCGTAAATAGCTACGTTAATGAGTGAACTTTCTGCATAAGTTCTTGAAGGAGACTATCTACCAATACTCGCACTTTGTTCTAAACTATGGTTGGATATCGTTAACTTATTGGATTGCACATATGGGATGAAAAAGTTATATATAAAATTTTCAGATATGCAAAGCTTTTGTTATAAATTCTTTTGCTAAAACTTCTAAGATACTATTATTTTTGCAATTGGCTGTCATATATATTGACACTGGAAAAGTGTGGCAAAAATTACAAAAACTGTCGAGTGGGGGGGGGGGGGGGGCCCGAAGGGAATGAAGAAGTGGAATCAACAAGTTGTCGAGTTAAGGAGAGTGAAAGGGCCCAAAAGGGTGACAGTAAGGTGGTGTATGCATGTATGCTTGCACGCGTGTAGGGATGAATATATGTCGATTTAGGTTAGTGATAAAAATTATGAGCTTGAACTTTGAACACTTGAATTTAAATTGTTTCTTTGTTTCTCCATATTTTGGGCTTGGGCCCAGGATACGTGTAAGTGGCTAAGTGCAAGTGCAAGGGCAACCCCTATACCCCAGTCATGAAAAACATCAAGTACAAACAATGAAATTCAAATTGGCCTAGGAGGCTAGGATCACATTTTCTCAAACGCTAATGATTTGTACACTCTAAAAAGTTATTTGCACACTCAACATAAAAGCAATTAAAGCATAATATTTAATGTTATACAAATATATAATGCGCATATGTACTGTCCCAATCAATTTCTAAAATGTGCAAATCAATTCTTATTCCAAAACCATACACAACTAACAGACTACAAAGTCATTTTGCCTAGGATCATTTATAAGAACTGTTATAGACACACATTTTGTTATGAATCGGCTTGGTTCTTTTAATCCTATACATGATGATAAAATGGTTATATACGGATACTTGGCAAAGAACGATTAATGTATATAGAAGATTTGAAAATATTACTCATGTAGGAAACGTATGCATTTATAACCAGTTTACAAGTTACATAAACAATAACTAAATGTAAATTACATAAATAACATATAAACATACATAACGTGTAAAATGTAAAATTAAATCAGTAAAATGATGAGGCTCGTGTTTGACATGTTTGTTTTAAAAAAAATACAGTAAAACCTCTGTAAATTAATGATGTTGAGACCGGAATATTTTATTAGTTTAGCGAGATATTATTATATCGATAAATTAATAATTTATTAATTCAAAGAGATTTTACGTATGACTTTTAAATTTCCAAGTCTAATATATAAGTTATAATATAAACTAATTAGAGATGGCAAATAAATCAGAAAAACAAGTTCCAATTAACATTTTATGAATCAACATTCACATATTAATTGAATTTGTCAAGTTCAATAGAGAGATTTAAAAATGAACTCAATATAGATTTGATGTTCAACAAAAAAAAAAAAAAAAAAAAAAAACAATAGATTCATTTTTTACTAAACAGTCTTAGAACTTTAAAGTGTATCATATACATGGAATTTTTTAGTAACTACTATTAATTTATAGTTTCGTTGGAACCAATATTTATACACTGGGCTTTCAAAAAAATTATTATCTTATTATTTTATTGATTGAAGTCTAAATTTGTAATAGTCCCAAGTTGAGACTGAACAAATTAGTAATTTTATCGAGTTATTAATTTATCGGGTATTAATTTATAGAAGTTTTAATGTATGTCGTCATTAACTCATTATGCAACATCTTAAGCATCGCGTACAACTAGACGCGACAAATTATCCAGAAATATCATTAGATCAGATGCGTGTTACTCGAGCCGGAAATATTTTGAGTTGAGCTTTTGTTGGTGCATTTTTGTGTGTGGAAAAAGAATTGAGGAAGTCCATATTTATGCCGAAAAAATATCTTGTTTATCTGAACTCGGTTTCATTGATAAGTTGAGACATTGATTCATGATTTTTTTAATTTGATTCACTAGTTAACATCCATTAATAATGGATCAAATCTATAAATAAGAAATTTGATTCACAAATATGTATAAAAATGAGTTATGGTAACGATTCACTAAATTTGTACATATAATTCACAAATTACCTTTTAGTGCAAAATAGTGAAATTTATAGCTTTGTTTCAATTTTATTTTACACATTTTAGATTAAAATCACATTAAAATGAGTTATACAATAATAAAATTAAATCAGAGTTAAAAATCTATCGTATTAAGCCTTCTCAATATAAGTATTCTCAATGGATCTAGATTCTACTATTTAAACACAATTTGAAATCTCCCAGAAACTCCATGATCTTTGTGACTTGGCTATCAAGGTCACTCGCCACGAGCGCTTGCGCAAAACATAGAAATTGAATATATATTACTTGTTAAGTAAGCATCAATCAATTACTGAAATAAACTTATACAAAAGGGACTAGCGTGAGCGGTCGATTTCAGAGTTACATTTGTGTCTGCATGTTGCACGGGCTCTCATGGGCTCACAAGCTTAGTAAATTAGACCCCATGAGCCTTCAATTTCAAAGCTCCATCGCATCCACGTGTTACACGGGTACACATAAGTTCTAAAGCTTGAAACTCAAACGAGCCAAATTGCCAGCTTTCTGCACCTCCCTGCAAAAACTACTCTTGTTTTTGTTCTACGGTTCCACACCAATGTGGGACAAACATAAGCCTATTTCCAAATTTTAGCTTTCATGTTGTAGGTGAGTTCTTTTGAGATTTGATATCTCATTTATATTGACTTTATTTTGAGCACATATAAAGTCATTGCGAAGCTCTCTTACAAAAAAACGCAAACCCATAAAATGCTAATAATATATTACTCGTTACGTCTCAATTCATAAGTCTAACTTTCTATTTTGGGTTGTATTAAAATATTTGTCTATTTTATAATTTAACCAATTAAAAGAGACTTTAGTGAGTGAAAATAATATTTTATTTGTGAAAATTGTAGTCAATGAAAATTTTATAACTACGTACAATTTGAAAATGAACCTATAATAATTTGATATGCATGTAGCTATATATAACACGTATATATATTTGTGTCCAAAACTAACGAAAACCTCAAGAAAAATTTAACATGGTATTATCAAACTGACAAAAACAATTTCCAAGTGTTTTATTACAAAATGTAATATCAAGAAAACGCAAGTGTGACGACGAGATGAAATTTAAGTATGTTATGGCGAGAGCCTGCCATGATTGGGCCAAAAAAAAAGGTTACTAGGAAGGGATGGGTGTAAGTTGTATAATATCCCTTACACGACGAGGTCATTAGACTAGGCATAATAGTGAACACTCATGATCGTAGTCAACACTGTTATATCAGTGCAAGTGTGCAACTCAATTTTCTCTCTCTATAACTTTTTTAATGACAAACTTAGGGTAATAGTGACCGCAATCATTTTTTTCTCATTTTCATTTTTTACAATAATAAAATTAAAATTTCATTAATAACTAAAAAATATTACATTAATAATTCAAATAAAATTAAAAACATTATAATAAAAATTGAAACTTAAATCACTAGTCTAAATTATATCTCTTTCTTTATTTTTCGCTTCATCTCCAACACTGTCTCTCGTTATCTTCTGGTCAAATGGTCATCGAAAGTATAATAAAATATGAGGTCTTTGCTAGTTTTTTTCCTTATTAAAAGATAAACATTTTACGTTGCAGCTCAAGTTTTTCTTGCTTTTGTGCAATTTTCCGTTGTTTCAATTTCATTTGCTGTTAATGTGCCTTTTCTTCCATTTCTATTTGTCGTTGCTTCAACTATAAGTAATGTTTTTTTAATAAATGACCAAGCGGTCAATTTTTGTACTTTTGGAGTGTTTGTTTTTTGTACCAAGCTCTCACACGTCTCAGTTTTATTCTCGACTAAGTCCTCATTTTTTTATGCTATAGGACGCGGCCAGTGAGGGAAGGGTGTACAGGGGAGGACGCGTCGGGTGATGAGTCGACCAAGCTATTACAACTGGTCTTAGGCCAAATCCACATTCATGGTAAAAGTACACAATGCCACATTTACCACCACACACAATAGCCTTACTTGTTCCTTGGCAGGTTTATCATCATATGATATATTGGTATCATTGGTGTCAGTGACGGAGCTTCAAATTCTTTTTTATAAAGGCTGAAATTATAAAGGTTTGATATGAATCACAAAAAGAACCATAGTATTATGTAAAAAGAGATAAACAAGAACTAAATGATAAAGAAAAAATAGAACTCCACGTGATGCAACGACCTTTTAAACTAGAGGTCTTAGAAGGGCAACACCCTCCTTGATCCCTTAAAACCGCTCTTGACTGATGTAGGTCTAGATTGTTTTTGGTTATATTTTTGTTTTAAGATTTGCAATTGATAAGTAGTAACTACTCAAAATGCTTGATATACGTAAACTTTAATTTTATTTTTTATTTTTTATTATTTATTTAATTTTTATTTTTTATATATATATTTTTTATGATAGTAGTTTAGATGAGGATTAATGTTATATACACATAAGTTTTATAGAAGAAAATTCACAAATGATGTGTATATTAGTTTCTGGATGCAAAAAAGTGAGGAAAAACATTAAAAGAAAGAGAGATAATACTTATCATGATCAAAGTTATAAATAGCGCGAGGCGAGACGTGGTGACATGATCAAGTTTCACGCTTTAGCGGTCAAGGTGTAGTTTTTGCGTTTATAAGGCGTGACACAAGATGACAAAAAATATGAAAGTATTTACCTATTTATATCATATTTTATATATATTAAGTTTACAAAAAACATGACATAAGATGGCATAAGGCGTGCCGTAACGAAATAACCAAGCCTCACACTTTTACAAAATTTTGCGCCGCCATAACGCGCTTTTTAAAACCATGACCATGATACATCATTGTGTGAATTTTTTAAAACCAATATGGATCTAGCATCACTCAATTTAGAAACAAAGGCAATATGATATCTAACTATAAAGGGAGATGATTTTGTACACATTTAGATTTGATTTGCACACTCCAATATACAACTCTATAAAACAGAATTTATAAACTGTATAACTGTTCAATGCACAGTATGAAGTGTGCCAATCAAAAAGTGAGATGTAAAAATCATTTCCTAACTATAAATACCCTACAACAGAAATTGGTACTAAACAAATGTCGCTGATCTTTTTTGGACAATGATTTCTAATTATTTTAATGTGCAAGATTGCTACTTTAGATCTCAATTGTTACGTAGACGACAAAATAACTTCACATTAAGAATTGATAAACAAAATCTTGGAATGCATGAAGTTGTATAGAACTAGAAGTCCGATGTCTTGTAGTCTTTTACTTTAATATCCCACGCGTGCAAGGACATAGGGATTCCATGTACTCGACAACGTAATGTTTTAGATTTTTGGTCAAATGATTAAAAAAAGTATCACACATGTCATTATTTTTTTTGTGGGTAGCGAACAATTTTTTTTTTTTTTTTTTTTTTTTTTTTTTTTTTTTTTTTTTTGTAGGTAATTTTCTTTCAGATTTATCCTTTTTAGGGTATTTTGCGAAATTTTTGGATATTTTTGCCCCTCTTAGCTAATAGAATTTTTTTTCCGAATGGCAAAAATGTCACATATTACCCTAAAAAGGATGAACTTGAAAGAAGAGTACCCACAAAAGCAAAAAAAAAAAATCGCTACCCACAAAAAAAATTATATCAAGTATGATACTATTTTTAATCATTTGCCCTAGATTTTCTAGAACAACGATCACATAGCCGTTAAGTTTGAAAGTTCTCTCTATTCTTCATTTTGATCCTTCTTAAAACAAATTAATTACATGTTTAATTGATCGGAATCGATTTGGTCTCAAATCAAATAACAAATATATCACAACATTTCATTTTTGAAAATATAAACGAGAAAAGAAGAGCCATGGTTAGAGTCTAATAGTTCCTAGTTAAACCTTACTTAAAAATCTGTTATAAATAAATGTAGAACTCAAAGAATAATACAATTAGTATAATTTGGAATCAAAGGGCAACTTAACAATAAGAGCTAAGATCCTCTTGGAAGAAATCCAACAAATCAGTTTTTGAGCAGAATCACAAATTAAGAACTAATTCAACAAGAACTCGATAAAATGTTATGATGCTTTAATGTCGAGTCACATCAAGTCACCAACACATACGAAATATTTAATCTCAAACGTTTATTAAACATGAGCTGTTTAAAAAGGTACAAATAACCCTCAATTCAATCTCTATTCATAAAAAACAAGAGGAAGAAACCTAATTTTTGATGAACAAAGAATCTACACATTGACTAATAAAGTTTGAGCTAATTTACAACGAGACCTCTAGACTTATATCTCAACTATTACGCACTAATGTTCTAACAAGTTCCAATAAAAGTTATCAAGTTCGAATACCTTAAGTTACAATTTAGTAGTAATCCAACTTAGCCATATAATTTAGAATGATTTGTTTAACCGGTGCCCTTAAGGCTTTGGTTAAGATGATTATTTAAGAAAATTCTTTGCTTATTAAATTAAAAATCACAATCAATTATTATAATTTGTAAATTTAATAAATGTGTATCAAGTGTAATTTTTAATTGGGAGGTGATTTGTACACTCATCAAATTGATTGATACACTATATTTTTGAGTTCTTTGACATTTATACCCTCACATCATTTTTACACATTTTTACTCTGTAAGGGTATAATTGTCAACATACTTTAAAATAAAGTGTGTCAATCAATTTAATAAGTGTACAAATAATCTCCCTTTTAAATTTTAAAAAAAGTTCGGTATAAATTAATTGACCCTAACTAATGTCTGAGAGCAATTGTTAAACAATCACAATTTGAAATCATAAGGCCATTGGGTAGTACGTAAAGTCCAGAATTTATGTGCCAAGTAACATACGAGGGCTCGAATAAAGTTTCTTACGTAACAATAAAGAAACATGTGAATCGGTTTTAAATCGTTGATGGTTGTACGTAACGTCCAGAATTCTTGTTCGACGTTGTTTATGGTCGTTACTTAAATTAAGTTTTATAAGCTAGAGCTACTCTTGGGGTGCTGGGTTGGGACCAACGGATTCACCAATTATGGGGTTGCGGTCACGTTTTATAAAACTCTATGAAAAGATTTGTTAGAGACAAAGTTATTTTCAGAATTTTGTGCTTGTTTGTTTGTAGATCATAAGAGAGGGGGGAGTGGTCACCTAATACCCTAGGTGCCACCTCACCTCCATCCAATAAAAACCTTACACATCAAAAGTACCCAATTTTACCCTAACCATACCCTAAGTGGAGGGAGTGGTCACCTACACTACCCGATTTTTTTTTTTTTTTTTTTTTTTTTTTTTCATACAACGGTCAAAAATCCCATCCAAAATCACCAAATAATACTCGGCTTCGTAAACTGATTTTTGTACCCGATTTGCATACCCGAAGGAGCGGCGGCGGTGTTACCGATCGGATACACCTACCCGATTTGGTACCCGATGCCCACTCCCTCCCCTCTAAGAATCCCATATGAAATCGACCAGCCTACATAATAAATTAAGAACATGTCAGTCACCGGAACAAGAAACAATTACATTGTCAGGAATCGTTTGAAGAAAACCAAGTCCACACGTTCCAAACACCACTCTTTTACCCTCCAAATTTTATAGGGATCCACAAAGTATTGTCTTATTTATTTTACGAGTAGTAATTTAACAATAGCATCCAAAGTCCCATTAATCAAACGGTATAACGCAAAACATTCATTTTCACGTGAATTATGTAAATGTTTTTACTTTTAGAAGACATACGTAGTGTTATTAGAAAAATGTCTCAAAGGCGTCGAAACACACAGAACTCAACACCTTTGGAGTTGTCCGGTTAAGCTTCTTGAAATAGCTTATTGTGTCTTTGATAACACACTAATTTAGCTATTCCAAAGCTAGTAGTCACTTTTTATGAAGTGCTTGAATATATTTAGCTTGTTTTGACAACACAATAAACCAATAACTAACTCAACAAACTTAGCCAAACACCCTTCGGTATGTTAGCTTATTTTTAAACTGCAATTATATTAGAAGAAAAAAACTGGCATTATCGAGAGACCCCATGAGCGTTGAAGCGACGGAGATGATAAGTGATGTAACCGTGGAAGGGTGCTCAGCTAACGCTCCACAGTTCCACCCTAACTTAGCCAAACGCTCAGTTAGCTAATTGCAATTGTTCTTGAGAGAACCATGAGCGTTGAAGTGGTGGAGTTGATAGGTATTCGATCAGCAACCCTAATGCTCCACGTCAAGATACCAGACATGTATTTATTCATTTAAGAGCGGATTTTTTTTTCTTCTTTTTTTTTTTTTTGCAATGGTAACTATGAACAACCAACCGTGTATAAACAAAGTTTTTCTGGTAGTGATTGACCATCTCTACCTAGACATTGCCCTCTATCAGTCTTGCTAGATCTAAATATATCATACACCATGCTCAAAACATACTCCTACTAATCTAAACTTACATGACAAAAAACTACCTTAAATATACATAGATCTTAATTTTATACAACAACTAATATTCCGAAGATCATGAGTTCAAAATTGAGTAGTTGACATCAGCAAGACCCACATGGGGTCGGGTCCGTCAACAGGTTCAAAAAGCCGGGGTGCCCCATGCCCCTTCCCATCACGATCCATCTTTTTAACAATGTGGGCCCCGATCCATTTCTAACCCTTCGATCAACTCAAATACACTTGACACTGTATAACAGTTTTACCCATTTTAAACCCTGGAACCACAGTAAAACTCACTTCTGGAGAGCTTTTTACCGGTTCTTCATTCACACTTTCCATGTACACTTCCGAAAACCGGCTCCCTTTTCGGACTTGAAAGACCGAGGCCTTGCTTGGATCAAACGCGAATGCTAGACAATGTAGGAGGTAAACGCGCTTAGCCATTTCAGCAAACGAGTTAAAAAAGGCTGTTTCCGGGGTTTTTTCGGCACCCACTAGGTTCCTTTGGTTCAAGTTCCCGAAAAGAGCGAATTCCATTATCGGGTGAACCAGTCGTAAATACTTAGAGTAACAAAATCTAGCAAATGTCGAGCTAGGTTTCCATTTAAGGTATTCACTTGCTTTTATAGACTTTAACTCCATAAACTTGTCGAAAAAATATTGACTTGAACTCGCGACATTTGACTCGTTGAACCCATCGAACATAACCTGATAAACAAAAGACTCGAATGCGTAACATATATGAGTTGTGTCCCGATAAATAACATCTGGTTGGATGGAACTAGCAGCTGCATTTAAATCCCAATTCGCTTCTTCCATTTCACTCATCATTAACTTCACGAAACTAGTAACAGACTTTCTCGTTTGCTGAAGACATAATACGAAACTTTTCGGACTTAATGACAATAAGCTAAGTTTCTCCTGAGGCGAAAACGGTCCACTAGAGTTTAACCTTCTTTCAGTAATCTTATTTTCTTTATTCGCTTCATCGAGTTTTTCTTTTAAGAAAATGATCTCTGAATCTTTGAGCTTCTTCTGACTGTCTAATGTTTTCGTGGTTATTTCATACATTTGTAACAGGTTTTTCTGTTCTTGGATTTCGGCTTGTAGCTGAATGGTTTCAGGGGCTTTTTCGTTGTTGTCAAGATGTTTCTTGATGAATAGCTGTTTGAATTCAGATAAAGTTTTTAGTTCAGATACCATGATCTGATCAGCTGACTGAATACCATCAGGATCATAAGGAGACTGAGCATATTGCAACTGAGCATATGCAGCTTTAACTGATGAGATAGTAGCAAACACTTTGGCAATAAACGCATCCATTGCAGCTTGGTTTCTAATCTTCTCATGGTCAATGTCATGTTTGGTTTTTTCACTTGACTTTGTTTTTCGAGTTTTGTCAAGAGTTGCAGCCCTTGTTGCAGCTCGAGTATGCAAGACTTTCGCGAAAGTTCGGGCTAATCTGCTCTTGTTTGGGGCAAGAGCTAGAGCTGATTGATTAAGTGGTTGTTCCATCTGAAATGAAATATGTTGCAATGATTATTTGTGAGATTGGCAATGGTTGTGTAATGATTTATGTAATATGACAATGATATTTCAAAGATAAGTAGAGGCAAATGGAGATGATATAAAGACTACAACAATGATGAAAAAGCACTAATGTTCTTTAGATTAGAGAAAAAGCAGTGTGCTTTAACTCTTATATTGAGGCAATAGTACTCGTGTGTTAGAAAGAGAGGAAACAAAAAGGGTGAAAAATAAATATAAAAAGAGAACCCGAATCTAACTAAAGAAGCTTGATCTTGATCTAAAGATGAAGGCAAAATTTTGTTTTTATTTCATAAAAAAGAAATGACATGAAAGATGAGAAACAAATGTGACCCACAACCTAAAGAATAAGTGATGGAATGATCAGAAAATTTATTTTTCAAGATCTACTATCCGTATTATATATAGGACCTATACTTTATCAGTGCAACAAATTTTAAAATGGATATGTTATAAGAACCCTGATAATAAGGGGTTTTGGTCAAAATATACAAACCGCGATGCATACTGAACAACTTTCCGATACGTGCTAAGATTGAAAACCCACACTTATAAAAGGGTTTGTATAAAGTGCCCCATTTTAAAAGTAATCTTCTTCATGCATGTCCTACCTTTGATTAAAGAATAAGTAATGGAATGATCAGAAAATTTATTTTTCAAGATCTAGTACTGTCTCTATTCTATATAGTTTATCAGTGCAACAAAATTTAAAAGTAATAATTTTCATGTCCTACCTTCGATTAAAGAGGTGAATGTCTATGCAAATTGCACAAGTTAAATTCACAAACTGAACTCGATCAGTATCAAGACCATTCATCTCACATACAATCACTGAGGCACCGATTCTTAACGTGTTCGAGTTTCCTATATCTATAAGGCATGTCTCGCCTTTATTTCATGAACTGTCGAACACACCTTAAGTATCTCTTTGATTCTTTACTAGAAGAAATGGACTGTTTATCAGTTATCATGATTATGCTTCTACAGTTCTACCTAATTAGTCGGCATTCAGACACATTCTTTAATTATCGTAATTAAGGACATGTACTACCTATCAATCTTGAGTGGAGTCATGACACATCTAGCAATGTTGGTATGAGGAATGTCGTTGTCCCAGCCGAGACATCACGTACATTATTTCGCTTCCATTCCTTGTAGTTTACTCATTACCATTAACGTCTAAATAACAAAAGGAGTGTCTATAGTCTATATACAGAGTATATAATTTTCTAAGTTTCAAAAGTTTAAACTAAACGATCTAGATCTTTAGGCAAGTTCATCTTTTTAACCATCAAAAGTTTAAAACTCTAGGGTGAAAAAAAGAACACAAAGGGACAAAAATGGGTGGGGCCCACATGCTTATAAAGAGGTACAATAATCACCACCCAGATAATACGTGAAGTATGGCCCTCTTTTATTTTCATAAATCCCAGGTGCCCCATTTTCTGCACTATTAACTCCAAATTTACAAAAAGCAACAATGGAAAAGATGAAAAACACTCCGATATGTCAGCAAAAAGAGTCACGTGCCGATCAGCTGATCTATCTTTATACTCATTCACAGCTGGCTGGGCCGTTTCTTACATATGTACATGTTTACTTTACTAGGCACGATTAAAATGCATACAACTTTTTTATTCAAAGCATTTGCATTAGAATTACAGGACAGTGTCTATGAATGCTTATTTAAGCGCTTAATTGCTATCTATACTACTATATAAAGCATTTTAGTTGTGAGCTCCACAAAAAATTAAGATAAGGAGCTTCAATCATTGAGTGACATGTGTCACTTCTCTAACTAAAAAATAACAAAAAATGAGGAGCTCTAACAAACTAAAATAAAGATCTCCAATAATGGGGTGACACATGTCACTTCTTAACTAATTAATCACCTTTATTTTTAAATTTAATTATCTTTTAATTCGTTTAATTTTTTTATAATCTAATTCCACCATATTTTTAAACATTTCGTGCTCTTTAATTCAACATACATTTTGATATATTTTTATGAGTTTTTAGTTTTTACATTTTTAGTAGATTTATTTTATTTTGATTTAAATTTTTATAACTTTAACATTTATTTTAATCAATACAAACTTTATTTATCAAAATCATTTACTTTTGGGAAAGTGTTTGACGGGAAAGAGATTGTGAAGGTCTTTTTATATGCGGGAATAATGATGTCATGGGAAAGATACGGAAAACCCAAACAAACACATACAACTAACACATATACATTTGGAGTGTTGTGAAATGAATTCACTAAGCGGGTAGGGAATTGTGATGAGAGTTAGGTTAGCAATTCATTTACTATATTTATTATATAACTATATTTATCGCCGCCGCTGTGCGCGGGTATCTAACTAGTCTACTATAACTAGTTATGAGCGTTTAAGGGCCACCCTTATATTCGTACGAATGTAGGCACAAAAACAGGCCGAGCTAGTAGGGACTAGGGGTCCATAATACTATGATCGGCCCACTTTTAATGCTCAAGTACCATAGATATACTATTAATCTATAAAATTGTAACTTTGTATGTCAGCAAAAAGAGTCACGTGCCGATCAGCTGATCTATCTTTATACTCATTTGCATGTGGCTGGGCCACATGTTTGCTTTAATTTACTAGGCACGATTAAAATGCAAAGGATCATTCATTCAAAGCATTTACACTAGAATCATAAGAGGTGTTCGTAATGCTAATTTAAGCGCTTATTTGCTTATCTACTATAACTAGTTATATGCAATGCGGCACAAAAAGAGGCCGAGCTATGCATGGGCAGAATACCACGTCAAGAGGGCATGGTGCAGTGGTGGATAACATGTTATAGGTGTTATTTTGGCACCTATGGCGGCCCTATAAGTTTATATCGCACGCCCTTTTGCGTTATAGGTGTTGATGGTGTACCCATTCTTTGGCTCAGAGCCTAACCATTGAATGACGCACACACATGAACACTCGAACTGCTCATTGACATAAAGCATACTAGACTACCGTAAGGAAATCCGTCAATACACTTGATTCCACTTCCCCTAGTCCCGAGACTCTGAAGAGCCATAGCCTCCAAGGAGATCGAGGTTCCATAGCTAAAAAACAAACATAATATTTCATGGACCCTACACGAATAACGGTCGTCTTTTATTCCCGCTCAAGCAACAACCGCACATGGGCACGATCTCAGAGCCTATGCTCAAAGCCTCCTTATTTGCTAAAGAGAATATGCTCCACTCTAACCAATCCGTTTGAGACATGTGGCAAATCTAAATCCTTCATAGGGTTTGCCTATAAATACCGCGACATGTGCACATTTCACGTATGTTGTAATTCTCTCTCACTACTTTCTCTCTCTAAACATTACCTCACAAACTCGATGACTTATTCTCACGCTAAAACCGGTTCCCAAGGTCACCTCATGCGCTCCGACTAACCCAAACGTGTTTTCTGTCTTTTTTCAGGTCACCACAAGTTCTTGAAGTATCTAGCTTACGTCATCAGTAGGCTGTGATCATTAGGTGCAATCTGTTGTACAAGCACGTGCCAATGACATCCAATTCACATTCGTTATGCTTTTTTTTTTTTTTTTTTTTTTGTTGAGTGAGTGAGGTTTTTTTTTTTTTTTTTTTTTTTTTTTTTTTTTTTTTTTTAGTGTGTTATAGTAATGTTATTGGGGAAAATGTTTATGTTATAGGGTATAAGCTAAGGTGAAGTCATATAATAGTTAGAAGGTGCAACTTTGCCTTCCACTTTAAGCCTCTTTAGCTACCATATACATAATTACTTTTTAAAAAATCCAAAAATTGTCTTGTTTCTCCATTGTGGTTTCCACAAAATGGTTATAGCATTGCTATAGGTTGTACTATTAGAACCCCCCTATGGGGTCACATCGTACTTTATATTCCTTTTGTCCCCCACTTTTTTCAGTACAACACAGTTTTTTGTCAGTTTCTGTTATGTATTTCTGACAGTTTTAAGCGTTTGACTTATTAAACTTTATATTTACTGTTCCGCATTTTCAGGTTTATAGTTTTTTGATATAAACAAAATTATAAAAATAAAAAAAAAATAAAAAAAATAAAAAAAAAATGCAAAAAAATTAGGGGGGGTCAATCTAAAATTATAGCCACCGTCAAAATAACCCCACCCATTGCTATACTACTAGACTCGGGACAATATTGACACGTGTCTCTTTTATATGAGAAAAAGTGCATATTAGTTGTTGGATTCATTCGCTTGCATTCCTGCTAGCACTACAAAAAGCTCCGGGTATTGTGTGCGACTGTCATGTAAATTTTTGTGCGACTTGTAAGTGACAAACCACTTTTTGTGCGACTGACAGTTAAAATGAGTCCAAGTTTTTTCATTCTATTTAATACTTATGTTATAATAAGTTAAAACTCGATATAGCAAAGCATCAACATGATCTAGCCAAATATTAAAGAGAAAAGTATCAAAAAGTGCCAAAATCTTTTTGGTAGTCCCCATTGTGGTCAATTTTTTCCTCAATCTCCAAAATTGTCATACGCAGCCACTAGACTCCGCAGCTCCACCCAAAATGCGACACATGTCATAAGGAAAGTACACTTTTTACTTTTTATTCTACCCAAATAACCACCAAAATTGCGCAACCGACGACTACTCAACCTCCTTTTACTCGACTTGCATTTATCCAAGTGCAAAAAGTACAAAAAGTTTTAAAAAAAAGTACAAAACTACTTTTATCCGATGTACCAGTTTTTTTCTTTTCCAATGTACATGGAAACCCGGTCGAATGCAAGAACCATCGGATCATACACAACAATTCATCGATACATGATTATCAATCCAAATCTGATTATCATTCTCAAACTTAAACACAAACACAAACAAAAAAAAAACATATATTGTCACCGATTGAGATAGGATTTTTGTTTATGTCCAATGTATTCACCCTTTCATCGCTTTGATGTAAGTATCATATTTAGATGTAATAAATGTTTAATCCTTTAGTTAGGTTTGGGATTGTTACAGATCAGATTGCACTTTAATGATAAACTCTTTTGGGTATATCAATTTTGGCTGAAAATAGTTGGTATCTTGTATTTTTTGTACCAGTAACACAATATACCAATGAAGACTCAATAATCTTGTAGCTAGTATCATGTATAAATTAGTTTTATTTTTAATATTTTGTTTTTTGTTAACCTAGGTTTATGATTCGACGGTTAGTTTGAGAACTAAGCTACACCTTCTGAAAACAATAGCAAAGAAGTTGGCAGCTAAAGAGGAAAGGTATAACAAGTTTAAAAGTAGTGTTTTTGGTCCTTGGTTAGATATTAGAACGGAGGACCATGATAATCATGTCCTGAACTTTTTGCTTCAACACCAAAGGATTATCAAAGACGCTAGTACTGATATGCCTTTTATTTTCGATATTGGTCACAATACATTAGAGTTTGGTATGAGGGAATTTTGTTTGTTAACTGGTTTCAAATTTGGAAATCCTTCTTTAGACCATTTGAGTAACAGCGTCTCAAATTTCCATAACCGTGTATTTCCTACTCTACCAAGAATAAAGGGTGACGATCTTAAAGCACTTCTTGAAACGGATAAGGATTTTAAAAAGCTATCTCATGATGATTCAGTCCGTGTTTTTCTATTGCTGGCTTTAGAGTATGTATTCATGGGTAACGAGCTTAGGCACGTTATACCAGATGAGATTTTGGCTCTAGTGGATGATTTGTCTGCTTTTGATGCTTTCCCTTAGGGACAATATATTTGGCACGAGCTTCACCTTAGGGTGTATAATGTTGATTCAAGACACCGTAAGGATATTTTGAAAAAAATTGCAACACACGGGAAAAAATACAAGCCTCAATATTCTTTGAACGGATTTGTTTTCGTCTTTAAGGTTTGCAAGCTTTTCTCATTTATTGCTTGTCTCATGTATTGCTTGTCTCATTTATGTCATTGCAGTGTAAATGTTGACCCAACCCACCCATACCATAAATGTTGACCCAACCCAGCCTTTAGTATCTAAATGCTATGTTTGACTCCCCAAATCTACTTTTAAGTTTGGTTTTAATCAACTCTAGAGTGCAACTGCGTTGTTATCAGAATATGTAGTCATATAGAATAGAATACCTCATTTATTGTGACGTTTATATGAATCTAATAACATAATGCAGTGACGTAATTTTGTCTGACTTTTGAAGTACACATATTTGAGATGTTTTCTCATCCGAAACTCTTAGCTTAGAAACAGATGCTTGACTAATAGTTGCTGAAACACAACATGTTCATATTAAGCGCAAACTTGTAGCTGAAGTTTGATATATCTTTGTTACGTTGGCATATACAACTTGTTACGTTGACAGATTATAATTAACTGATATTTATTTAGCCATTAAGTTAGTTTAGTTATTTAACATTAATGGTTTTAAAACCTTTACAGATTTGGTTATTGGAACTTTTTCCGAATTCTACAAATTGGTGGCACAAAGACGATGATGTTGTACCCCGTTGTGTTTCATGGAGTAATGGTATAACATTTACAAAAGGTGATTGTGAGAGTCTATTTAATTCTAGAGAGCCAATTAATTCACTTGTCCCCACCGAAAAGGAGATCATTACATCATGGTGGACATGTAGTTTAGACTATTTCAAGAATGGCTCAACAGAAGATGCATCTCATAGACCTTTAAAAAAGAGGAATGTTATTCCGCGTACACATGTTCACACGGAGGTTCACACGGAGATTCACCGTGAGGTACATGTTCGCACTGAGGTGCATAGCTATGAAGGATTGGATGACCCAGCGCTTGCACAGAAGGTTGAGGATATTGAGCGTACATTTGGGAGTCGTTTAAGTGCACTTGAGAAATATGTGAAACCTCCCAAGGATACATCTTTTATGCAGATGTCGAGTGTATCGGATAATCCTAGTGAAGTTGATCAAGTCTCAAAGGTTTGTTGTTTATAAACAAAAATTTTATGTTTACATTGAATGTGTAAATAAGATTTATATATATATTACCTTATTTTTGCAGTCCTCTAGTAGATTATTAGAAAATTCTGAACCTCGAGGTGAGCTTATAAAGAAGATTGAGTATATTGAAGCATTCTTTGGGAGACGTTTAACAGCACTTGAGCAACACGTTAAGAATGGCATTAACGAGACTATGGAGCCTTGTAGTGTACATGATCATGAACCAAATGTTGTTAATACTGCAAATCAAGAAAAGGTAAGTTCTTGAATTTTGTTTCCTTATCAACATGGCGTATATTATTACAAGAATGTTGTTAAGGGCTAAGATTAGTTGAATTTTTGCAGCCCTCTGTGAACGAGACTCTGGAGCCCACTAGTGTAAAGGTCGAGAACAGGTTTAATGATAGTGTGGAGCCCACTAGTGGAAAGGTTGAGAACAGCTTTAACGATAATGTGGAGCCCACTGCAAATGAAGAAAAGGTAATATTATTAAGTTCTTTAATTTTGTTTCTTTCATTATTTATATGTATGCAGCCCTCTCTTGAACCTGACAATGCAAATGAAGAAAAGGTAATATTATTACATAACGAGACTATGGATATTATTACATAACACTCGTCATAAAATAACATTATATTTTATTTATACTTCTTATGCAGCCCTCAAATGCATTTGATAATGATGTCAAATTGCATCCTGACATGGATATTCAACATGATCCAAAGGAAATGGAATATTTTAACGGTGGAATCAACGAAGCTGAACCTGGATTATTGGATTTAGCATATAGAAACATGTTTGACTCACCGTTTCAGAATCAGGTAGTCAGTTTTAACCATATTCACCGTTTGACACACCGAAACATGTTTATTTGATCATATATCCGTTTACTTAAATAGAATGGCTTGATTACTTGTATTTCTACAGGTAGTAAAGGAACAAGAGGAAGAAGGGGCATTGAAGAATACGGGTGATCCGCTTCAGGAACAAGATTTAATGGCAGTGGAGACTCTTATGCAAATATATGTATTTAATACTCCTGAAAGGTAAATTTAACATTAACTTTTTTGGTTTTAAAATCAAATAACCCAATCTTTTTATTCTAATTTTTTTAATATAGGAAAAAGACAATGATTTGGAGTCTCCTTCAATGAAGGATCGAGATTATGTTCCTAGTAGTGATGATAAGGAGAAATTAGCAACGAAGCATCCAGATTCTGTTCCTAGCAATGATGATCAGGAAAAATCAGCAATGAATGATCCAGATTGTACCCCTAGCAATGACGATAATGAGAAATTAGTTGATATTTACTGTTATGGTGACGGGCAGCCATCTATTAAAAAGATACCGGTTAATTTTGCCCGAGAGACTAGAGCGAGCAAGTATCTTCAAGACCCGTATATGAACCAGCCTTCAACCACTCCACAAAAGCCTAAAGTCCGTTCTAGGAAGAAGAAATGTGTAAAGCGTTTTCAGCCGTTGGTTTTACATGGTGGTGAAGTGATTCCCCCGTGGAATGAGGTAACTTATTTTACTTATTATTTATTTCAGATTTTGTATCGTTGGTTAAGTACTTTGGACTAGACAATTCTGTATTATATATCTACAGGATCTAACTCGTCCTACAGGTTCGCGACAATTAAGAGTGATTGTGCCAAAAGAAATTATGGATTTTTTGAATGAAAAGGAGGAGAGGAGATTTTATTTTCCATGGGGAGGAGATGCCATATATGTATATCATAATTTTTGGGAAAGGTTGTTGGGCATCAGGAAGGCGAGAAATGGCTGGCTTTCTGATATGGTAAATTTCATGTTAACAATTTTTAAGATTTATGGATAATGTTAACTACTTAGCTAATTTTTTTTTTTTTTTTTTTTTTTTGGCAGCATCTTGATCTATGGATAATGTTTCTATAGCACTTTAGACCTGTCGATGCTGATTGCGCAATGGCAGGTCCATTTTTTAGCTCCATGATTCTTACCAACAGGATGCCAGGTTTTTATGCTGACGGAGTAACTTATGGTCTCCCCTGGTTTGCTCAATCTGTGGAAAAGGTGTGTTTAAGAAATTTTTGATAGTCGTATAGTAGTATTTCATGGTTCTAATTGATATGTAGTATTTCTTAGATCACAATCAGGCATGACCATAATAACTAACATTTAGTTTTCGCAATGATCACACATAAGCTGTTACTGTATATGGTTGAAAAGTCGTTTTCTAGTAGTGTAAGGAAATTCCTAAATAAGGTAATGTGAGGCTGTTTTTGGAGCTTATTTTCTAGCTGAAAAAGGACTTTCAAAACTGTTAATACAAATAAACCGTAAAATCGTTTATTAATATTTTGCGATCTCTTTGTGTTTTGTTGATAACAAATATAATGTTATCTTAAGTACAATTATAAAGGATACATGTTAGTTTTGTAAAGCATTTACATATAGCCATTTAAATACAAAAATGTAGTAATTAAGCATTTGTTATAATAGTTTATTAGGATGGGTAAATATCATAACCCATGGATCTTAATCCATACCCAAAGAGACTTGATACAATGTATACTTAGATACATTGAATCTAGATATAACCCATGGACCAACCCATGACCCATAACCAAAAAACCCATGGGCAAAGAGGAGCGTTCCACGGATCCCTAGGATTACACTAGACGGATCCCTTGTGGAAGGGATCCGTGGGGACAGTGAAGAAATTTGCCTATAAATAGAGAGCCATTTCTTCATACTAACTTACCCCTCTTCTTACTAAATCTCTCATACACTCTCATTCTCTTCTAACATATAGATCAATTGATCTAGAGAGTTGTTCTTCTTTCTTTCTATTTGTGAACCTCATATAGGTCTTTCTCTAAGGCGATATCACGAGCATTCTACAAGTCATCCAAGCAAGGGGTCCTTGATTGATTTGTCACTCCGCAAGATTTCTGTAGCGAAGATCTTGTATTTGATATTTCACATATTTGTTGTGTAATAGTTGTGTTGGGTTGGTCCACCGTGCTACGGACTCGGTATCTAGCTTTGTACCGGAAAAATTGTAAGCAACGTTGTGAAGGCTTCTCCGCCAAGTGAAGGAGTTTGTTGACATAGTGCTTGAACTCTCGAGTAGGTGACTCGGGGAGTGGAGTAGGGCAAGGAAGGTGTCCTTGTAGCCGAACCACTATAAATCGGTTGTGTCATTTCTATCCCTTATCTTTATTTATTTGCTTGCATTATCATTAGATCTATACGTTCTCAACATCCATACGACTTTCACATAATATCGAATCTAAAGTTTTTGAAATCAACTTAAAATCGGCAAAACTATTCAACCCCCCCCCCCTTCTAGTTTTCCACAATTGGCATCAAGAGCTAAGTTTATAAAAGTTTTAAAATAAAATTGTATTTTAAAAACTTTTCGATCACTATGGGTTCTGAAAATTATAAGGAAGTGCAATCTATGCAACGACCACCACTACTTGAAACTAATGGTTTTATATATTGGAAAAATAGATTCGAAACATATGTGAAGTCTAAAGCTATAGATCATTCATTTGCTAACTTTAATACTATTATTACATCTTTACAAGCACTTGATGAATCCTTTTCTAGCCGTAACCATGTTAGGAGATATCTAAGAGCACTTCCATCGAAGTGGAGATCCAAGGTGATGGCAATCGAAGAGTCAAAAGATTTAACAATCCTCACCCTCGATGAACTCATAGGCAACCTTAAAGTCTACGAGCTTGTCCTTGCTAAAGATTCCGAAGCCTCAAAGGTGAAAGAGAAACACAAATCTCTTGCCCTTAAAGCCAAAAAGGCTTCTAGCGATGAGGAGAACTCATCTTCAAGTAGTGACGACGAAGAGTACGCTATGGCGGTAAGGGACTTTAAAAAGTTCTTTAGAAGAAAGGGTAGATACGTCAAACAACCGTATGACGATAAGAAAGGCTTTCGGAAAAGCAAAGAGGACGAGAAGCCAAAGGATGATCGTACTTGCTTTAAATGTGGGGACCCAAACCACTTTATTAGTAAGTGTCCCAAACGGGATGATCAAAAGGCGTTCGTGAGCGGAACATGGGGAATGAGCGACGAGGAAGACGATGAAATTTGTCTCATGGCAAACGACGAGGTATGTCACGAATACTATAGTAGCTCATCACTTGATGACGACTCATTGCATAATGAATATGATAAACTATGCAATATTAGCTTAAAATTAGTTAACAAAAATAAGCTTTTAAAGAGTCAAAATCAACGTTTAGATAAAGAAGTCATAGAATTAAAAGCAAAACTAAAACGTTTAGAAAAAGGTAAAATAGCAAGTGGTGAATGTGAACTTTGCGTTCAACTTCAAACACTAGTGGATAACTTAGATTCTAAAATTGCTAGAATGAGTACGAACACCTTAAATACAATACTCGAAGGTGTTAAAACCGGTAATAATCAAAAAGGTCTAGGTAGTCAACAACTTGATCCAACAACTAGTGAAAGTAAAGAAACAAAATTTGTTAAGGAACTAGAAAAACCAGCCACTGTTGTGGCGGATCCCACGGATCCCCTAAAAAGGGAACCGGCTAGTGTACAGAAAGGGATCCGTGGATCTGCTGTAGCAAACAGTAGCAATAACGTAGCTACCTTACCTAGAACTGAGTTTGTTATAGTTAATAGGAAGAAACCAACTCATGTCACCACTAGACAACCACCTCCAAAATATAATCCTACTTTTGCAAGAAACAAAGCTTCATCTTTTTCAAAGCCTAATTCATTTAGGAGACCTAATAACGTTTACCCAAAAAGTAACCATCAAATGGGATGGAATCCAAACATGCAAAACGGTTTTCCTTTTCAAAACTTTGCTCCATGGAATGCATACTCATCTTATCCATACATGTCTAACATGAATGGAATGTTTAACACTAATGGACCCATGAACAAATGGGGACCAAACTTTTGAGTTTATTATTGTTTTAGGTGTGCTTACAGGTCGACCTAGACCCCGATGAATGGGTCAAGGATAGCGGGTGCACGAGGCACATGACCGGCAATAGGGATCTATTCTCCACGTACGAATCCTTCAATGGAGGTAATGTGGTGTTTGGAAATAGCAAAAGTAGAATCATCAGTAAAGGTACGATCTCTAACAAATCTCTAACCATTAACGATGTGTGTCACGTAGAAAACCTAAACTTTAATCTCTTAAGTATAGGACAAATATGTGATAAAAAGTGCAATGTACTTTTTACCGAAACCGGTAGTAAGATACTTAAAAATGGCATAACCATAGGAAGAGGAATTAGGAAACATGGAGTCTATGTCATTAAAATCGGTAATGAACCTAAAGACAAACTATGTCTTACCTCTATGGATGATACTTCGACCTTATGGCATCGAAGATTGGGTCACGCCAACATGCGACTTCTTCAATCGCTATCATCCAAAGATCTAGTAAGAGATCTACCTAAGTTAAAATATGAACATCATTTTTGTGATGCTTGTAATATAGGAAAACAAGCTCATTCGAGTCATAAAGCTAAAAACTTGGTGTCCACAACTAAGTGTCTAGAATTACTACATATGGATTTATTTGGTCCATCCGCTATCCAAATTTATGGAGGCAACTACTATACTTTGGTAATAGTGGATGACTACTCTAGGTATACTTGTACAAAAATTTTAAAGAACAAAACGGAAACCTTTAACTATTTTGAAATATTAAGCAAAAAGATCCAAAGACAACTAGGAAGACCCATAGTATCTATTAGGACGGATCATGGTAGGGAATTCGATAATGAAGTGCAATTCGGAGCTTTTTGTGACGCTAATGGTATTACTCACAACTTCTCGGCTCCACGCACTCCACAATCGAATGGGGTAGTAGAAAGAAAGAATAGAACTCTACAAGAAATGAGTCGAACCATGCTTAATGAACAATCCATACCTCAAAAATTTTGGTGTAATGCCGTTGATACTTCAACGTATATACTCAATCGAGTCTTGATTAGACCAATCTTAGGAAAAACTCCATATGAGTTATTTCGAGGCAAAAAGTCTACGTTAAATCACCTTAGAGTCTTTGGTAGTAAATGTTTTATTCTTAACACTAAAGATTACCTTACAAAATTTGATCCTAAATCAACCGAAGGTATCTTTTTAGGTTATTCGCCAAATAGCAAGGCTTACGTCATATTAAACAAAGAATCAATGAAGGTAGAAGAGTCATTAAATATAAAATTTGATGAAAGTCCACCCAAACCCTCTCCACCTCTTGTCGATGACGAGATTATAGAAAGTGAAGCCATAGTAATAAAGAAAAAGATAACTGAAGAAGAACCTCTAAGTGATAAAGTAATAAACATTAAAGAGTCCAAAGATCACCTCGTAGATAAAGTCATAGGAAAACTAAACGAACGAACATTAAGGTCTCAAGTTCAAAACCAAAGTAGCTTGTTTTGTTTCGTCTCAACCTTAGAACCTAAGAATACACAAGAAGCCATAAAAGATGAAAGTTGGGTAATGGCTATGCAAGAAGAACTAAATCAATTTATTTCTAATGATGTTTGGACACTTGTCCCTCCACCTAGTAATCAAACCATAATAGGAACCAAATGGGTTTATAAAAACAAATTAGATACAAACAGAGTAGTGTCTAGGAACAAGGCTAGACTCGTTGCTCAAGGGTATAACCAACAAGAGGGAATAGACTTTGATGAGACCTATGCCCCCGTGGCTAGATTAGAGTCTATAAGAATACTTCTTGCGTATGCTTGTGCTAATGATCTAAAGCTTTATCAAATGGATGTCAAAAGCGCTTTTCTAAATGGTGTCATAAATGAAGAAGTATATGTAGCTCAACCTCCGGGCTTCATTGATTTTGAAAAACCCAAACATGTGTATAAATTAAAGAAAGCCCTTTACGGTCTTAAACAAGCTCCAAAAGCTTGGTATGATAGGCTCAAATCATTTCTAGTTAAACACAACTACACCATGGGGTTAGTTGACAACACACTTTTTACTAAGAAAAGAGAGTCACATATAATCATAGTACAAATATATGTAGATGATATTATATTCGGATCCACTTGTCAAGACATGTGTGATGATTTCTATAAAATCATGCATGACGAGTTCGAGATGAGTATGATGGGAGAACTTAGTTTTTTTCTTGGTCTACAAATAAAACAAGTAGAAGATGGTATCTTCTTTAATCAATCTAAATACATCAAGGAGATGTTAAAGAAATTCGGTCTAGAAGAGTCAAAACCAATTAGGACTCCAATGTCATCTGATTCCTCCCGAACTACCTTCTTTTATTTCTCCGTCACACTTATCAACCGCTTGTGAACGGTCAACCGTAACAGATGATAAAAGGGCGACAGCCCGGGAGAGAATGATAGTTTACCAAGGATTAAAATATCCTTGGATCGTTTATGTCCTGGTGAGGCGTGACGTTCTGGTACAATGACTTGTGAATTGTTGAAAATAATATTAGTATAGGAAAACAAGAATCTGATTGACTAACACTAGGAATGTGAATAGTAATAGCTCTGTCACAGCTACGTCATTAAAAACGTACAATCAGAAACCTAAAAACGTGAAAGATATATAAACGTACGTTTAACCTAAATTAAACGTAAACGTATAAAAACAAATCGAATATAACTATAGTAGGGATTTACATGTTTTAGCGACTTAAATGCAAATTAAAGGAAATAAAAGATAAAATATATTAAATAAACGCTATCACTATTTTTAAAATGATGAACGTTTAAAACCTAAAACGTACGTTTAAATAAAATTACGTAAACGTACAAAATAAAACGTGAGTTTAAAGAAATAAAAGGCCTACAAATATGAAAATGAAATTTTTACAATCCTAATAATAAAAGAAAATTATTAGAAAAAGAAAATTATTTTTAAAACTATTTATTTAATTATTATTAATTAAAAACTATTTATTAAGTATTTAAAATGCACTGAAATATAAGAAAATACAAAATTAACCTAGAAAAATGAAATTTAAATTTAGAAAAATCTAAAATATTAGAAAACTAATTTTAAAACTGAAAAGATATTTTTTATGCTTTTTATTTATTTATTATTAATTATTTACTATTATTAATTACTAAAAACTATTATAGATTTATTAAAAATATTAAATGAATAAAGAAAAATCTGAAACTTTTTACAAAATTCTAAAATAAATAAAAGAAGCTAGGAAAAATATAAAAACTATATGTGCTTAATGAAAATAAGCTAATAAGCAAATAAGCTTCTAAGGAAAAGCTATCAATTAGCTTAAAAATGATTCTTTTTGGCTTTTCTATTTCTGGAACTAAATATATACTGACATTATACATGTTTAATGAAGACAAAAAGCTACAAACTTAGAAATAAGCAAATTATGAGCTTATGAGTCCAACAGTTAAGCTTTTGGCTTGACTGTTGGAACTCAAGCTTGGAATAAGCTTGAAATAAGCTATACAGATGAAACAAAAGGCAAAATAAGATATATACAAGTCCAATGGGCCAATATAAACAAGAAAATTGGACAGAAATAGTGTGAGCTTATGGTTAAGACAGTTAAGCTTTTGGCTTAACTTGGATGGAATTGAGGCCTCTAAAGCCTGTAATAAGCTCCACACTGAAAAGTAAATGAAAAATAATATGTATATAAGTTATATGAACAAGCATGCACAAGCATGTACACTGACAATCACTCATAAGCTTGTAATAAGCTCATAAGCTTTTACAGTATACACAGATCCAAACACCCCTTGCAACTATTTGAAATGGCCAATTAAGCTGAGAATACAAGCTTGATAGGCCAAAATAAGACTTGAAGTAGCAAGATGGGCAGGTTGGCTTTCAAAAAAGCCAAAACTCAACCTATGAAGATCACAGATGAGCTTATGGTAAGCTTATGAAGTAGGCATCATTTCACTGTTTTGACTCAGTGAATACTGAGTAAAATGGGACAAACAAAAAAGCTGCTTGCAGCCCTATTTAATAGGCTGCAAGGTAGGATTTAAACACAGGATCATTAAGCTGGGTGGATGAGCTTCACAAAAAGCTAAACCACTCAAGCTTATGATCATAAATGAGCTTATAAGAGCTGAAGGTAATGGTGCAAGTTCAATAAATTGAACTGTTGTGAATGGGCAAACAACAAGCTCTAAAAGACTTATCAAATAAGCTCATGAGAGCTCAACCAACACTGAGACATTGAGTATGAATAGATAGCCTCACAAGAAGCCAGAATTCACAAGCTCAAGCTTAGTGGGGAACTTTCCATAGGCTTGGGAAAACAACTCCACTTCCACTGTTTGCTTCAGTGGAAAGAGTTTGGTGGGACAAAAAGGTTGGAATGATTAAGCTACCTAAATAAGCAAATAAGGGACAAATAAGCATAAACATTACAACTAGACCACAAAGGCTACACAAATAAGCCAAATTCACAAGCTAGGGCCAACTTCACAAGCTTTTGCAAGCTTGTGAACTTGACACCTAAACCTGTGCACAGGGCATGGTTACAGACAAGGTGTACAAAAGAAACAAGGAAATAAGCAGTTTAAAAGCTGATTAAAAGTAAGATATTATTTTTCTAATTAAGAAGAGCAGCTATATTTAAATATCCTAGAAGGTTATAAGCTAAATCTCAATAATGAGCACACAATAAAATTCTAGATTTTATTCAAAAACAGGTATTGACAAATTTGACTTTCTGAGTTTATGATCAAAGTTGACTTTGATCAACTTTGATCTGAATTTAACAACTAAATAAGACATATTAAGCTAAGAGAACATGAAATAAACAAGTATAAACAACTTAAAAACAGATTTGGTGAGTATGGCATTGAAAATCATCACAGTGTTCAAATGAGGATCAAAGAAGTGAATTTTTGACTTTTGCTTGTATACATAATAGACTTATGGTTTGTCTGACCCTAAGGAACTCTATGTATCAAATATCAACCAAGAATAACAACTTTAGAATCAGTTAAGCACTCTTGAATCAGTATTGCCAAACACACCTTAAATAGAACTAAATTTAGCTATTCAATCCATATCATGGTATAAACTGATTTTATCAAATCCAGAGGTTTTCATTGGTTAAATTAGAACTTTTTCAGTATACATAAGTAGTCACACAAAGGTATACCTAGGATTCTCAAAAATTGAGCTTATGACAGCTGAAATGGAATTTCAAGCCAAATCAAATTCCAAAACATAACAAACTTATATTAAGCTATAATATCATTAACTAACAACAATTAAACACAGAAAACAGGAAATTAAGACAGATAGATAACTTAAGCCATAAAAAGCAAAAATTGTAAAAAGTGGACTTACAAGGTGAATGAACTGAGACTTTGGAACCAAGGATCAAAACCATAACCTATTGTCCTCCATAGGACTCTAATACCATGGCAATCCAGTATGAACCATGCTCCAAGCTAAGATCACCAAGAACATTGATTTTTGATTTTCCATTGTATTTTTCTCTATTTTTTTTTTATGATTTTTGGTTTTAAAGACTACAACTGATTAAAGGTTTCTAAAAGCTTAAACAAGCTTTGTCAGGAGCTTATGTGATCTAATATAGTCCAATAACAACAATAATCCAACAAAAAAAGTAAATGACATGAAAATTAAAGGTAACTTGAAAATTTGAAATGTAAAAGATGACTTGCATTAAAACTGTAAATGATATTTCATTACACTAATTTGAGTTCCATTACACTAATAAAACTTGTAAATGACAATAAATAAAGAAAGCAATAAAGGTTACACTACATGATTAAACTAAGTCTAAATGACATTGGCTTAAGGCCAAGGTGTTTTTTTCTTCTGTCTTTTCTTCCTCTTTTATGGTCTCAGCACCCTTGGTGATCACTCAAAAGTCCTCTCTTTCAATCTGAGCCTTTGAATTAGTCCAATTGATCTCAACCGTTTAAAACACTTTTGGCGCCAAAAGTTGAATAGACAGCTTATGGCAGTTCTGCTTTAATTAATGCATCATGGAGTGTTGCAAGGGTTAGGGGGAGAGTTTGGATAAGTTTAGTGGACTGGTAAGCTAAGTAGGGTGGTATTGGTGAAAACCGTGGGTAAAAATGGTGGTTTGGGGAAAAAGGGTGTGAAGGGCATTTATTGTGGGGGGTAGTAGTGGCAGAGGTGGTGGAGGGAGTGGGTAGTAAAGTAGAGGGTGAGCTGGAAGGGGTAAGGTGGAGGTGCAAGTGGTGGTGTTACAGGTGGGGGTGTGAGGTGGAAGAAGAAGTGGGAAAAAGGGGGTCCGGGTTTTGTAGCTGTTTGACTAGTTTTGACCAAAGGGTCCAAAAAGGGAGGGGTCACAGGTTTGGCAGGGGTTCAAATCTGTTTTGACAAGTCTAGGCTTAGGTTAATATGACAAGGACCAAAGTGTAAGTTTCCAATTCTTGAAGGACCATCTTTGCCAATATACCAAAGTTGTCACAAGGACCAAAATTGACAAGTTCCAATAGTACAAGGATTAGTTTTGACAATTTCAAATTTTCCAGGGACCAAACTTGACATTTTTGAAAGTTCAGGGACCAAACTTGTAAATTTGTAATTTTAAATCTCAAGGACCAATTTTGACAACTTAAGAATCCCTAAGGACTTAAAATGATATTTTTCTTTATTTAGATTTACCAGGGACTGTTTTTGACAACTTTTGAAACTTGGGGGACTAAAACTGCCAATTATGCAAACTTGATACGTTTTTCACCAGATTTTGATATTTTTGCATTTAAAACACATAAAACACTTATTTGTGATATTTTTATCATTTTGATGCATTTCTGAGTGTTTTCAGATGTTTTTGCAGTTTAAATGGTACAAAAATGATGAGTATTTACACACTCATCAACCCCCCACACTAAGATATTGCTAGTCCCTAGCAATGTTTTAAGAAAAATTAATGGATTTCATCTCTTTACCAAAAGCCATTACTTCTGGA
Source organism: Chrysanthemum seticuspe (assembly GCA_019973895.1). Taxonomy (NCBI): domain Eukaryota; kingdom Viridiplantae; phylum Streptophyta; class Magnoliopsida; order Asterales; family Asteraceae; genus Chrysanthemum; species Chrysanthemum seticuspe. The sequence continues at coordinate 312,989,452 of BPTQ01000007.1, forward strand.
GTAGCCAAATGTTTCAGTTCAAGTAAGAACCATGGTACACCGATAACCATGTGATTTTGAGCAAACCACCAGCTTTCAACGAATTTGATTTGTCTTTACCAGAAGCCGTTTGCTTCTGGACTAGCCAACTCTTAGATAAATTATCAATATCATCTTTGGTGAGCTGATTACCAATTATGGATTTCCAACTGCCTTTACCACAAGCCATAAACTTGCGGGCTAGCCAACTCTTCACTTTTTAGGATATGGTGAGTTGAACACCATACAATTTTGGGCAAATGTAAGCCACACACGGATTTGAGATATCTTTACCAAGAGCCGTTTGCTCCTGGATTAGCCAATCCTTATGTGGGTTAGACATGGCGGACTGATTACCATTTGCTGAGTAAGTGAAAAACACTTACTCCAAAAAAAATTTGGCCAAAAACGGGGGAATTGGGTGGAATAATTACATGATAAAATTCGTGAGAATTCCCTCCCACACTTAGAAATGAATATTGCCCTCAATATTCAAAGTACCGGCGGTTATGCCGAAACATAGAACATAAAAGGGAAATACTACGGCCTTTATTTTATTTTTGATATATACACATTTTTTTTTTGAAATGTATACAACATGTGGGGCACACCCCCACACTTAGGTGGTAGAAAGGGGAAAAAGACAGAAATATGGGTGAAAACCCATATTGTATGGCTTGTTTTTTATAAGCAAGTCACTAGCTTGACTCGACCCCGAATTAATTGGTTCATGGGGAAGTGGAGTGGGATTGCCACTCAAAGATTTGGTGAGAAATTGGAGTGGGATTGCCACTCACAGAATTATGAATAATCATCACTAAGATGAGTCTAAGAATGTTAGAAAGAAACTCAGAAAAAGCGAGAAGAATCTTTTTGATTTTTGACTTATAAAAAGAAAGGGAAAATATTTTTGTATTTTTATCTTTTATATATATGTACAAAAGAAAGAAAATTCCTTACAACCGCCCCTCGAAAGGGAATCTGGGTCTGACAGAGCTCAGCAACTGTAAACAGCCAACAACCAAATGTTGTAACTGAGGGACTCATCAAACTGGGCAAGTTGTGTGCAAAGGAAAAAAATGTTTTTTTTATTTTATATTGTTTATTGAAAAGAAATATGATACAGTATAAGTAATCACTACCTCCCAGGCTTGTGTCAGGTTTACCACGCTAGCTAATCACTTGTGAATGATTAACTGTAATAAATATGCCCTGACAGCCCGGAAGTTGAATGATAAAGTATAATATACAAACAAGGATAGGTATTTCAACAAAATACAAAATACAAGTCATAATACGTAGCACAGCCTCCCCGGCAGCGGCGCCAAAATTTGATTCCTCCCGAACTACCTTCTTTTATTTCTCCGTCACACTTATCAACCGCTTGTGAACGGTCAACCGTAACAGATGATAAAAGGGCGACAGCCCGGGAGAGAATGATAGTTTACCAAGGATTAAAATATCCTTGGATCGTTTATGTCCTGGTGAGGCGTGACGTTCTGGTACAATGACTTGTGAATTGTTGAAAATAATATTAGTATAGGAAAACAAGAATCTGATTGACTAACACTAGGAATGTGAATAGTAATAGCTCTGTCACAGCTACGTCATTAAAAACGTACAATCAGAAACCTAAAAACGTGAAAGATATATAAACGTACGTTTAACCTAAATTAAACGTAAACGTATAAAAACAAATCGAATATAACTATAGTAGGGATTTACATGTTTTAGCGACTTAAATGCAAATTAAAGGAAATAAAAGATAAAATATATTAAATAAACGCTATCACTATTTTTAAAATGATGAACGTTTAAAACCTAAAACGTACGTTTAAATAAAATTACGTAAACGTACAAAATAAAACGTGAGTTTAAAGAAATAAAAGGCCTACAAATATGAAAATGAAATTTTTACAATCCTAATAATAAAAGAAAATTATTAGAAAAAGAAAATTATTTTTAAAACTATTTATTTAATTATTATTAATTAAAAACTATTTATTAAGTATTTAAAATGCACTGAAATATAAGAAAATACAAAATTAACCTAGAAAAATGAAATTTAAATTTAGAAAAATCTAAAATATTAGAAAACTAATTTTAAAACTGAAAAGATATTTTTTATGCTTTTTACTTATTTATTATTAATTATTTACTATTATTAATTACTAAAAACTATTATAGATTTATTAAAAATATTAAATGAATAAAGAAAAATCTGAAACTTTTTACAAAATTCTAAAATAAATAAAAGAAGCTAGGAAAAATATAAAAACTATATGTGCTTAATGAAAATAAGCTAATAAGCAAATAAGCTTCTAAGGAAAAGCTATCAATTAGCTTAAAAATGATTCTTTTTGGCTTTTCTATTTCTGGAACTAAATATATACTGACATTATACATGTTTAATGAAGACAAAAAGCTACAAACTTAGAAATAAGCAAATTATGAGCTTATGAGTCCAACAGTTAAGCTTTTGGCTTGACTGTTGGAACTCAAGCTTGGAATAAGCTTGAAATAAGCTATACAGATGAAACAAAAGGCAAAATAAGATATATACAAGTCCAATGGGCCAATATAAACAAGAAAATTGGACAGAAATAGTGTGAGCTTATGGTTAAGACAGTTAAGCTTTTGGCTTAACTTGGATGGAATTGAGGCCTCTAAAGCCTGTAATAAGCTCCACACTGAAAAGTAAATGAAAAATAATATGTATATAAGTTATATGAACAAGCATGCACAAGCATGTACACTGACAATCACTCATAAGCTTGTAATAAGCTCATAAGCTTTTACAGTATACACAGATCCAAACACCCCTTGCAACTATTTGAAATGGCCAATTAAGCTGAGAATACAAGCTTGATAGGCCAAAATAAGACTTGAAGTAGCAAGATGGGCAGGTTGGCTTTCCAAAAAGCCAAAACTCAACCTATGAAGATCACAGATGAGCTTATGGTAAGCTTATGAAGTAGGCATCATTTCACTGTTTTGACTCAGTGAATACTGAGTAAAATGGGACAAACAAAAAAGCTGCTTGCAGCCCTATTTAATAGGCTGCAAGGTAGGATTTAAGCACAGGATCATTAAGTTGGGTGGATGAGCTTCACAAAAAGCTAAACCACTCAAGCTTATGATCATAAATGAGCTTATAAGAGCTGAAGGTAATGGTGCAAGTTCAATAAATTGAACTGTTGTGAATGGGCAAACAACAAGCTCTAAAAGACTTATCAAATAAGCTCATGAGAGCTCAACCAACACTGAGACATTGAGTATGAATAGATAGCCTCACAAGAAGCCAGAATTCACAAGCTCAAGCTTAGTGGGGAACTTTCCATAGGCTTGGGAAAACAACTCCACTTCCACTGTTTGCTTCAGTGGAAAGAGTTTGGTGGGACAAAAAGGTTTGAATGATTAAGCTACCTAAATAAGCAAATAAGGGACAAATAAGCATAAACATTACAACTAGACCACAAAGGCTACACAAATAAGCCAAATTCACAAGCTAGGGCCAACTTCACAAGCTTTTGCAAGCTTGTGAACTTGACACCTAAACTTGTGCACAGGGCATGGTTACAGACAAGGTGTACAAAAGAAACAAGGAAATAAGCAGTTTAAAAGCTGATTAAAAGTAAGATATTATTTTTCTAATTAAGAAGAGCAGCTATATTTAAATATCCTAGAAGGTTATAAGCTAAATCTCAATAATGAGCACACAATAAAATTCTAGATTTTATTCAAAAACAGGTATTGACAAATTTGACTTTCTGAGTTTATGATCAAAGTTGACTTTGATCAACTTTGATCTGAATTTAACAACTAAATAAGACATATTAAGCTAAGAGAACATGAAATAAACAAGTATAAACAACTTAAAAATAGATTTGGTGAGTATGGCATTGAAAATCATCACAGTGTTCAAATGAGGATCAAAGAAGTGAATTTTTGACTTTTGCTTGTATACATAATAGACTTATGGTTTGTCTGACCCTAAGGAACTCTATGTATCAAATATCAACCAAGAATAACAACTTTAGAATCAGTTAAGCACTCTTGAATCAGTATTGCCAAACACACCTTAAATAGAACTAAATTTAGCTATTCAATCCATATCATTGTATAAACTGATTTTATCAAATCCAGAGGTTTTCATTGGTTAAATTAGAACTTTTTCAGTATACATAAGTAGTCACACAAAGGTATACCTAGGATTCTCAAAAATTGAGCTTATGACAGCTGAAATGGAATTTCAAGCCAAATCAAATTCCAAAACATAACAAACTTATATTAAGCTATAATATCATTAACTAACAACAATTAAACACAAAAAAGAGGAAATTAAGACAGATAGATAACTTAAGCCATAAAAAGCAAAAATTGTAAAAAGTGGACTTACAAGGTGAATGAACTGAGACTTTGGAACCAAGGATCAAAACCATAACCTATTGTCCTCCATAGGACTCTAATACCATGGCAATCCAGTATGAACCATGCTCCAAGCTAAGATCACCAAGAACATTGATTTTTGATTTTCCATTGTATTTTTCTCTATTTTTTTTATGATTTTTGGTTTTAAAGACTACAACTGATTAAAGGTTTCTAAAAGCTTAAACAAGCTTTGTCAGGAGCTTATGTGATCTAATAGAGTCCAATAACAACAATAATCCAACAAAAAAAGTAAATGACATGAAAATTAAAGGTAACTTGAAAATTTGAAATGTAAAAGATGACTTGCATTAAAACTGTAAATGATATTTCATTACACTAATTTGAGTTCCATTACACTAATAAAACTTGTAAATGACAATAAATAAAGAAAGCAATAAAGGTTACACTACATGATTAAACTAAGTCTAAATGACATTGGCTTAAGGCCAAGGTGTTTTTTTCTTCTGTCTTTTCTTCCTCTTTTATGGTCTCAGCACCCTTGGTGATCACTCAAAAGTCCTCTCTTTCAATCTGAGCCTTTGAATTAGTCCAATTGATCTCAACCGTTTAAAACACTTTTGGCGCCAAAAGTTGAATAGACAGCTTATGGCAGTTCTGCTTTAATTAATGCATCATGGAGTGTTGCAGAGGGTTAGGGGGAGAGTTTGGATAAGTTTAGTGGACTGGTAAGCTAAGTAGGGTGGTATTGGTGAAAACCGTGGGTAAAAATGGTGGTTTGGGGAAAAAGGGTGTGAAGGGCATTTATTGTGGGGGGTAGTAGTGGCAGAGGTGGTGGAGGGAGTGGGTAGTAAAGTAGAGGGTGAGCTGGAAGGGGTAAGGTGGAGGTGCAAGTGGTGGTGTTACAGGTGGGGGTGTGAGGTGGAAGAAGAAGTGGGAAAAAGGGGGTCCGGGTTTTGTAGCTGTTTGACTAGTTTTGACCAAAGGGTCCAAAAAGGGAGGGGTCACAGGTTTGGCAGGGGTTCAAATCTGTTTTGACAAGTCTAGGCTTAGGTTAATATGACAAGGACCAAAGTGTAATTTTCCAATTCTTGAAGGACCATCTTTGCCAATATACCAAAGTTGTCACAAGGACCAAAATTGACAAGTTCCAATAGTACAAGGATTAGTTTTGACAATTTCAAATTTTCCAGGGACCAAACTTGACATTTTTGAAAGTTCAGGGACCAAACTTGTAAATTTGTAATTTTAAATCTCAAGGACCAACTTTGACAACTTAAGAATCCCTAAGGACTTAAAATGATATTTTTCTTTATTTAGATTTACCAAGGACTATTTTTGACAACTTTTGAAACTTGGGGGACTAAAACTGCCAATTATGCAAACTTGATACGTTTTTCACCAGATTTTGATATTTTTGCATTTAAAACACATAAAACACTTATTTGTGATATTTTTATCATTTTGATGCATTTCTGAGTGTTTTCAGATGTTTTTGCAGTTTAAATGGTACAAAAATGATGAGTATTTACACACTCATCATCATCCGACACCAAACTCACAAAAGACGAGGACGGACAATCCGTTGATAATACTAAATATCGTGGCATGATAGGTAGCCTTCTCTACCTCACGGCAAGTAGGCCGGATATCATGTTTAGTGTTTGCTTATGTGCTAGGTTTCAAGAAGACCCTAAAATATCACACCTAGAAGCCGTAAAAAGCATATTTAGATATATTAAGGGTACAACACAATTAGGATTATGGTATCCTAAGGGCACGGGAGTAGAAACAATTGTATATGCAGATTCTGACCATGCAGGTGATTACGTTGATAGAAAAAGTACAAGTGGGGTATGTACTTTTATGGGATGTTGTTTAACATCATGGTTTTCTTAGAAACAAACGGCACTTGCAATATCAACAACCGAAGCCGAGTACGTCTCCACCGGCAAAACATGCCAACAAGCACTATGGATGAAACAATCGTTAGTAGACTACGACATCCATCTAAGCGACATAGCCATCCTATGTGACAACAAAGGTGCAATCGACTTAAGCAAGAATCCGGTATTACATTCTCGCACAAAGCATATAGAGATTCGTCATCACTTCCTAAGAGACAATATTCAAAAGGGTAACATCTCTATTGAGAAGGTTGCATCCAAAGACAACATAGTCGACGTCCTCACCAAACCGTTGAAGCGGGAACAATTCAACCTACTTCGTCTTGGTATTGGCCTAATGGAACAAACGTCATAACTTAATTGACTCTACAAGGTATGTAAACACTAGCCTTCTTCTTTCTGAGTCTAGGATCTCTATTTCACGCACAACTCACAAACAATACGGGAATTTTCAAAACCCAAGATAAGTCTTCCATTTATAATTTTTTTTCTTTTTTCTTCACATAACTACATACATATTTTTTAAAGAAAATCTCCTTTCAAAATGTTTTCTAAAAAGAATGATACCTTCCCGTATCAATTTCATAAAAGCAATTTCTCACGTCTAGGACAAATCATTTTTTCATTATTAATACAAAGTAAAAACCCGTTTTCATTGCATCTCATGTCTTTCGAATGCTAAAGGGAACATATAACTAATATGTGTTTTCGGGTACATTCATTTAAGCAAAAATGAATTAGGAGCATTGATAACACAATATTACGTACTTATGTACCAAATGTATGTTTTCAGGTTATCTCAATTAGGATTTATTTTTCTCTAGATATTTTCCTTTTCTTTTTAGAGGTCGAGAAAACCGCAACTCCAAATAGTTTGCATATAGGCACACAATAGGCAAAAATGTTTCCAAAAAGAAAATTTTGTGCTGCCTGAATCACCAGACCCACGGATCCCAGCCTTCATGCTGGATGGATCCCTCAAGGGAAGGATCCGTGGGATCCGTGTAAACAGAAGCTGTTTTCAACTTCTATTTTCTCACTTTGGATGAAAAATCCACATTTGCTTCATTTTTGGGAGTATGCTCTTTAATGCTTGTGTTCTCATTATCACATGCCTTGAATTCAAATCTGTAGAAAACTAGAAGGGGGGGTTGAATAGTTTTACCAATTAAAACTTCCTTTTAATCTATTTAGATTGACTTATATCAATCTATTTGGTTGTGTGTGTTGGATGTTGATAAGCAAGCATATAGAAGATATGTAATGAAAGAAAAGAGTAAGAAGCACAAAACCACAACACAAGTATTTATAGTGGTTCGGCTACAAGGTCACCTTCCTTGCCCTACTCTACTCCCCGAGTCACCTACTCGAGAGTTCGTAATCACTACACCAAGCTCCTTATGGCGGAGAAGCCTTCACAACGTCGCTTAACCTTTTTCCGGTACAAAGCTAAATACCGAGTTCTTTCACACCAAGGCGAACCACACCTAACACAACGTCGCCTACCCTTTATACGGTGCTAGGCTAACCACCGAGTTCTTTCACACCTTAGGTGAACTACACCTTCACAACATCGCCTACCCTTTATTAGGTACTAGGATAAGCACCTAGTTCCATTGCAATGAAGGAACTACTACCACACTACACCAACGACTAATCCCAAGGAGATCTACTCCTTTACAACATCATCAAGGACATCAATATCCTTGGATCTAATGCTAGTCTATCTAGTACATCGAAACACACCATATCGAATGTACATCTAAGGCACCTTTCACTAATGCCTTTGATTAGATCTACAAGACACCTTTCACTAATGTCTTGTGTCTTCACTTTCAAGCACCTTTCACTAATGCTTCTTGTCTTGACTTCTAAGCACCTACCACAAGTGCTTATCCTATAGACGATAGATACCCTTCACTAATATCTTCGTCTTTACACTTGAGACATCTTTCACTAATGTCTTTAACACTATGCTTCTTTGAAGAAAGAGAGGGATCATCAACAAGAGGACTTCAATAGCCTTGATGATGAGGAAGCTTGGCAACTCATGGACTTGAGCTTGCTCGACTTCAAAGGTGGTGATCTTCCCTTTAAGAGGAACCTAAAAGATCACACAAAAACAAAACTACAAACATAGATCTCTTGGATCTAAGGTTAGTGAGATTTAACTCAGGGGAGAAAGTATGTTAGAGAGGGGTGAGATATAATGAAGAAATGGCTCACTATTTATAGGAAAATTTCCTCACTGTTCCCACGGATCCCACGGATCCCTTCCACTTGGGATCCGGCTAGCACAAAGCTAGGGATCCGTGGAACGCTCCTCTTTACCCATGGGTATTTTTGGTTATGGGTCATGGGTCATGGTTTATGGGTTGATCCATGGTTTTCTTTCTAGATACAATGTACCTTAAGGATACATTGAACTTGTATAAGTGGTATATATAAAACCATGGGTTATGGGTCAAAACCATTTGCTAGTTTTTATCTATTTAGTATATACTTGTTTTTTACCCATTTTAGTATATACTTGTTTTTACCCATTTTAGTATACTTAGCTTAAGTATGTGTTAACTCAATATGTAAACACTAGTTGTTGTACATATATATCTAGATTATAAAATCACTTATACTTGTTAAGCCAATATGTAAACACTAGTTGTTGTACATATATATCTAGATCATAAAGTCACTTATACTTGTTTTAGTGTTTTATGTGAAAATGTGAATATGTTAGAAAACTATTAGTTCAAACCATTTACGTATTTTATTTGTTTCGTTAATATGATTTTACTTTTATTATCGACAAAACATTAGAAGATCGTAAAATATAAATAAACGTTTTTACGGCTTATTTGTATTAACAATCTCCCCCTTTTTGTTGATGACAAAACATAAAATTATTTTAAGGAAAAGCTAAAATTTGTAAACGTTTGAATTTGTAGTTTTTACTTTCTTCTCCCCCTTTTTGTCGAAACAAAAAGTGTTTGAAGAAAAGCAACACATCGTTTTTAAGAAAAAACATGTGAAAGAAAAATAAAAGAAGAAATAAAGAGCAAGTAACAAGAATAGATCTCGTCTTTGCTCCCCCTTGACGAGTCCATCCCTAAGTAAGGGCGTCAAGAAACTAATTCTAATCTAGTTCATTTGCAACTAACTTATGCAAAAGATTACGTCAATATGACGGGTGTGCTACCCCTAGATGATTGCAGTATTTGCAACGGGAAGTCATGAAATTTAAATCAAATATTGCAAGTAATTATGCAACGTATTGTTTTGACACCAAGCTCCCCCTAGCTTTAGGATGTCAAATACTTTATGTGTTAATTGAATAACTGCAAAACAAGGGTTAGAAAACAAGTATAATTCACAATTTCCTGCAAATGTGATAAAGAAAAAACATTCTGACTTCACGGATCCCACGGTTCCCTCCTAGTAGGGATCCGTCTATGCAATACTGAGGGATCCGTCTGCCTGATGACTAAAATCAGCAAAGGTGATATAACAAGTAATGTTATCACATAAATGAGATATGAATACATATTCTCAGAAAAATAACAAGTAGCATGTAATTCCATTTAATAAAACAAGAGTTATGATATACATGACTCTAAAAATAAGAAAATAGACAATACATGACTAGGAATTTTTTTAGGTTATCTAACGCTTGATGCTAGGACACCACTAAACTCTTCTAGCTCAAGTTTTGTTTAGGTTTGATCTCGTCGAAACGTTCGAGGAGATGATAGAACATGAAACGTTGGTCTTCTCGTACTTCATGTATCAAACTTTCAACATGTTGACAATGATAGCAATCTTTGTCATGGCTAGGTAGTGGTGGTGGAGGAAATAAACTGACTTGATGCGAAGGATCAAGTGAGGCGGCTTGCGGAGCTTCAAACGATGGAGGGATTGGTGGAGGTGCATTTGAGAATGCCTCAACCAAGAATGATGTTGGTGGTAAGGAAGTGTCAACTTCCATAAGGTCGGGTGGTTGACTTTGATGATTTCTCATAATCCAAATAGGATTATATGATGGAGACGGCGAAAAGGAAGCCGGAGCAAGTGTTGACTCAACACCTTGATTTTGAATCATTATTCCTCCTAATGAGGAGAATGTTGTCGGCGGAAGCGGATGAGACGGCCTAGGTGGCAAGTCCTCTAAATTGTAGAGGTGAGGTGATGATTGTGGGGATGTAAAAGAGATAACTCTAGGAACCAAAGGTGATGGTTTAGTGGAGATTATATTGTTTGGCCTAGGAGGTATGGTTGTGTTTGGTATAGGTAGTTTTGTGGGTACTATCCTTTTAGGAATTGGTTTGATTGGATGATGAAGGTTTGTTGATTTGACCGGAGATGATTCGGTTGAAGAGATTTCGTGTACAACACGAGCCCTTTTGATGGGTGGTTCTTTGGTGGATAGGTTGTTACTTGGGGTTTTTCTCATGATGAGATGATTTGAAGAGATTGCAAAGGCTGAAAGTTAGAATGAGAGTGATGACTATGGAGGTCCTAACAAGGTGGTTTTTAAACCAAAAGATTTGGAAAGTGCATTTAAGCTCTAAGCCACTAAGATTCATTGGAATGTGATGATTAGCATGCACAAGAGTCAACTACAGAGGTTGTGCTGTTCTAGGAACTCATTTAAGATGAGATGGAGTGTTTGAGTTGAAATGATTTGTTTTAGTAAGATTTGTCATAGACTGTCATCCGGATCCCACGGTTCCCTTCTCAGAGGGATCCGTCTAGGCTAGTTCTAGGGATCCGGCGTTCAGCAGTTTATGAAAGAGTGGAAATGATGTTTCTAAGATCCTAGACCTACATCACCTTGAGTGTTTCAGTTCTCCTAAGTGTTTTAAATGAAGGGGTGCTTAAGTTTTTGAAGGCAATGAGTGGTGTAGCTAATGATTGTTATTTATGGAAGGATTTGGAACTTTCAACAAGTACCAATGGATGAGCAAGGATGACATTAAAGATGTCAATTGAAGTTAAATGAAACTAAATGATCCTAGAGATCAGGTTGTGTCTTAGGATTATGTTTTGGAAAATATCCTAATGGTTATGAGATGGGAAAAACTAGGATTTGATCAACTTTGATCAACTTTGAGGTGAGATTGATTAATGATCAATATTGTCATAATCGAAGGATTTCTAACCTAGTTGTGAGAGATCATATAAGAAGAATAAAGTGTGAGTTTTGGGAGCGGAAGAGTGATGGATTGAAATGGTAGATTTAACAAAGCCGAAAGGTCAACCTATCTTGATAAAGTCTTAATCAATCTTAAGACACTATGTTTAGCTTAGTGTGAGGTGTTCTAAGGGATGTGTTTGACATATAATGCTTGCAATTGCATTTTTCTGTTTTGCCGGATCCCACGGTTCCCTAGAAGTAGGGATCCATTTAGTACAACATTTGGGATCCGTCTATCTGCTAGACAGAACCTTTACTAAAGGTATGCAATGATCTTTGACAATGCATTATATTCCAAGTTTTGTTTAAGTGAGTTCTAAAACTAGGAAATCAAATGTAAGATGTTTTTATTTCATGGAAGAGATAGGATTACAGAGTAGAATTGATCCTATTTGACTATTCTAGGTTCCTTGAGTGTCTTCACTAGGAGGATCATTATGTGATTGATGGGTATTGGTGGAATCATGAATGAAGAAAGTCTTCATGAGAGATATGTTTAGCGGTTCCATCATCTTGTTCACAAGTACGTACAACGGACTTTGAAATTGAGGATGGAAGTGCATAACATTGTGATAGAGGCGTGTCAAGAACATTCCATAAGGGATGAGTTTATTCTTGGAGCCTTGAAGATTTGCAATTCGCCTTGCGAAGAAGTAGGCGAGATTGTATGGTTGTTGTGTTAGCAAACAGTACAACATGTGAGCACAACAAGCGGGAAGAATATCTCGATTTCCCCTAAGACTCCAAACATTTTCACGTAGAATGAGAGCAACAGGCTTATACTCTTCTCGGATATCCCGTGTATGGATAATGTTTGGATTGGAGTAATATGGTCGAGGTTTGCATATCATGCGCGTTAAATCTTCCGGAGAGGGTATATGTGAACAATATGGACTATTTTCTTCACGAAAGTTGAAGAGAGAATCAAGAGACCAATCTTCGGTGAAGGCACATTGTCCATGGTTTGGAATTCGGAGGATGTGAGCAAGATGCCCAAGGCTTAAAGTGGATTTTTGGTTTTTGATATAAAACCAAAGAGATAGAGAGCGATCCTCGTTACGAACGAGTTCGACTTGACGGAAGAATTCCATTATGAACCTTGGACATATCTTCTCATTGATTTCAAGAAGACATTCTAGTCCTATGGCTCGGAAGGAGGTATTGATACCTTCTTCGAATTGTAGAGAGGTGTCTACAATACGTCCTTCATGGAAGTGACGGTTTTCGAGATTATTGAACCCACGGACATGATTGCCAGGTGTGTTGGGCTCAAGGGAAATGTTCGGGGTATAGACGCTAATGAGTGAAAAATCAAACTCGTATTCATGCGTCATAGTTGAACCTATAGAAGTGATGGGTTAATAAGGGAAGACGTTTATGGTCAACCTATAATAATCTAACGTTTTTACTAGATATTCTATTAACAACGGTTTTTATTTTTATTAGTATTTAGCTAACTCATGGTTTTGAAACTCTAGTGGATTATTACTTTTAGAAGGATAGTGGTTTTTAATCTTGCATGAAAACTGTTTTCCAGTAGGACGGATCCCACGGTTCCTTTTCAAAAGGGATTCGGCTAGTGTAACTTCCGGGATCCGTGGATCTGTAGTAACAGAACCAGTTTTAATAAAAACATAGGTTTTACGGTTATTGTACCACGAAGTATGTTTTATCCTACATTTTTAGCATGCATACATGACATCTAATGTATCACGAATGAATATAACACATATAGATCAAAAGAAATAAAACACACATAATAACACAAACATCCTAGATAAAATAGATTATCAATAATATTGCATTTCAATGCTAAGGATGATACAAAGGATTGGGTAAATGACCCCAATATAGATTAACAACACAAAGTAAATGTCTCCGTATGTGAACTTCATCATAGGGAACACAAGTGCGATGAGTGTTAGGGCGATGAGCACGAGTGCGATGTAAACCATGTTGATGACGGATCTTCTTGGTTTAGGAAGAGATGGAATGAGGAGGAAGATGAAGTTTTTGAATGAGAGGGAATTTTTGAAATTGGAAAATTTGAAAAAGTGAGAATTGAAAAAGTGGGCGTCGAGTGGGTTTATTAATAGGGAAGGAGGAATTTTTGAAATTCGTGTTTTTGTTTTATTAGAAGAAATAAAGCATAAGCTCTATATACTATGACTATAGACGAGAAAAATAACACGTATGTGAGAAACAGGCTTCCTAACGAAGCTACATGTAAATTATGTGTAAACACAAAAATCTACTCAAATAAAAGCCTAGCAAATAACACTTATATACTAAACAAATATCATTTAGATATAAGTAGAAAGTCATACCTCGAATGCACTTAGGAATGTCTTTTACAAATGACAAATGTCACTTAGACGATTCCCGCTCCTTTGCGTCTAAGATACCTTCTTAAGGAAGGTATTCTTGTTACCAAGCAACTCCTAAAGCTTGGTGGGTATGAGCTTTGACTAATCAACATCACAAAGAAGATTAGTGCAATTTAAGTGAAAAGAAAAAAAAATGTTGTTTATCAAATCAACATCCAAACATATCGTTTTTGAAAAACATGATGTTTGTTTTAAAAAAAACTTTCTTGGTAGTTTTCAATTAACTATGGATCGTATCAAGTTTTTAAAGTACAATATACTTCAAGAAACTTGGTAACGAAGCTCTGATGCCAATTGTAGAAAACTAGAAGGGGGGGGTTGAATAGTTTTACCAATTAAAACTTCTTTTTAATCTATTTAGATTGACTTATATCAATCTATTTGGTTGTGTGTGTTGGATGTTGATAAGCAAGCATATAGAAGATATGTAATGAAAGAAAAGAGTAAGAAGCACAAAACCACAACACAAGTATTTATAGTGGTTCGGCTACAAGGTCACCTTCCTTGCCCTACTCCACTCCCCGAGTCACCTACTCGAGAGTTCGTAATCACTACACCAAGCTCCTTATGGCGGAGAAGCCTTCACAACGTCGCTTAACCTTTTTCCGGTACAAAGCTAAATACCGAGTTCTTTCACACCAAGGCGAACCACACCTACACAACGTCGCCTACCCTTTATACAGTGCTAGGCTAACCACCGAGTTCTTTCACACCTTAGGTGAACTACACCTTCACAACGTCGCCTACCCTTTATTAGGTACTAGGCTAAGCACCTAGTTCCATTGCAATGGAGGAACTACTACCACACTACACCAACGACTAATCCCAAGGAGATCTACTCCTTTACAACATCATCAAGGACATCAATATCCTTGGATCTAATGCTAGTCTATCTAGTACATCGAAACACACCATATCGAATGTACATCTAAGGCACCTTTCACTAATGCCTTTGATTAGATCTACAAGACACCTTTCACTAATGTCTTGTGTCTTCACTTTCAAGCATCTTTCACTAATGCTTCTTGTCTTGACTTCTAAGCACCTACCACAAGTGCTTATCCTATAGCCGATAGATACCCTTCACTAATATCTTCGTCTTTACACTTGAGACATCTTTCACTAATGTCTTTAACACTATGCTTCTTTGAAGAAAGAAAGGGATCATCAACAAGAGGACTTCAATAGCCTTGATGATGAGGAAGCTTGGCAACTCATGGACTTGAGCTTGCTCGACTTCAAAGGTGGTGATCTTCCCTTTAAGAGGAACCTAAAAGATCACACAAAAACAAAACTACAAACATAGATCTCTTGGATCTAAGGTTAGTGAGATTTAACTCAGGGGAGAAAGTATGTTAGAGAGGGGTGAGATATAATGAAGAAATGGCTCACTATTTATAGGCAAATTTCCTCACTGTTCCCACGGATCCCACGGATCCCTTCCACTTGGGATCCGGCTAGCACAAAGCTAGGGATCCGTGGAACGCTCCTCTTTACCCATGGGTATTTTTGGTTATGGGTCATGGGTCATGGTTTATGGGTTGATCCATGGTTTTCTTTCTAGATACAATGTACCTTAAGGATACATTGAACTTGTATAAGTGGTATATATAAAACCATGGGTTATGGGTCAAAACCATTTGCTAGTTTTTATATATTTAGTATATACTTGTTTTTTACCCATTTTAGTATATACTTGTTTTTACCCATTTTAGTATACTTAGCTTAAGTATGTGTTAACTCAATATGTAAACACTAGTTGTTGTACATATATATCTAGATTATAAAATCACTTATACTTGTTAAGCCAATATGTAAACACTAGTTGTTGTACATATATATCTAGATCATAAAGTCACTTATACTTGTTTTAGTGTTTTATGTGAAAATGTGAATATGTTAGAAAACTATTAGTTCAAACCATTTACGTATTTTATTTGTTTCGTTAATATGATTTTACTTTTATTATCGACAAAACATTAGAAGATCGTAAAATATAAATAAACGTTTTACAGCTTATTTGTATTAACAAAATCTAATCATTAGATTTTAATCCACATTTTGGGTCAAGCATTCATTACAATGTGTTGTTTTTCTATATATATAACTCCCAAAATGCTTGCATACTCCATCTCCTTTTCACAAACATATTTCATCATGTCATCCAAAAACCCTTTAGGAGAATCATCTAGTACAAACAATCATGATATCCAAACCTTTGTACTTCCACCATCCAAAATACCACAATCAAATGCTAGGATATCCGCACGGATTAGTATCCGATCTTGTTGTTTAGCAAAACCAACCTCAAATGATTCATCCTCAACTCATAACTCACCACAAGATGCTTCCATTATAGCACCACCCTCATCACCAACAAGTACACCAACTTCATCACCACCTAAAATAACTCTTTTGGAACTCCTTAAGACTCCAACAAGATCTAATCAACCTAAAGAAAAAGAATTAGTCTTTTCAATACCCCCCACATCTCCAAATGCTATATTTCAAGATCTTGAAACATCACCACCATTAGCTCCTATTTTTCCACCACAACTTCCGCATAACTCAAATCAAAACAACCCGGAAAACTTCCGCACTCATCACCCACATCATTTACATTGTGAACATTGCCAATCCACTAGGGAAATTGCAATAGAAGTTAGGGAAGAAATGCGTTTCATACATAACCTCATCCTTGATCGCATCAATACCATTACTCATCAAAACCTCCATCCATAACCTTATGTAAGCATGGAAGGAATCACTACTACTACTTTTCTACTTTTAAGTATTATTTTTTAAAAGTCTTTTTTTTTTCAAGAACAAGTCCTATTCTTATTTTTACATGCTTGTAAGTGGCATACATACCACTACAATTTGTTGTTTTATTACAAGTCCTTGTTTACATACCTTGGCTCCCAATCTTGATTCTCGGCAACCACAAGATTATATAAGCATGTTACTAACCTTTCTTTTTGTAGGATTTTTATTTTTCTTCACTTGACGCCCCAAACAAGGGGGAGCTACCGTCAAGGGGGAGTTAGAAGTTTGTTTATTTCTTCCAAGGGTTAACTTTTTGTTTCGACAAAAAGAGGGAGAAGAAGTAAAACTTAGGGCTTTCAAAACTTACATCTATTCTTAAGTTTTACTCATCATAACATTATGTTTTGTCATCAACAAAAAGGGGGAGATTGTTAATACAAATAAACCGTAAAATCGTTTATTAATATTTTGCGATCTCTTTGTGTTTTGTTGATAACAAATATAATGTTATCTTAAGTACAATTATAAAGGATACATGTTAGTTTTGTAAAGCATTTACATATAGCCATTTAAATACAAAAATGTAGTAATTAAGCATTTGTTGTAAAAGTTTATTAGGATGGGTAAATATCATAACCCATGGATCTTAATCCATACCCAAAGAGACTTGATACAATGTATACTTAGATACATTGAATCTAGATATAACCCATGGACCAACCCATGACCCATAACCAAAAAACCCATGGGCAAAGAGGAGCGTTCCACGGATCCCTAGGATTACACTAGACGGATCCCTTGTGGAAGGGATCCGTGGGAACAGTGAAGAAATTTGCCTATAAATAGAGAGCCATTTCTTCATACTAACTTACCCCTATTCTTACTAAATCTCTCATACACTCTCATTCTCTTCTAACATATAGATCAATTGATCTAGAGAGTTGTTCTTCTTTCTTTCTATTTGTGATCCTCATATAGGTCCTTCTCTAAGGCGAGATCACGAGCATTCTACAAGTCATCCAAGCAAGGGGTCCTTGATTGATTTGTCACTCCGCAAGATTTCTGTAGCGAAGATCTTGTATTTGATATTTCACATATTTGTTGTGTAATAGTTGTGTTGGGTTGGTCCACCGTGCTACGGACTCGGTATCTAGCTTTGTACCGGAAAAAGTGTAAGCAACGTTGTGAAGGCTTCTCCGCCAAGTGAAGGAGTTTGTTGACATAGTGCTTGAACTCTCGAGTAGGTGACTCGGGGAGTGGAGTAGGGCAAGGAAGGTGTCCTTGTAGCCGAACCACTATAAATCGGTTGTGTCATTTCTATCCCTTATCTTTATTTATTTGCTTTCATTATCATTAGATCTATACGTTCTCAACATCCATACGACTTTCACATAATATCGAATCTAAAGTTTTTGAAATCAACTTAAAATCGGCAAAACTATTCAACCCCCTCCCCCTTCTAGTTTTCCACAAAAACCAAAAGCAAACTACAACAACAAAGTTAGAATAGTGGTAATCCTAAAAAAGTAATTTGGTGGTGGAAAGGGCATCTACACAGCTTAAAAATAAGCTGTTGCTGTATGTTTTAGGGCCATTTTCTTACTGATGCAGAACAGGAAGTTGTACAAAAACATATTTTTAACTCGACTTTATACTATGCTAGGGGTGATTATAGTGCACTAAACTGAAACTAGAATTAGATGGGCATACAAGGATTTAATAAAAACAAAGTTTGCACAATTTGAGTACCAATTAGACTAAGAAAAAGGGCCCAGAATAGCAGTAATGCTGTTGTCCTGTGCCAGTGCATAAAAACAGTTGAGCTCTTTTTTTTACCAAATCCTACCAAAACTTATGCAACCTTTCTCTAACATTCACACTAACCTAAGACTCCTAAAAGAAGTTTGACTCTGTAAGTCAAAAGGGTTAAAAACAATTATTTGACCCTTTCACAGCCTTGACCCAAACAGCCCCTTGTGGGATTTTTATACTAAGGTCCTATGTCTTCACATTGCTCTTGGTGTGTTTCTTTGAAGAGACAAATGGAGCTTGGGAGCTGAGTGTGCTTCTTTGGAGCAAATCTGAGCCCTTCAAACTTGAATACAAAATTTTAAATACAATATCGTTTTTGTTGTCTTATGTTTGTTCACCAATATTGTAGGTCTATTTTCCTATCAATGAAGATAATGTACATTGGGTTCTGGGAGAACTCCATCTACGCTCCGGTGTCATAACAATCTATGACAGCCTCTCCTGGCCTCTAGTTGAAAATCGAGAATGGTGGCTCAATATGAGGAAATGTTTCCAATATAAACTTCCAAAGTTTTTAGAACAAACCGAAGTAATGGAAAAGAAGGGCATTGATCCAAAACATTACTCAATCACCTTCCGGTATGCGGATAATGTGCCAAAGCAAGGCCCTCTTTATGGTGACTGCGGTATCTGGGTGATGATAAACTTGTATAGGTTGTCGAATAATCTACCCTTGGCGGTCGATAATACTACTTTGGTAGCTTTGGCATATAGGGAGCGTTTGGTAGATTTCTTTTGGAAGTACAAGATTGAACTACCTTTGGCACAAGGCGATAAGTCTACGACAAACTGATTGAAGTTGGGTTTGAAATGTGGCGCTGAAAGGCGAGAAGCCTACGACAAACTGATGTAATGTTGCTTGTGCAGTTTATTGATGTACAATCTTTTGTTCAAATAACTCATTGATGTACAAGTTCAAATAACTCAACTGGTAGTATTTGGTACTTTGGTAGTTGAAACTGTACTAGTAGTTGCAAATGTATTTTTTACTTTCGTTGTTGAAACTGTAGTAGTTGGTAGTAGGAAACTGAGCATAATCTATTGTAAACGAATGTTGTATGTTTTGTAAACCAATGTGACATATGTATTGTTGAAAACAATTTTGTTTAATCATCTCATCCAGTTAAATTTGTTTGTCTGATTCAATGTGACATATATGTTGTTACCATTAACGGGATAATGAACAAAAATACGTGTTTGACTGGTTGCAGGTCAAACTGATGCGAACTTGCCCATTTACACCGTGTCTACATATAAGAGATGTGATTATTTACAAACTTAACACCAACATTTATTAGTACCTCTACTATAAATTAGAACCTGCAACTTACCAAAGTTATATGAAAAAATATAAAAATTTCATGATTGATTTCCTAGACTTTTTAGGAAGTTCACTTGGTGGAAGTATTAGAAGTCCCGACTCCACATATCTTTTTTTTACCAAATCCTACCAAAACTTATGCAACCTTTCTCTAACATTCACACTAACCTAAGACTCCTAAAAGAAGTTTGACTAGGTAAGTCAAAAGGGTTAAAAACAATTATTTGCAAAAAGATATCAGACTCTTGTGTTCATTCTATAGCAGATTGGTACAAAAGTTTTGCCGTCCGACAAAAGATTCTTAACTATGGTATGCAAGTGAAATGTCTGTCTTTAGTTCTGAAAATCTTGCTAACCATATTAACAAGTTGTATTTTTTATTTATGTAGGATCAATACATGACCCACAAGTGCCTAAAAGTGACCCACTATAGGCAAATCTAAAAGTGACCATTAAAACAAAATCTAAAAACTTACCCACTTCCTAAAACTAACTCACTTTAGAACAGCAACATGTCATTTCTAAAAGTGACCCTTAAACGACATAAAAATACAAGACTTTCTAAAATTGACCCACAAGTGCCTAAAAGTGACCCACTTTAGGCAAATCTAAAAGTGACCATTAAAACCAAATCTAAAAACTTACCCACTTCCTAAAACTGACCCACTTTAGAACAGCAACATGTCATTTCTAAAAGTGACCCTTAAACGACATAAAAATACAAGACTTTCTAAAATTGACCCACTCCCTATATTAATCCATGTTGTCAAACCAACTTTCTAAAATTGACCCACAAGTGCCTAAAATTGACCATTAAAAACAATTTCCATTACAATGTGATTAACAAAACTGAAACAACATCTACACTAGAATTGCATATACAAAATGGCAACAAAATCAATAAGGATAAACTAAATACCTTTGACGATTCATTACCAGCATAATCAGTTCAGTACATAACTTCAGTCGACTAATTATCATCCAAATAAGTACATATTCAGAAACCATAACCCAAACTATATTTACATAAGAGTTATATATACATATACCATACAAACCAAATTACTTACTAATGATCCATACCCAAAAGACATTCACATAGTTAGACCACTTGAAAACCAAAAAGCTTCAACACAAAAGTGACGATGTCACTAAACACCAGTCAAGTCTTCATCAATCTCCATGAGGGTCACGTTATCTTGCTTCTGCTCAATCCCATGACGAATCAAATCAACAGAAGCATCAAGCCCTTGCAAAATATCACGATCACCAACATTCATGTTCACCAGACATGATAAAGCATCCACCCCTTTCTCATGGTTTGGGCCAAGATAATGGAGCTCCCTAACTGTCCCTTCACGCTTCGCAAGCACATCGCCTGGTTCTCTGCATATTTCTTCCAATTTGACTAGGCGAGCTTGTGCTTCCATCACTTCACTGTTAAAGAGATGCTTGAACATGGTTGCAATATCATCGGAACCACTAGCGTGACGCAACTCATCTAGATTTGGGGTTTGGTTTGCCATTGATTTTGCAAGGAGTTCGATTTGGGATTTGGGGTTATGTGTACAGTAAAACACGATGAAAATTAAAAGATTAGGTAGGGGTGGAATTATTATTACGCGTATAAATAGACAAATCCAACACATTTTTACTCTCCCCAAAATTAATTAAAGCATAAAACCGTGATCGAAGAGAATGATTACAAAAGATAACTGAAACCACAGCATTTAGAAAAAAAAAATGAAACTTACAATAGAAAATCCTTACACTATGAAGTATGGACTAATACAAAAATAAAAGAATGACACAAATAACCTTATATTTCAATTACTTTCAAACCCCCCCCCCCCTCCTCTCCAAATTTGCTATCTAAATACAACCAAAACGACATGTGACTTTTAGGCTTTTATATATTATACCTAAAATTATCTATACCGTTACCGTAATTCATAATTTTTATTTTTTTCTAAAAGATTCTCGATGTAAACTTAAACTACAGAAAAAAAAAGTATAATGTCCGCTTCAATCTTTTTTGACTATAATCCTTGTTAGAGACCATAATATACTGATAACATTAAATACCAACTAAGACATTACACGATCTTGGATGACCCACAAGAATTAACACATGTTAACTAAAAGCACTAGAACCTAAATTACAACAAACAAGGCAATGAAACATAACCATCATAAATTACAATAAAAAAAATGCCCATCATAAATTATTGTTATCACCGTTATTGGACACATAAGGAAGAGCACTAGAACCTTCATCAAATTCATCATGAGCTGCATCCTTAAAATCATCAAAAAGCATCCTTGGTGTAAACAGACTAGCTACTTTAAACGGCTTTTCATGCGGTGATCTTAAGTAAGCCGGTGATTGAGATTCTTCATTTTCCCATGCACTAACCTCTTCCAACGACATATAATCAAAAACTTTCTTTCTCTTATCATGGTTTTTTAATTGTGTTGTCACCTCCTCATCAAACTCATCTTTACGCAAGTTTTTGTGATAGTAATCAACTAGGAATGCTTGAGGAGTATGGGAAACATATACCTCAATTTTCCCATGTAGTTGAGCCAATTCATACATCTTCTTAACATCTCTATCACTTTCCACTATAGTCAAACCTTCTTCCAAGCTACATTTTGGTATACAATAAAACCAAGCCCAAATATCCTCTTTTATTTTTTCTAACAACATGTCACACATTTGGGAATACGACAACGTTTTAGACATAGATAGTTTAATTTCAATAATTTTTCCACCTGCGTACCTTAGGGGAAAGACGTAGAATATGCTTTTATTGAAAACTTCGAATACAATATCATTAGAATTATTAGACATCTTGTTTTTAATTGAAAAAATCTGAATAAACAAAAAAAATTCAGCCAAAAATAAATGCATAAACGTTACCGAAATATTAGTGAAGTGTACACAAATTCTTCTAGTATTAGTGAACAAACACAAATGAAGTATGTAAATAACAAAAAAAGGATTAATATAGTGATCTGAATGGATATTACCTGATGGATAATAGATCTAATTCAAAGTCGAGTGGTCGAGTAGCTGATGGTCGAGTATCCTAACATGTATTAATTACAACAACTAACACCTATTAATTGATTACAATAATATTGATGTATTAATTACAACAACTAACCTTTTCCCAACTAACACATAATATAATTAATGTGATGGGGTATATGATAAATAGAGGTGAGAAACATATGATAAGATTACCAAACCTTAAAAGCTATGCAATGAATTCACCACCAAATTACGAGTGGGAAGAATTACTTGATATAGACGACTCTGATCTCCGATTATCCGCCACAACACAAAACACAATATCCTCTCAAGTTGATAATTATGTTGAAAACCCTGTTAGAAAAATACCCGGTCCTGCAGGTATTCGGGATGGTGTGGACGATGGTGTAATGATCACACAGGAGTTTATTAGGAAAGTTGTTGACGATTTGGTTGAGGATTCGGATTTTAAAAGTGGTCCATGGGTTAACGCGGTTGAGTTTATGAATGTTGATGGCGGGATCATTGTTGGTTGTTTTGCCGATATCAAAAAATTTCTTAAAAAAGGGAAACTTGAAAAGGTTGTTGCTATAATCAAGTCTTGTACTCTGAATGTTTTGGGTGATCTAAAAGTAACATTAAAAGACATTTCAGGGTTTATGTCAGGTACAATACATCACAAAGTTGTTAATGATGAGAGGTTTAAAAACTAATTTACCGTCGAACTGTCTTGATACTTCAAAATGTTTCTGTATTTTCTCCCATACAATCTGGCAATCATTATCTTAATATCACAATAAAAAATTTGGTCAAGGTTTTATCCAAGGATGAGGTTCTTGAAAGTGGCAGCGGTGATGGTGGTACTGGAAGTGAAATATTTATGTAACCATTGGTGTTTGATCGAATGTATTTTCATTTATATATTAAAATATATTAACGAGTGGTTGTAGTTTGTTAAGTGTCTAGTTACTAGTTTGGTTGTAGTATAACTTGTGTTGTAGTATAACTTATGTTGTAGTAAATCAATTAATTCGAAATTTTAGTTTTTACATATAACAAATTTACTCGTTAATTCGAAATGTGCATCAACTATACATTAATTCGAAATTTTAGTTTAAAAATTAATGTAGTAATTAATGTAGTAGATACTCGACTACTCGACCGACGGCTACTCGACCTATGGTTGGGAAGATGTGGTAATTAAATGTCCACATAAATATGCATTTAGTATTGCACCTACTACATGTGTGTGTTAGTTTTGATATTAAGTGATATGAATAAATATGTGTTTGGTTTATATTTAATGTAGTAATTAATGTAGTAGATACTCGACTACTCGACCGACGGCTACTCGACCTATGGTTGGGAATATGTGGTAATTAAATGTCCACATAAATATGCATTTAGTATTGCACCTACTACATGTGTGTGTTAGTTTTGATATTAAGTGATATGAATAAGTATGTGTTTGGTTTAATAATTAATGTACTAATTAATGTAGTAGATACTCGACTACTCGACCTATGGTTGGAAGATGTGGTAATTAAATGTCCATATAAATATGCATTTAGTATTGCACCTACTACATGTGTGTGTTAGTTTTGATATTAAGTGATATGAATAAATATGTGTTTGGTTTAATAATTTATGTAGTAATTAATGTAGTAGATACTCGACTACTCGATCGACGGCTACTCGACCTATGGTTGGGAAGATGTGGTAATTAAATGTCCACATAAATATGCATTTAGTATTGCACCTACTGCATGTGTGTGTTAGTTTTGATATTAAGTGATATGAATAAATATGTGTTTGGTTTAATAATTTATGTAGTAGATACTCGACTACTCGACCGACGGCTACTCAACCTATGGTTGGGAAGATGTGGTAATTAAATGTCCACATAAATATGCATTTAGTATTGCACCTACTACATGTGTGTGTTAGTTTTGATATTAAGTGATATGAATAAATATGTGTTTGGTTTAATAATTAATGTAGTAGATACTCGACTACTCGACCGACGGCTACTTGACCTATGGTTGGGAAGATGTGGTAATTAAATGTCCACATTAATATGCATTT
The DNA here is from genome assembly GCA_019973895.1 of Chrysanthemum seticuspe. Lineage (NCBI taxonomy): Eukaryota > Viridiplantae > Streptophyta > Magnoliopsida > Asterales > Asteraceae > Chrysanthemum > Chrysanthemum seticuspe. The sequence goes on from BPTQ01000007.1 coordinate 313,014,365, forward strand.
AATATTGCACCTACTACATGTGTGTGTTAGTTTTGATATTAAGTGATACGAATAAATATGTGTTTGGTTTAATAATTTATGTACTAATTAATGTAGTAGATACTCGACTACTCGACCGACGGCTACTCGACCTATGGTTGGGAAGAGTTGGTAATTAAATGTCCACATAAATATGCATTTAGTATTGCACCTACTACATGTGTGTGTTAGTTTTGATATTAAGTGATATGAATAAATATGTGTTTGGTTTAATAATTAATGTAATAGATACTCGACTACTCGACCGACGGCTACTCGACCTATGGTTGGGAAGATGTGGTAATTAAATGTCCACATTAATATGCATTTAGTATTGCACCTACTACATGTGTGTGTTAGTTTTGATATTAAGTGATATGAATAAATATGTGTTTGGTTTAATAATTAATGTAGTAATTAATGTAGTAGATACTCGACTACTCGACCCACTTATATTCAAATATTTCTCACAAACACTAACAATTTATTTAATAACTAGATGAACGGACATGAAATTAGATGATAGGACATGAAATACATTGTTCTCAAAATAAAACAACAAATTAAGAAAAGGAATCATCCGAGACCCAACCCTCGTGACTTGAAGTATATGATTGCTCAGGTCCAAGCCCCATTTCCCATCGGTATTCAAATTCTCGTTGTTCCCGCTCCCTACGAGCAGCTTCCTCACGTTCCTCGGCTAGTTCAAACTCAATGAGTACTTCCATATCTTGTTCAAGTAGTAGAAGTTGATCCTCAGTTAACCCAAACGGATTGGGATCGTATTCCAAAGGTGGGTTATTTGTCGGCTCCTTTTCAAGTGGGACGTTTGCCGCTTCATTTTCATTTGGGATTACCGGTAGCAGAACTTGCGGTTGAACGTTTGCTACTTCATTTTCATTTGGGAATATCGGGAAGAGATATTCAGGTGAAGCGTAAAAAACATGCTCATTTTGTGGTGGACTAATTGTTGAGAGAAATCTTTGTGTGACATTTTTGAAAATCCGTGTGTGAGTTTAGTATATGAGTTGTGTATGTGTTAAGTGTATGAGATGATTGTATAACTTGAATGGGTATTTATAGGCTAGGTTTTTAAATTAACCAAACAACTTGACAATATAAACATTAAAATTAACATATACAACTTCTTAATTCTATGTTGAAAAATACAACTACTAAATTAACCAAACAACTTGAAAAATTCAAAAGCTATAAATGATAACCATGACAAAACCAACAACTTCTTTATTCTTTGCTTTCCCCTTTGTGCTTCTAACAATTGAGCTTCTTGCCTGTTTTTTGCTCTCAATAGACCTGGAATAATTGTCACAGCACGATGGCACATCGAGGGATCAAGCCAATCTACTATACCCTAGTAAACAAGAAAGGTAACATATTAATGATTTCAAATTGTAACCCTAGTTTTTACAAAATAACACTTACATGATCTGGGCATCCATAAAAACGTCTTCCAGGGTTTTCATTTGTCCAAGATGTAATAACGTTCGTTCTTCTACCGCAAAAACAATGCATCATGGCTCTAGAATCTGCAAAAGTTTACTCTAAAATCGAAGATAAGAAAAGTAGAAGAATAAGATGTATTTGTGTGTGGGTGGGGGTGCGTATTTATGTAACACGTTGAATATTGAATGACTAAAATACCCTTCAATATTGGCCACTTGGTTTTTGTTTTTAAACCCACTAACGGAACATTAAATTTATTCATATCATTTAAATTCACAACTAACACACATATGTAGTAGATGAAATATTAAATGCATATTAATGTGTACAATTAATTACTACATCTACCCAACCATAGGTCGAGTAGCCGTCGGTCGAGTAGTCGAGTATCCAGTACATTAATTACTACATTAAGTTTTACAACCAAACTTACATTTATTCATATCATTTAAATTCACAACTAACACACATATGTAGTAGATGCAATATTAAATACATATTAATGTGTACAATTAATTACTACATCTACCCAACCATAGGTCGAGTAGCCGTCGGTCGAGTAGTCGAGTATCCAGTACATTAATTACTACATTAAGTTTTACAACCAAACTTACATTTATTCATATCATTTAAATTCACAACTAACACACATATGTAGTAGATGCAATATTAAATGCATATTAATGTGTACAATTAATTACTACATCTACCCACCCATAGGTCGAGTAGCCGTCGGTCGAGTAGTCGAGTATCCACTACATTAATTACTACATTAAGTTTTACAACCAAACTTACATTTATTCATATCATTTAAATTCACCACTAACACACATATGTAGTAGATGCAATATTAAATGCATATTAATTTGTACAATTAATTACTATAGGTCGAGTAGCCGTCGGTCGAGTAGTCGAGTATCTACTAACTTAAATACTACATTTATTTTACGTCATACAACTAACATACATAATTTACAACAAAGAGCTATATATATTAATGTACTTATTAGAAAGAATTAGATTGTTCACTCAAAAGAAATGGGATAATCGGGTACTAAATTTAGTGTATATTTGGTTTACAGAGATGTGACTTTTGGTGTTTGCCATAAAAGAAATATTACTTACAATCAACTGGTAGCTATTGTGAAGAAAAAGTACAAGTTTAACGATACGTGCAACCTCATGTTTACGTACAAAGTTGGTACAAAGTGTGTCCACATTGTAGACGATGATGATGTGAGATTTTACACAAACGAAATTTGCAAAGGAAAAGGTACGCCACATACTATTTTTATTGCAAAGATTGAGCAATGCTCTGTGGGAAATCCTTCTTCTTCTAGTTCTTTGGGTATAGATCTTAACGTTCCTTTATCTCCTTTCGATTTAAACCCACAATACACTGTTTACAATGATTCCCGAATACCCAAACAAGAATATTTCGAAAATCACCGTAATTTAAACCAACAATACAATATTTACAAAGATTCAAAATTACCCAAAAAAGAAAATTTTGATTGCCATAATGATTTTATGTCAAGAGAACAGTTTGAGCATAATTGGCAAATGAATACTTTAAACAACATTCAAAATCCACTAGATCCACAACCTATTATAAAAACTACAAAAGGAAAAATTGATCATGCTAGATGTATTTTGGAAACGGGTGAAAGATTTGATAATAAAAAATGTGTTATGAATAAAATTGGTTATAAAGCTCTTTTAGATGGTTATGAATTTAAGGTTAGAAAATCAGATCCGGTAAGGTATGATGTAATTTGTGTGCATGAGGGTTGCGAATGGAAAATAATTTAAAGTAAGTGCAATTTTAGTAGTGAATGGGAATTAGGAATGGTGAACGACCATCACACTTGTTCAAAAACAAAAATAGGTATGCATCACCGTAATGCTACGAAAAACTTGTTGGGTCATTTACTAGTACCTAAGTTCAAAGACAACAGCCGTATATATACTGCAAAGGACATACAAAATGACATAAACCTAGAATTCAACATCGATATTAGTTACAAACAAGCATGGAGATCGAAAAATGTGGCATTGGATACGCTTGAAGGTTGCCCGAAAGCATCTTTTGAACAGTTACCGGTTTATTGTCATAATTTAGAATTGACAAATGACGGTACTGTAACACATATTGATACTGATGATGAAGACCGGTTTAAGATGGTTTTCATAGCTTTTGGTGTAACGGTAAGCATATATATATTTTTTTACTATTAAATTTATTTTTTTGAGTATTATTATCATATAACTAATCGTTTAATAATTAATTAGATTCGAAGCTTTCTGCACCATATGCGACCATTGTTAAATATTTATGCAGCTCATCTTAAAGGTACTTACCTTGGAACAAATCTGCTCGCAGTTGGAATGGACGGGAATAATCAAATTATACCTGTTGCAACGGGTGTGTCTCAGGGTGAGACTGGTGAATCGTGGACATGGTTTTTGTCAAAATTGAGAGAATGCATTGGTGAAGTTCCAGATTTAACTATCATATATGATCGACATGTAGCAATACAATCTGCATGTGAATCTGTTTTCCCGAATGCATTCCATGGGCATTGTTGTAGGCATTTGATGATGAATTGTAACTTGAAGAGTAAAAAGCATAAGGCTTTATATTGGAAGATGTGCAAAGCCTACTTAATCGATGATTTTAATAGAGCATTAGAAGAGGTTAAGGGCAAAAAAAAAGAAGCCTACGACAAACTTATCGAAGCTGGGGTTGAAAGGTGGTCTAGGGCATATTCCGCTGGTAATCGTTACAATTACATGACATCTAATAGCGCTGAGTCAATCAATTCGTTAACAAGAGATGTCCGAAAAGTACCCATCACTAACCTAATGGAGTGGTACAGAGCCCTTGTCCAAAAGTGGTACTTCAATCGTTGAGAAAAATATAAAGGTACGCGGTTTATGTAATTTTTTCCTAAAAGTAAACTATTTACCTTATTTATTGTTTTCCAATCAAAAAATACTAACGAATATTATAATTTAGATGCACAAATGGATGAACTAAGTGATTGGGCAAGTGCAAAAATAACAGACCGAATGTTAAAGAGCGCTCATTGGACTGTGGCTGGCATTGAGATGAACAGGATTTACCAGGTCGATGAACGACAAAAAATACATATAGTGGATTTAGGTCAACGTTCATGCACATGTAGAAAATGGCAAGTTTCTGCTTTGGCTTGTAGTCATGTTTTAGTGGTTTGTAGAGTTATGGGAATGACGGATTGTAATCATTTGGCAAAAGCATGGTTTAGGAAAATTGAGCTTAAAGCTACGTACCAAGACTTGGTATATCCTGTTGGAGAAGTTTCAAGTTGGCAGTGTCCTAGTTACTTGCAAGTTGTTAAGCCACCACTTATGGCTAAACCCCAATCTGGTAGACCCAAGAACAAAGATCGTATTAGATCCCAAGGAGGGGAACCGGTACCAGTTAAGTGTGGAAGGTGCGGTAATGTTGGACACACCCGACAAAGTTGCAAAGAAACATTGCCAAAGAAAAAAGTAAGTTATGTATTGTTATTTAAAGCTCATTATTTAGGATACAGATTATTAACTCATAAATTGATTTACACAATTTTTAGGCAAAGGTACCTGCTAGAAGAAGCTCACAGCAAGCAATGCCAAGCTCACACGAAGAACAAGTCTACTCACAAGCTGTTAATTTGGATGACCCATAGAGTGGCATACTTTAGTTTTTTCTAGTGTGTATGGCAAACAACATTAGACTTTTAATGAAAGTTGCAAGTTTTGCGCTTTAAAAGCTGATTATTTGCTACATGGTTCAATTGAAAGCACAAACACAGTCATCAAACTTTCAATATAACAGTTAACAAACATAGCATAGCCAAAAGCAACATAAATAAGTTTTTAGCCCAAAAAGCAACAGTTCACAAACACAAAACACAATGTAGCTTTTGCCCAAAGGCAACAGGTCACAATAGCAATCACACCTACACAAATATCTTATGCTTGAAATAGAAACAGGCCATCTGTTCTCGATATGCAAGGGCTGTCTGGACTGCATCTTCAACAACCAATGGCATCCCATGAGATAATATGTTTAGAGAACAAGAAACAACAAATTAAAATCATGCATAAAGAAAACATGTATTGGACTAACACGTAACAGTTAACCTGTACTTGACTCACAAGTAACAGTTAAAATGACTCAAATATTTATGCCAAATTTTGGCAGGATGAATAGCTATTTGCAGTCATGAAAATGCAGTCATGATGCAGGCATTGATGATGCAAAAGTAGCAGTCATGAAAAGCTGTTTTTTGACTAAAATAGTGACTAAAAACAATTTGATCCTACACTATATAAGGCCACAATCTCAATTGCATTTTCATCACACATCTATAACAAAAAACAAATAACTGAAAAAAATGAGTGGTAAAAGACTTACGTTTGAGCATAATCATGATGATAGGGAGTGGTCAATAAAGGTAGCAAGAGAGGTAATGTTTCCTGAGATATATGAATTGTATGGACCAAATGCTGAACCAAGTTACCGATTACCAGCTGAAGTGCTAGAAGAACTAAGAAGACAGATATACGGTCAGGAACAAGAAGAAGTTATAGAACCAAGTGGCGGTGTTAAACTTAAGCAACCACATAGGCAATTTGCGGGTCCTAGTAGCAGTAACACTATTGTTGGGAAGCAACCTAAAAAGAATGAGAATCTAACAGGCAAGTCAACCATTTTGCACGAGTGTAATGATGATCTAAAGAAAAAAGAAAAAAAAAGACTAAATGTGATTTCCTAGTTCTTGAAAGTGATGTGTCTGGTTACATGTATGAATATATGATGTATGTATGCAGTTGGTTTAAGTATCACTTAAACCAAATTTAATAAAACTGTTGTAACCAAATCTATCAATGAAATGTTTTATGCTTATGCAACACTGCTAGTTCATAAACACTAGGTTAATCATGTAAAGGTTAGTGGTATACTATATCATTATACTTCTATGCAAGGACTGCTAGGCTAACATGCTTGTGTGTGAGTTAAGTACAGGTTATGAATTCCAAACTAAGTAGGAAAAACACTAGCCTACATCATTTACCTAGACCTATTAAAGACAACATTAAAGAAATAAGGCTTAAAACTATGTAAAAAACAAATTTAAACAATCAGGCTTCAAAAAATTACTAACCTGTAAAGAAATAAGCATACAAAGACGCCGCAATCACCAAATACCCCACCCTGCTTGGGGACGTTATGTGCATTCCTAAACTTAATGATGTATTCTAGGGGATCGATTCCTTTGCTTGCAAACACATCAGTCTTCTCTAGAACTATCGGAAGCTTACACTCCAAACACCTCCTCATATTCAAATACCACGGACGAGTTTCAGGTTCTTGATATCCTTCACTGTCATAGAATGTAACGATTCCAGTTTTAATGTCAAACTGCGCTAGGGACCAATGTTTCTTGGGTTCATTTATGGGTATGAAGACCTACAATGTTTAAAAACAAAATTGATATAATCCACATAATTAAACTATCATATTCTAAAAGATTGGTTACCAATGAATACCTGTTCCACATTCCTCCACGCAAATGGGTAAATATCATCGGTTGCATAAAACAGTGGCATTGAGTCTTGAAGTAGAAGCGTTAAAAAGTAGCAACTAACCATTGACCAATCTGCGGAAGATGGTCTGAAATACCACATATACCATACCCAAAGATCAATGTGCTATAGGCAATAAAAAGACAGAATTCAACAAAAATTTTACATATAGCGAAAAATAGTTTTATCCAAAATATACTGTAAATGGTTATTTTAACGTACCTCGTCAAGTAACGTTTATCGTCAAGCCCAACTAAAGCATCCCAGAAAGTACGATCAACAGTAACATCACTATACCAAGGAAACTTGCATCGAGTCTGCCCAGGGGTAATCAGAAAATTCTCCAACTCAAAAGTACATGAAATTTTATCGATACATTTGAATGGACGGCTTGGTTCCTAAACAAAACAGGTTAAAGTTGAATTATAAGACTTAATTGAGCCAAGATCTGATGCTGTAGTTGCAGATTCATAAAGGTAATACCTCTTTCCACGGTTCGAGATCTTCACACCTTTCAATCATGAATGCATCAAGGACATTTGTACGTTTCTTTAGTGCATCCATGCTAGGGACGTATAAAGGTAATAACTCTTCCATTGGTTCCATCTGCGGCCTGACCACGTTGACATACCTCCTCTTGAAAGTTCCACATCGCTGTAAAGCAAGTTTCATGTGACTGGAATTACTATGCTCTATACTCTTCATCCTCTTTTCTTCTTCCAAAATCAATTTCGTCCTCTGTTTCCTCTGCTCTGCCACCCTATAAATCTCAGCAGCTTGCTTTTCAGCCTTCACACAATCATCCTGCAATTACATCACAAAAATCGTTGTTATTACCTAATATAAGTCTTGAAAACAGTTAATATATTCTTGAAAACATGTCTGTGATCACCTCGGATAAATCTTCATCAGACAATTTGTCCACTTCAACCCCACCATTCTGTGTAAAGTTATGAAAGAAGTTATAATAAAAGGTACAAGACAATTTAGAATAATTTGAAAGTTGTAGAAATCAATTACCACATAAACTTTCTGAGAGAAATTATACAAACCATCTACAAATCCATTGGCAGTGTGTTTGTTGGATGTTCGAATAGGCGAATCAAATAATTCAAAAAAATCACCATCTAGATTACTACAATACTCGTCACCCAGATCACACTCCACGTTATCCTGTAACATGTGTGCACATACTTAACTAAGTAAATGACAAGTAAAGATAAATATATATGTATATATGTATACCTTTTGAACAGATGAGGTAACTTTGTGCTCGTGTCCGACTTTTGTTTTCCAAGTAATATACTGCATCACAAAGTATTTTGCAAAACATGATAATTAGACATTAGTTAAATTGGGGCATACGTAGAAAAGGGTTTGTGTCAAGACTAACATGAATAATACTCTCCAGTTTGTAGACACGTTCTTTCAAACTCTTGATCTCTTTAGGTAGAATCAACAAACTGTCACATAAACGCTCCAAAGCCTTAACCCGAAGCATACAACTCTGCCTAAGTGGATGTGCCTCTCTATCTTTGTCCTTAGATGTGCGAGTTGATGACAATTTTTTTAGATAATCACCAAACCCCCCCCCCCCCCCGTATTAAACAGGAGGAGGTGCTCTTGGTGTATACCACTTAAAAAAAATTGGCTTTGTCTAAACCATTCTGATTGGCCCTCAGCAATATTGGGATATAGGTCATGATTTGGATTTTTGGCCTAAGGCATTTAAGATTACAAATAAACTTTAGAAACAAATAAATAAACTAATTTACAGACTAGATAAGCATTTAAGATTACAAAACATCTTAGATAAGCATAAAACATGTTAAGCATATATGCAATTAACCTACACAAGAACTTATAAATCTTACAATCAAAGGAAAAAAGTTGGCATATATGCAATTACATGAAGGAAAAAAGTTGGCATATACGAATTAACTGACCTCGGGAAAAAGTTGGCTGTATAGCTCCTAATTTTGAAATGGAAAATGCTTCGACCAGGAACATCCTCTCGGGATCACATCAGGGTCATTAATCCACCAACGCTGTGTCTGAGATGAAGACTCTAGAATCCATATCTACAAAAAGTTAATGAATAAGTCAAAGGACAAACAAAATCTTAGCATAAAATAACTTGACAATGATTTGGACTAAAAATACAGACCTTGAAACACAGAATAAATCCAGACAATGAATACGATGGAACAAACTTTGGGTCTTTGTCCAATGCTTTATGGTGCTCATCCTTATGATTTGAGTTAACATTTCTAATGGCAGCGTATAACTCCCGCCATACGTGCTCTCCCCAAGCAAACTCATCCCAAGCATCCAGATTTTCTACCATCCTTAGATATACATCATCAACAACAGATCCTAACTCACGACCCATAAATATAACTTCCAAAGATAACAAAAGACAAACTCGTATTGAGTCTTCATCTGATAGTTTCGTGAAACGCTCTTCATCCTCAATCACAGATAGAAGATCTATGTTTTTAACATAGCGACCTATCTTCTCCGGAAATACACGATCACGAAAACTGATATCACCCTCCCTAAACTTGCGGAAACTGACCATCCCAAACTTGAATGCAGTTATGAGGCAAAATTCACGACGACCAAAGTGTAGCAAATGATTGTTAACATTATAAATGAGGGGTAAATCATAGTGATAATTATCAGAGAAGACTTGCTTCTGAAGCATAAAATGTATAAGACCCTCTTCATTGTCAACATAATCCAAATCCAGCCACCGCCCAAAACATGTCGACCTAAACAGTACAGATCGGTCCAAACCTAGTCTGTCTTTCATTAGTGGAAAGTAATTGAGTTTGCTTATAACATGTAACCTCGCATGATATTCCTAAAGAGATTACAAGATACAAGAATTAGCATCGCTGGGATAAGATAACAAGATTATGCAGACACGAAATAAGCTAAGAAGAACTTTTACTTATGGGATTATACTTGCAATATGGGCTTCTCTAAACAATTCAAATATCGGCTTATATACATCAGAATACTAGGCTTATAACTAGTTTCACACTTTTCAAATATTCGACCTAAACAGTACACTTAAAAGTCTAATTTGAACCAGTTTATAAACACTGTAGAATAGCATTGAGCAATGTTAACATATTTGCATGCAGACATGATTATGCAGACATGTATAAGCACTTAACACATAAGACACTTCAAAATTGCTTATTTTCTTAAAAATTAGCAAAAAAAAACACTTCAAAACAGTTGATTTTCTTTAAAAAAAAATACCAAATAAGCACTTCAAATCTGCTTAGGTTATTAAAAATGACCGAATAAGCACTTCAAAACAGCTTATTTTCTTAAAAACGGCCAAAGAATAACTTGAAACTGATTAACAAGAATAAAAGCAAGTAACTCATTTTCAGAAATACCTAAAAGGCAAACACCCGGTTACATCTAACAATGAATAAAAAAAAGTTAGAAGAGTACCATCGGTTTCATGGTGGAATGAAACAATAATAGGATTGAGTGTGTGATTATTGAGTGTGTATTTGAGATCAAAACAATAAATCAATAAATCAAACACAATAAAACAAAGTAATCGGATAATAATTCAAACCTAGATCGAATATCAAGAAAGTTAATCGGAAATCAAGGAAACTAAAAAAGTCAACGTACCTTTATGTCACATCATTGCCGCCGGTTGCGCAAGCCGGCGGTTGCTCAATAAGAGAAGTTATTTTGGAAAAGTGAGAAGATAAAAGGTGTATTGGTAGTTGGGACACGGGTCACATTTTGGGTGGAGCTGCGGAGTCGAGTGGTTGCGCATGACCATTTTAGAGATTGAGTGAAAAATTGACCACAAAGAGGACTACCAAAAAGATTTTGGCACTTTTTGGTACTTTTCTCAATATTAAATCGCTCTAGCAGAAACCCTACCAAATCACATGTAACTTTGTAAAAAAAGGGACATGTGTTAATAATATAGTAATGTCACTAGGCGTGTTCATCGGTTCGGTTATCGGGTTATTCGGTTCGGTTAGTTCGGTTAATTTTTTTTCTGGGTATAACCGAAAACCGAACCGAACCGAAATTAAATTTGATTCAACCGAACCGAAAACCGAACCGAATAACCGAAAACCGAAAACCGAACAGAATAACCCGAATTACATAATTTTAATTATTTTTTATTTAATTATATATATTTTTAGCACAAAATATTTTTTTAAGTTTAAATCATGTTATATTTATACTAAAAAAGAGTTTTAGTGATTTTTTTTCATATATATACATAGAAAAAATATATATTTTATATGAATTCGGTTTTCGGTTCGGTTTTCGGTTTTCATTGCCAAAACCATATCCAACCCGATAACCAAATATTTAGTTCGGTTCGGTTCGGTTCGGTTTTGACCAATTCGGTTCGGTCACAAATTCGGTTCAGTTATTTTCGGTTCGGTTCGGTTTCGATTTTTGGTTACTGTGGATATTACCCAATCCGTGAACACCCCTAAATGTCACACAGTCTAGCAAACCTAGATTGCTAGACCGTGCGACATTACTATATTATTAATACATGTCCATTTTTTTTACAAAATTACATGTGAGTTGGTAGAGTTTTTGCTAGAGCAATTCAATATTCGGCTAAATCATGTTGATGTTTTACTATATCGGGTTTTAACTTATTCTGAAAAAAATATAAAAAGAATTAAAAATTTTGGACTTATTTTAGCTGTCAGTCGTATAAAAAGTGGTTTGTTACTTACTAGTCGAAAAAGGACACATCTTAATTTCACCCGCGAGTCGTACATAAAACATGATATGCACTTTTCTCAAAAAAAAAAAAGAGACACGTTTCAATAATGTCCGACACTCTATTAGTATAACAATACTATTATTTGAAACTTTGTATATAAAACACCAACAACGAGTACGAAATCGTTTATAACTTCGTAGCCTTTCAAAAAAAGAATAGGTTATAAAGACCCGTGTCCCCCATTTATTTTTACAAGTGATACCCTCCATGATTTTGTAAGTTTTTTATTTTTATTTTTATTTTATAAATTTGTTTATATTAAAAAACTATAAAACTAAAAGTACGGAACAGAAAATATAAAGTTTAATAAGTATTCTAGTCTCTCCGATGACCGTGGCTGGTGGCAAAAGTATAAAACTGACAGAGAATACGTAACATAAAAAAACTTTGTTGTACTGTAAACATAGTGGGTCAGAGGGTGAAAGATGTAAAAAAATACACTAAAAGTTAGGTCAATGATACCAATAGCACAAACCTTTAGAAAAATGTAAGTGAGGAGGTGTTTAGGTTAAACTTACGAGCGTATCTAAAATTCGAGAGGCTAAATTTCAAGATCGATGTTCATGAATAGTGTGACCTTTGAAGACACCAAAAAACACTCCCTCAACTTTTAAGACAACGTAAAACAGAACTCAACTAAAACATCAAATTAACCATTAAACTCAATAAACCTTATTAAACACCCTTTTAAGTTTTGTGAATTAGAAAATTAGTTTCTAAACCCATAGTGCCATATATTTTAGGAGCCGTTCGGTTGAGGTCTTTGGAATGGGTTTTTAGTTGACAAGACATTAATAAGTTGTTTGGTTGATGCTTTCAGTTTAGAATTTAGGATTCGAAGTAAAATAGTTGTAATGTTTCAAATATTAACTCTAAAGGGTGGTTTCCTCACATTGTGGTATGAGGTTAAAAACTTCTCTTTATATGCCTTTTTTATATTATAATTTTATAAAATCAATTTTTTCAATACTTTCATTAATTATTAAATATTGTTTTTTAATTTAATTATATTAGTTTTTTCTTATCTTTTTCTTTTCTCTATAACATCAAATCCAAATACTAAATAAAATTTAAATCAAATACAAATCTAAATCCTAAAACCCACCTCCCTTAACTCCTTTCACATTAATTTTCTTATTATCATTATTACTTTCTATCGAAGAAAACATATTACCATTAACTTTATTGTTGACACTCATGAAGAAAAGAAATGTATATATTTTATGTATTTATTATCATATAAACGTAAACAGTTACTTCGTTTCAAAATTATTATCTACAGACAAAAAACATATAATTAAAAAAAAAATAATAATAATAAATAAATAAATAATATATATTACTACTTTGAAGTCTGCAAAAGCAATAAAATGACAGTTTATGTTTTGACAAATAAGTAATGCCTTCGTTTAATATTGTAAAGAATAGTTTTGATTAAGGTGATTTGGTAAACTTAAACAATTTTGACTTTTATTTTCAGTAGACGTGCAATCTTTTTAAAACAGTCTAAAAAGAAAAAATGAATAATAATATTGAGACGGAGAGAGTATTTTTGGCTTTTTTATTACACTTTATTCACAAAGTTTTATTTCGTAACTACAAAATAAATGTTTATAGGACACTTGATATAATGCTAGGGCTATAATTTCGTGACAATTTATATTTTGCAACTTAATGGGCTTATAAATTTGGCTTATATCATACCTAGCTCATAAGCCACGCTAAAATGGGCATATTGACATTTCATATTTAGCACAAACTAATCAATCTATAAATAGCACAAACATCCGGGTGCATTTGGTATCCCACTATGAGAATGAGACTATCATCATGAAAGTGATTAAATGTGTTTGTTTAAGATGAGGGGGTCCACTACTATGATAATGAATGATAGATATAATTCATATTCCATATACATCAAAATAGCTAGGTATGAATCTTTCATAAGTGAGGGACCCACCTCTACTATTAAACTCATACCCATTGTCATTTATGACATCATAACAAACGCTCCCTTAAAATTAATAATTAATTTTTCTGTAACCATTGTTTTTTAACTTTAGCGGAAAGCCTTCCCTTTAAAAAATATTGGCGTGACCTATTAAAAATTGTTTTAGAGTTCTAACATAACACATCTAATAATTTAGTGCTAATAGTCACAAGTTTTATACAGCTTGACCTTACTAGTTTAGAAAGTTAACAACTAGTAGGAGTAAATTTTATGGACGAAATTTAGCCAACTATAAATTTTACTTATCATGTTAATGATAGTGAACGAGAAATTACCTCTTTCTTACCAGAAGTTGCGACACTCAACGGTAAACACGTAAATACTAACCCCAACGATCACTAACATTCACACTACAAAAATCATAATAATCAGCTAAAAAGCAAACCTATTATCCGTTGATTATGTAAATGAATACTTAAACAATGCATTTGCCAACCTCCAATACTTACCAAATCACGATAATTGCTTATTTCGAATGGAACATTTGTTTAATCTTCAAAGGCATCGGCATGTGGGCTAATGAATTATAGCCGTTATTCAGCTAAAACAATGGTGGTTTATTGTAAGATTTAAAGTCACTTATGGTAGAAATTTTAGGGTGTAAACAAACACAATCGAGTTGCTTGAAAAAGCAGACAATGGTAGTCTATGGCGATTAGTGAGAGAATTTTTTTAGTGTGATATGTTTACAAAAAGTTCAAAAAATAAAATCCACCAACACGCATGTAATATCGTGTGATAGAGATAAAAAAGCAAACATTATACAACATGACTCGTTTAACTAATTTGTCAAATATCGTGCGATAAAGGTGAAAAAGAAAACATTATACAACATGAGTAGTTTAACACTTTAACTAATTTGTCATGTCATTCGATGAACACATTTTTGTAAACTTATAATGAACATAACTTTTCTCTTTTGAGTTTTTATTGTGAGCATCTTAGCCCATAAGTGGCTCACGAGCCCATTTAGCTTTCAGGATTTTACCTTTTGTTTGTATAAACTTAATTGCTATTCAAGTAATACAAGTTAGTCAGTTTTGGTTTTTTAGTATCAAGAGCTATAAGAAAAGAAGGAAAAAAAATATGATGGTTTCCGAACTCCATTGACGTTTGTTTGCCTTTAAGTGTTTAGGCTCCGTTTGGTTTGAAGATGGGTTTAGGATTTGGATTTGGATTTGAATTTGAATTTGGTTTATGATTTAGATTTAGATTTAGATATGGATATGATGTAAGGCTACTCCCAACGGGAGAGAGTGAGTAATGCAGGATTTCTGACCAGGTTTTAATACTTATAATGTTACTCGTCTACCTATGGTCTATCTTATGCACTAACGGGTAGAGAACCCGATCGTGTGTAGTGTAGTATTTGGTAAAGCCGAGGTCGTCCCAAGAGCTATGTGAATTTGGATTCTAACTGAAGTCTATGTCATGTTTTAAAAGGGTTTTTGAATTGTTTGATTAATTAACTTAACATAAATGAAATGCTGAAAGTAAATTGAGATGAAAACAGTAGGGAGAAAGTGTACTAGCCTAGTTTTTCATCCTATCATGCAATGACTATGTTCTCTAATTAAGCTTTATCGCTTCAAGTGGGGCATAAGATTCACTAGACTCCTATGGTCAATTCACCTAGCATAGCTCCCTAGAATCCTACTAGGACGCCAAAGGTCTGCATCCTTATGGTCGTCAAAGCTTACAGGTAGACTAGTTTGAATCATTAAGTGCCACTACATGCTAGATTTATTCTTTGTGTGGCCCGACCTAACGGATCTTAGACCACACATCTAACTTCTTATGTTCATCCAACCCGGAGGGTGATCCTATGGTTAATTAACATACAAGGAATTGGTAGTCCTATGGTCAATTCTTACCAACCCTTGCAACCAATCACACTAGGGTCCTATGGTCAACTCTCCTAGTGTAAGAAGTACAACCGATCATCAAAACTACCGAAACTAGAGGATCTAACAAAAAACTAAGCATGCACACACTAGAAGCAATAATAAAAGCACGAAAACATGATCAAAACATGAAAGGAATCATAACTAGGCTAGCATTAAAGGTGCTTAGCCGATCATATTAAAAAGTACAAGAGATTCAATGTTTTGCATGGTAATGAAAGACATGGAATCTTAAATGAAAAAGAAATATGAATCGCTAAAACTTATTGATGTTGTTGTGTGATTTATCCCTTGGAAAATGCTCCGTATGCTGCTAGAGATCGTCCTTGTAGAACCCTACTTCGTCCTCTGATGAGTTGTGGTGTGAAAAATGTCTCAAATGCAGAAAATATGGTTGATATTTATAGGCCCGACAAAGCTACGGCGTAACCTTGAGTTGTGGTTACGCCGTAACTAGTGTAATCTTCAACGATCTTATCCATTATTAAATATTTACGGCGTAACTTAGATAGATAGTTACGCCATAATCTTCTTAGGGTTTCATTTACGTCGTAATCTTCATGTGTGGTTACGTCGTAATTTTGTCAATAACTTTAGTCCCTTTTTGTGTACTTATTACGCCGTAACCTTATGCATTATAGTTCATATATGTCTGTGTTACACAGATTTGGCGTCCCTTATAATCCCTAAGCTATCCTACAAAACTTTCTTCTACAAAACAATAATCCTTTCAACATGGTACGTTGCTGGTGTGGTAAGCAATTCTCACTTTGTGGACCTCTGCCAACCCAGGGCGTCGATTCTTTGGTTGTCCTGTTGAAGTAAGTGTCTTTTAGTATTTATTGTATCATTTTTTTTCTCGCAAGTAGCAAACTACATTGTAACAATGGTTGTTGTTTAATGACTTGCCATAATCATGAATAGGGGTCTTCTTGTCGGTGGATACGATGGTATGATCCTGAAATCTGTGCTTGTTCAAGAATGATCATACCAGGCCTTTTGAGGGGGAGAAATGAGCTTGAGGCAAGATTAGAAGCTGCTCAAGGTGATGTGTGGAAGTGGAAGATTTACCTGGTGATCAGTTGGATATTGTTCTTGATTGTTTATGCATTGGGATAACTGTTTAGATTTTATGTATGAGGGCAGATGGTTAATGTTGATTATCTTGAATTGTAGTAACGTTGTGTCCCATAAGGTTATGAATCTTGTTATTATGCTCAATTTACCGTATGTTTATGCACATGATTAAGATTAAAGTTGACTTTTAATTGTCAACATTGTTATGAAGTATTCAGTTTGGTTTATTTTTTTTACTTTTAATGCCTTATGAAGTTTTGGCTTTGGTTACTTTTGCCTTTCTGCACATGCTTACTATAGAAGACACAACTTCTTCTACATCACCAAAGACAAAGGTTGCAGTTGAAGGTGATACAGTCATAGACTTTGCAATAATAGACAATCCACACTTGATGCAAATTATTCACACATCAAGCTTAGTCAATCTACAAAAATACACAAACATGACATGGTTTCATAGTTAATGCAAATGGATATAATTCCAAATGCATAAAATTGCATACTTTTCGAAGCATGAGAATTAGAGTTATACACACACATATGTCTTTAGAGTACATAACATGTCCATAGGAAATAAACTAGATGAAACATTGTCTAGCTAATTAGCATAACAACACTGACCTATGGTGAGGCCATCATTCTTTCCAGTGCAGCCTGTTGCTTAGTCATTCTTCATGTAGTAGGCTGGGTAGAAGCAGAAACTACTTGCACATCACTTGACTGCAGCTGAGAATCAGAATGTGATTGATCATATTGCTGGGATTGAGACTGGGATTGCTCATGTATGCTGGGATCTTCAATTGCTTCATCTTGATGTTGTTGGGATTGAGACAGGGATTCATCTTGTATCCTTGGATCTTCAGTTGCTTCATCTTGATGTTGCTGGGATTGAGACATGGATGCATCATGTATGATGGGATCTTCAGTTGCTTGATCTTGATTTTAACACCACTTCCTTGAACTGCACTAACTTGACTTTCAACAACACCTGTACCTTCAGCTTCTTTATCTGATGCTACTTTGTTACCTTTAGGATGTGTCTTCTTTGTTGCAGCCTTTTGAGGCACTTGTTTGACATTTCCCTTAGGGCCAGTTGACTACTTTGAGCTCCACCATGCCCTAGACATGTTTTCTGGTTGTGTCCAGGCGTCCAGCAATGCCACAAATACTACACTTAACACTCTTCCAAGCCCTTTACATCTTACCATTCTTCACAATCTCTTCAATTTCAGGAGCTATCCTAACTCTTTTTCTACCTTGACCTAGCCGGAGTTGTTTCAGCTTTCGGTGGAACAATTATTTTTGGTACAGTTGATTTTTCTCAATGTTCGTTGTTAGTTATAGGCTGGACATGGTGTTTGTAGGTTGCCTTCCAAGTGATAAGATAGTAACAAGGATGAGCCCATGTTTCTACAGCTCCTACTTGTTGTCCATTTAAAGCCATATTCCAATTGGTAACAACAACATGTTTACATGGTAAACCTGTTATCTCTCATCTTCTGCAAGTACAAGACTTTTCTATAACATTAACTACAAATTGGTCACCCCATGGTCCACTAACCTGAAACTTATCTCCCCAATTTCATAAAACATTATACTTAACAACCTCTTTCTTATTACCATCTAGCATATGTTGTGCAGTTGGTGTTAGTGGCTGATGAGTGTGTAAATACTCATCATTTTTAGTCAAATCTGAATTGCAAAACGTTTAAAAATGCTCAGAAATGCATCAAAATACTGAAAATATTCCAAAATTGCATTTTATATGTTTCAGATGCAAAACGTTTAAAATCAGATGAAAAATGAGCAAAGTTTGCATAATTGGCAGTTTCAGTCCCCCAAGTTTCTAAAATTGTCAGAAATAGTCCCTGAGTCCTAATTTCAAAAGAAAAATCACCAAAGGTCCTTTTTTAAATCATAACTTGTCAGAATTAGTCCTTTGGTGAAAAATATAAAAAGTTTGAGAAAATTACAAAATTGGTCCTTCAAGTTTGAAAATTGGCAAAAATGGTCCTTGGAAAATTGGAAAATGTCAAGTTTGGTCCTTGCATTATTGAAACTTGTCAATTTCAGCCCTTGAAACATCTTTGCAATTTGGCAGATTAGGTCCCTCAATTTTCAGAATTGACACAATTGGTCCTTATGATTATTAACCTTTAATACCCCTTTTGCACCCTTGGCCTTGTCAAAATACTTTTGGACCCCTGCCATGTTAGCCTTTTGGACCCCCTACCTTTGACCCTCCCTTTTAATAATCCAAGTCAAACACCCTTGACTCCTCTTTTTCCCTCCCAGTCACGGGCATCACCACCATCATCACCCTGCAACCTTCTCTGCTCACACTCCACCCACCATCATATCCCTACTCTACCCTCCTCCAAACACAACACTCCAAGGATCATTTAATGCCTCCTTCAATCTCACTCAACCTCCAGCTGTTAAAATAACTTTTGGCGCCAAAAAGCCATCCAATGGCCAAAATGGTTCCAACCAATCCAATGGTCAATATTGTTGCTGGGATTTGAAGAGAGAGGTGAGAGAAAGACATTTTGGGTATAAAAGAAGAAGAAAGAGGCAGAGGAGGATAGTTAAGTAGTGTAATTTAGTTTTAAGTATGTCGTTTTTAAATTTCTAAGTTTTCCAGTGCAAGTTTAAACTTTCAAGTGTTTTGTAATCAAATTTTAGTGTATCAAGAATCTATTTTCAGTTTTAATTTCAAGTTTTATTTACGTATCAAGTTTATGTAAATTTCGAGCCAAAATCTCAAATTTGGATTATGTTGTTTGTGGTTGTTGTTCTGAGCTAAATAAGCTTATATAAGCTATTAGAAGCTTGTTTAAGCTATTGAAAACATTTATAATTCAGTTTAGATTCAAAACTCAAAAATACCAAAAATCACTAAAAAAATTAGTTAAAATTCAAAAATCAATGACTATGAAGATGGAAGCTGAAGCAGAGCTGAATTTGGATTGCTGTGGGTTATAGAGCTTCTTGGGAAGCCATAGGGTGTGAATTCAGTCATTGGTTCCTTGTCCTGTGCATGATCTCAGTTTGTAAGCTATTTTCTAAAATTTTGCATTTGTTATTTTTAGTAATTAAAACTTGGTAATTCTAGCTTAATCATTTTAAAAACAGTTAGTATAAAGTTTCTAATCATTTGTATGGTTTTAATCAGTGGAAACCTTTGAAAAGCTTCAAAACTGTTTCAATAAGAGGTGTTTGGTTCTGCATGATACTCTGTGTTTGAAGCTTATTGTGTTGTTATTCATTGTTGTTATAAGTCACTCTAGTGCTCTTTAGCTCAGATAAGTCATTAAAACTTGTCCTCGTTAGTAAAAAGTCAAAATAGCTTGTAATTTTCATCTGTCAGTTAACTGTTAAGATTTTCAAGTGTGAATCTCACCATAGTAGCTTAAAACTTGGTACTTTAGCTTAGAATCATCTTAATATAACTTAATATCACTTATTTAGTCCATAGCATTGATCACAAGTTCATAAAAGTCAACTGCTTAGTGTAAAATAGAAAGTCAAAATTTCATTTGGTCGTTTTTGAATAAACTTTAGAATTTCATTGTGTGTTTATTTGTAAAACCCTAAAAATATGAAACGTGTTAAGAGACTAAAATACCCTTGAAATCGAACATTTATTAAATACGTAAAAACACGTTTATATCATTTAACGAAAATTAAAAACTAACTTACGAATAATAAAAACTTAACGAATATGTTACGTGATCATTTTGGTACGACGAAAGATGTAAATGTCTCGCGTAAAAGTTTGGGCCTTGTTTTCGTTATTTGGGAACCAAGATGGGCTCGTTTCTTTTCTTGCCAAGCCGAGAGTCCAAGAAGCCCACAAGGGGGCGTTTGTTTTTGTGTTCGGTTGGACCAAGCCGAGCCCATACCCTCCTCCTAAAAGCCCTAACCGAAATTTTACTACCACTATAAATATAACACATAAACTCAAAAGTGAAACCCTAGTTTTGGTTGCCTCCCTTTTCTTTTTCTCCCATTCGGCCGAATACCTACACCTTTGGTGTCGAGATTTTGCTTCAACAAAGCTAAGGTATAACGTGTTTCTCGTCTTCCTTTGATGCACCTTAAGTTAATATATTGTAACTTATTTGTTTTAGTCGACTTGTGTTTTCTTTTCCTTGTGTCGAGCCGTATGAAACCAAACAACACAAACCCTAATGATTTGAACCTTATAAGTATTAAAGAACATGTATGTAATATGTATTATTGAATCGGATCATGGTTAAGTCGAGCTATAAAAGAACCGAACCACATATATAAATGTTATCATGCCTAATAAATTCGAAACCCTAATTGGAATGGAACCCTAAGTGTAATTAATGGTCTAAACATGTAATTATAGTGGTTTTAATAAACCCTAAAACTGGACAGCATCATATGTCGAATTTGTGTGTGTTATAGATCCAATTTTATAAGTGCAATAACCTGGGTTTTTGTGGGAAAAGTTTATTTTATGTCTTAGTTAAGTTTTCCAAGTGGTTTGGTCGAATTTGGAGTTGTCTAAGTCGTATTTTTGATTTTTACAAAATCAAGTGTCAAAGCTGAGAAAACGGGTCTGAAATTTAGTTGTATTGTTTGATTTTTCATTTTCAAACCATAAGGAATTGGGAGCTCTCCTTTTACAGGAGTGATATTTATGACATAAATGAATTTCTGGGAGTTTTGGGAATTTTTCCAAGGTGTCTAAACAGGTCCAATAAGTGTAAACTTTTAAGGTGTATTTTCTGATTACTTTCTGGATAGGTCTGGACTTGTGATTTTCCATAGGCCATTTGGCATAGAGATAGAACCCACCAATTTTTGGAGACTCTTTTAAATCATATGGGAACCCCTGGGATTTTGCTTGATTTCATTTGAGCTAAGTAAGTATTTTATAAAAATCGCTAAAGTCTGGTCCGAATATGAGTTTAAGAAACTGAAAGATAAAATATGATATCAATAGGTAACACACTTACAAAGGCATAAGAAGCTTATAAAAGGAACTAATAAGTATTATACGAATCGTAATCCGTGTAGATTCATTGAAGAAGACGTGGCGTCGTATCTTCGTGTTCGTTCATTCATTTGCTTTTCCCTCATTTGCGTTAAGGTACGGATATTCTGTCTTACTTTAAGACACTTATGTTATCGTACATGTGTTCTGACCTTTTCAGTAAAGGTTCCTCATGTTTTCCTTCTTTGTCAGTACTCTTATGTTTATTAGGATTTCCCAATGCCATTGCTATGAACCCTTTCTGAATGTTTGATCTGTTACTTATCTGAATTTATGTTCTAGTGAACTATGCAATATCTGATGTGAACTTATGTTAGGAAGACTTTGATATATACATTTGTTGAATCCTTCTATATTTGGATTATGAACTTATGATTATGAACCTCTGGTTATGAACTTATGATTATGAATATATGATATGCCACTATGATATGAACTTATGATTTCTGACTATCTGAATATGAACCTTATGATATGAACTATCTGATATGATTCTGTGACCGTGTGTTTGACTATGATCTGTGCTATATCTGAAAATCTGTTTGACTAAGGTCAGTTGGAAACTGAACCAAATATTTAACTAGTCATGGGGGTTCCATGTCCGTATCAGTGATGCACCTCTGATATGACTCTAGGGCAGTAGAGTGATGTTCTGCCACGTCCCTGGATGGTGGAGCATATTTTGTATATGTAGGAAGGGGCGTATGGATGCATCCTAGATCTGATCTGTTATCTGATATGATTTGTCTGGTGAATGATGTCGTGTGCAATACGCGTCTTCACAAAATTCTGGGAGCTAGCTACTCCATTGGTTATCTGAGGTCTCCCCTCATATTATATATGGTATTCCGAGGTCACCCCTCCGAATACAATGGTTACTTATGATATGTTATGTTCTGATATGTTTCTGGGCTCGTGGTGGATGACTAAACCTTATCTGTTAATTCTGTTTTATGAATTCTGTTTATGATTATGTATTTGCCAATACTTCTATTTGCCTACTGAGTTATTATATGTTTATTGAAGATGTTTATGCTTTTACATGTTTATGTGACTACCGCTTGCCATGCTAGGATAGGATTAATACTTTAAAACATGATTCGTATATCTGATATTATGATTTGTTATCGTTACGTGAATGCGTTGATCTATGAGATGAATGTGCTAGTGTGTATTTGAGTGTTTTGAAGGTTAACATGTATGATGGTTCAGCTAAATTTGTAAACCTTGTCAATTGGTTAATTATCTGTCTGTATATGTGACCTGCCATGTTAAAACTCTGCTAAGGTTAGGATTTGATCTGAGAACTGGTTTAGCTATTATGTCTGCTATTTCCGCTGCTATAATATTGAATTAAGTGCTTTAAATGTTGATTAATTGATTTGTATGAATGCCATGTTTATTTTCTAGGAACTGATTCCGTTAGTCCTTAGACTTTTCGTTTGGTTTATATGTAATCTATCTTCTTGATATGTTAAGTGTCTGGATATTCTAATGTGTTTACGTTAGTGTCATCAATATGCTATGTGAGTTTGCTCTTGATTGCTAGTTGTTCTTCCGGATTTCTGTGTGTTTGTGTTCCGCAGAATCCTCTATGATTCATTATGCTCACTCCGCTGCGACTTCGTTATTCGTTTCATTTGTTTCAGTTTACATTTCTGTTTTGTTTAGTTTCCGTTTTTGTTATATCTGTTCACTGGGCTTTGTAAGCTCAGCCGCACTTTTCTTTTCCTGCGGCAGGTATTAAGCATTCAAGATGAGCTTGTGGGATGGCTGATCTGGGTTTGAGAGTAGAGTTGAGAGCAAGACTTTACCCTAGAGATCCTAGATTTATTTTGATTATTAAGTTATTATGTTTTCTTTTGATTATTTTGTAAAGGCTTCCGCTATTGAATATTATTTAAAGTTCTGATATGAAACCGTATTGTGATATCTTTACCCTTGTCGGGTTGGGGTGTTACATTATTATTGAGATTTAGCTTATAATCTTCTGGCATATAAATATTTAGTTGCTTAACTTAATTATAAAAATACTAGTGCAGTCTTAATTAGCTTATAAAGTCCTTATTTTTTAGCTTGGTTTGAGTCCTAGTCTGAATAAGTGTTCTGTGCACACAGTTGAGCAAGCTTTTTCACAAGCTTGTAAAAAGCTCATTATTGAGTCTCAGCTTATGCATTTTAGTTTTTTGTGTAGCTTACCTAGCTGTATCAAGGTTCCAAGTCTAGTTTTTCATTTCCTAGCTTAGTAGATAATCCTGCAATAGCTTTCTAATTCTGTCCATTTTAGTCTAAGTGTACCAGTTACTTAGTGTTCAACAGTTTTTCAAAAGCTCCTCAAGAGCTTATTTGTGAAAGCCAAACCTTGTAAAATAGCTTTTTAGAGAGCTCAGTTGGTCTAATTGTTGGTCCAAGTTTTTATTTTCATTTCTGAGCTTATTCAAGTGCTTAAAAAGTAGCTAGAAGGTGCCTAGTGATTTAAAACAGTGTACTGTGCAAATAGTCTAAACTTATGCTTATTTGTAGCTTATTCAGTGCTTATTAGTGGTTATTGTGCTTATTCAGTCTTCATTCTAGCTTATAACCATTTCTCTTAGCTTATTTTAACTAGCTTTTGCTTATTTTCTAGCTTTCAAATCATTTTTAGCTTAAATTTGTGCTTATTCATTTTTCAAAAGTAAACTGTGATAAAATCTTTTGCTTATTCAGTGCTTAAAAGTTGTTTTTGTAAAAAGTCTTAGTTGTAAAAAGTGCTTATTTACTTGTATTTAATAAGTTGGTAAAAAGAAAATCGAAAAAAAAAAAAAAAAAAAAAAGCAAAAAGGGGAGGTCAAGGTTCGAACATGCGACCTCCCCCTTAGAAGGGTGATAGGGTGTACCTGTATGCCAATTGCCCTTGGGACTTTTTCTGTTATTTCTTTACACAATCAATCTCTTATATACGTTTTGCCAGTTTAAGCTTATACGACTTATTTAGCTTATTTCAAGCTTATTTAAAGTAGCTTTTTCAACTTTTCTATTTTTCTTAAATCTGTATTAGTGATAAGTATTTTATAAAAAAGTTTCAGATTTTTCTCATTAGTTTTAGTATTTTTAAACATTTAATTAGTGTAAAATCTTATTTAATTCATAATAAATAATTTAAAAGTCTAAAAAATATAAATCTTTTTTCTAAAATTTTCTTTTATAATATAGTACGTAATAAAATTGTTTTTACACTTGTAGGACTTTTATTTCATAAATTTTACGTTTTTGCTTGCGCACTCGCGTAATTTTTATAAATAACTTACGTTTTTATTTTAAATCACGTTTTTAGATAATTTAAGTTTACGTTTTAGTTAAAATAGTTTATTTAAGTTATTTTGTTTTATAAAATCACAAAAACATCATTTTAAAAATAGTGATAGCGTTTATTTAATATTTTTTATCTTTTTAATTTTCTTTAATTTGCATTTAAGCCCCTTTAGTTTAAGAGCTTTTCCTTAGTTATAATCATATGCTATCCCTTTTTCCGTTCAAATCTCTCGATCACTATACGTTTGGTGATCCATTGCATAGCTCGCTGGGACATAACGACCCGGGGAAACACTATACTCCCCAGATCTTCATTGAGTTTGTGTCTTCACCGTTTTAAGTTTCTTACGGTCGGCCATTCACAAGTGGCCGGCTTGAGTGAGAAAAACTTGACGGTTTGGCACGGATCAAATTTTTGGCGCCGCTGCCGGGGAGCTGTGCTGATTATCTTCCGTCTAGCAGATTAGTGATTTGGATATTCACTCCTTGTTTATACCATCTGTATGTGTTTATATTCTCTTTTAAAAATCAAAAACCCAAAAAGATTTTCATCCTTTGTTTTTGCATCATGTTTTTCAAAAATACCAAAAATATTCATCTTTACCCTCTTACCATTTTTGATTCTTTATCTCTTTACCCTCTATCCATTTGATTCTAAACTTCTTCTATTCTCATGGAATCTCTCGACTACGACGAATTCTGGGACGAAGTTGAAAAACTTCAGACTTTATCGCAAATGTCAAGAATTCGTGTTGTTCGTGATGATCCATTAATTCTGCGTAGGGAAATGGAACGAGAAACCGAGGTGACAAAGGACCAGGTACTTCCCTCTAATAATGGAAGTACTAAATACGTCCAACCTACGGTTATCCAAGGCTCTAAACCCTCAATTGCTCCTAAGCCGTCTAGAATTGATTATAAACTTTCACGATTTACGGTTAAAAGCAAACATGCAGAATTTAGACCGGTGACTAGCAAGAATGACTTGCCTAATCTTCACGTTTCTCAAGAACCTGAACCAGAGACCATAACGGAAGTGGTGGAAATTGCTAGCTCTCAGAGCACACCACTTGTCCCACCTCCTGATTTTTCAAAATGTTCTTCGAGACTTGATAGTCATTCAGATCACCATGTTGGTTTTGTTGATTCTTTGAATAAGCTGATTCCTTCTTATAACTATCAAATGAAATCGTTTATTCCTTGTGTCGGATGTGGTGAGCCTCTTTTTGGTTCACCCTGTCGTTGGTGTACGTGTGTACAATGTGGTAATGATATTCATAACGGGAGTTGTTTGTTTTGTGGTTCGAGGAATTCATTTGATTATGATCCTAATCCGAACTCATTTAACGACCCCTCAAACTTTTCCAATTACCCACCACAGCCCAACTTATCTTCATATAATCAACATATCTGTTGTGAATATTGTGGAGGTCCTCACCAAGGATTTGAGTGTCAATCCGGAAACATGTTTGTCTATGAACAGTTTTCCGGTGATGCTCAGAACTTTGGTTATAACCAAAATCCATATGATTCACCAGTCCAGACTCAACAGTTTTACTGTTGTGAGTACTGTGGAGGTCACCATTTCAGCTCTGATTGTCAAATAGGGAACCCAATTCCTTGTAACAATCATGACTCTCACAGGTTTGACAATTGCCAACCTCCACAGCACCATACGGTTCAAACTCCACCTGAGCCGTTGTCTCAAGAAATCTCCCAAGATTTTGAAACCGCAATGAAAACACTTGAGGATATGATTCAAAACTTTAAGAATCAAGTGAGTGGTGAAAAGACCATGGGAGAATTGCTAGCCGAAGAGCGAAAGGCCCGTGAATCTAGGGAAGAATTATTAGTCCTAGAGCAAGCAGCTCTAAGACGTTCCCAATTTCTTAAGGCAGCTCTATATGATGATGACGAGGAGAGTTTTTATCCCTTTAAAGATAATATTTCTCAACTCCCTCAGTCAGTTGATATCCCAGCAGTTGAGATTCCATCTCAAACAACTGCTATCACACCCGAAGCTCCCACTCACTCTCTGAACATGGGGGATGAGCATCTTGACACTGTTCCTGAAAAGGAATCGGACGAATTCATAAAGTCTAGTGTTGAGGACCTTGTCCCAATCCCGAGAGAGTCACATGGAACTTTTGATCACATGTGTGATTCTTTTTCCCCTCTTGAGTGTTTAAATGATCATTTTGAAACTTTCTCCAATTGTAGCGACGATTGTGCTTCCTATGGAAACATCGAGTATGTTGAGGCATCACTCCCACAGTCTGATCCCCTTCTTGAGGAGTTCACCGATGAACTCACTCACATCAATCCACTTTCATCGGAAAGTGATAATTTCGAAGCCGATCTGGGAGAGACTGAAAGTCCCCTTGATAATGATCGTTCACTCACTTCTCACCCTAACAGTCCAATAGAGAATGTTGATCACTTTGTTCCCGAAACATTTAAAGCTACTTTCACCAATCCTCTATTTGAATTCGACTCTGAATTCACTTTAATTTCTGAGAATCCACTCTTTGATACTCAGACTGAGGATAGTGATGAGCCCACAATGGAACAAGAGTTCACAATTTCACTTCATGTGAATGATTCTCTTCATAAAGAGTTCTCCGGTGAACTCTCTCATGACATATCTCCTCCGGAACATGATCATTTCTATTTTGATCTTGAGGATGATATTAGCTTGGAGGAAGGTGTACTCTATCATATGAGTATGCTTATTAATAATACTACCCTCACCCTTCCTCCCGATATGTCTACATTTGAGGATGAAGAATGGATCTTGATTGTTATCAAAATCTTTCTTCCTTTCCTCAAATATCTTGTGATTTCTCTTCACTCCTTCGGGAATGAAGACACTATCTTTGACCCCGGCATTTTCACTTATCACTTTTGAGCCGGTTCTATGTATATCTCATCGGTGTGGAACTTTCACGTACTTCAAATGTTTGTCCAAACATCTTGAATGAAAGTCCGATGGAGATTGTCTCTTCCACTTACTTCCCCATGAACCAATGAATTCGGGGTCGAGTCAAGCTAGCGACTTGGTGATCAAAAACAGTAGCTAAACATGGGTTTTCACCCATGTGTTCCACCCTAGTGTGGGGGAGTTGCCCCACATGATATATATATAAGTTTTCACAAAAAAAAAAAAAAAAAAAAAAAAAAAATCTTCTTTCTAAATAATGGCCGTAGTATTTCCCTTTCACGTTCTTTGTTTCGGCATAACCGCCGGTACTTTGAATATTGAGGGCAATATTCATTTCTAAGTGTGGGGGGGAATTCTCACGAATTTTATCATGTATTATCCGCCTAATTCCCCCGTTTTTGGCCAAAATTTTTTTTGGAGTAAGTGTTCTGCACTTACTCAATTGGTTATCAGTCCACCATGTCTAATAAACAAAAGGATTGGCTAATCCGGGAGCAAACGGCTCTTGGTAAAGATATCTCAAATCCGTTGACGGCTTGCAATTTGCCCAAAATTGTATGGTATTCAGCTCACCATATCCTAAAAAGTGAAGAGTTGGCTAGCCCGCAAGTTTATGGCTTGTGGTAAAGGCAGTGGAAAAACCATAATTGGTAATCAGCTCACCAAAGATAATATTGATAATTTATCTAAGAGTTGGCTAGTCCAGAAGCAAACGGCTTCTGGTAAAGACAAATCAAAACCGTTGAAAGCTGGTGGTTTGCTCAAAATCACATGGTTATCGGTGTACCATGGTTCTTACTTGAACTGAAACATTCGGCTACTCCAGAAGTAATGGCTTTTGGTAAAGAGATTCAAATCCATTAAGTTTTTCTCAAAAGATTGCTAGGGACTAGCAATAGTTTAGTGTGGGGGATTGATGAGTGTGTAAATACTCATCATTTTTAGTCAAATCTGAACTGCAAAACGTTTAAAAATGCTCAGAAATGCATCAAAATACTGAAAATATTCCAAAATTGCATTTTATATGTTTCAGATGCAAAACGTTTAAAATCAGATGAAAAATGAGCAAAGTTTGCATAATTGGCAGTTTCAGTCCCCCAAGTTTCTAAAATTGTCAGAAATAGTCCCTGAGTCCTAATTTCAAAAGAAAAATCACCAAAGGTCCTTTTTTAAATCATAACTTGTCAGAATTAGTCCTTTGGTGAAAAATATAAAAAGTTTGAGAAAATTACAAAATTGGTCCTTCAAGTTTGAAAATTGGCAAAAATGGTCCTTGGAAAATTGGAAAATGTCAAGTTTGGTCCTTGCATTATTGAAACTTGTCAATTTCAGCCCTTGAAACATCTTTGCAATTTGGCAGATTATGTCCCTCAATTTTTAGAATTGACACAATTGGTCCTTATGATTATTAACCTTTAATACCCCTTTTGCACCCTTGGCCTTGTCAAAATACTTTTGGACCCCTGCCATGTTAGCCTTTTGGACCCCCTCCCTTTTAATAATCCAAGTCAAACACCCTTGACTCCTCTTTTTCCCTCCCAGTCACGGGCATCACCACCATCATCACCCTGCAACCTTCTCTGCTCACACTCCACCCACCATCATATCCCTACTCTACCCTCCTCCAAACACAACACTCCAAGGATCATTTAATGCCTCCTTCAATCTCACTCAACCTCCAGCTGTTAAAATAACTTTTGGCGCCAAAAAGCCATCCAATGGCCAAAATGGTTCCAACCAATCCAATGGTCAATATTGTTGCTGGGATTTGAAGAGAGAGGTGAGAGAAAGACATTTTGGGTATAAAAGAAGAAGAAAGAGGCAGAGGAGGATAGTTAAGTAGTGTAATTTAGTTTTGAGTATGTCGTTTTTAAATTTCTAAGTTTTCCAGTGCAAGTTTAAACTTTCAAGTGTTTTGTAATCAACTTTTAGTGTATCAAGAATCTATTTTCAGTTTTAATTTCAAGTTTTATTTACGTATCAAGTTTATGTAAATTTCGAGCCAAAATCTCAAATTTGGATTATGTTGTTTGTGGTTGTTGTTCTGAGCTAAATAAGCTTATATAAGCTATTAGAAGCTTGTTTAAGCTATTGAAAACATTTATAATTCAGTTTAGATTCAAAACTCAAAAATACCAAAAATCACTAAAAAAATTAGTTAAAATTCAAAAATCAATGACTATGAAGATGGAAGCTGAAGCAGAGCTGAATTTGGATTGCTGTGGGTTATAGAGCTTCTTGGGAAGCCATAGGGTGTGAATTCAGTCATTGGTTCCTTGTCCTGTGCATGATCTCAGTTTGTAAGCTATTTTCTAAAATTTTGCATTTATTATTTTTAGTAATTAAAACTTGGTAATTCTAGCTTAATCATTTTAAAAACAGTTAGTATAAAGTTTCTAATCATTTGTATGGTTTTAATCAGTGGAAACCTTTGAAAAGCTTCAAAACTGTTTCAATAAGGGGTGTTTGGTTCTGCATGATACTCTGTGTTTGAAGCTTATTGTGTTGTTATTCATTGTTGTTATAAGTCACTCTAGTGCTCTTTAACTCAGATAAGTCATTAAAACTTGTCCTCGTTAGTAAAAAGTCAAAATAGCTTGTAATTTTCATCTGTCAGTTAACTGTTAAGATTTTCAAGTGTGAATCTCACCATAGTAGCTTAAAACTTGGTACTTTAGCTTAGAATCATCTTAATATAACTTAATATCACTTATTTAGTCCATAGCATTGATCACAAGTTCATAAAAGTCAACTGCTTAGTGTAAAATAGAAAGTCAAAATTTCATTTGGTCGTTTTTGAATAAACTTTAGAATTTCATTGTGTGTTTATTATTGAGATTTAGCTTATAATCTTCTGGCATATAAATATTTAGTTGCTTAACTTAATTATAAAAATACTAGTGCAGTCTTAATTAGCTTATAAAGTCCTTATTTTTTAGCTTGGTTTGAGTCCTAGTCTGAATAAGTGTTCTGTGCACACAGTTGAGCAAGC
Source organism: Chrysanthemum seticuspe (assembly GCA_019973895.1). NCBI lineage: Eukaryota > Viridiplantae > Streptophyta > Magnoliopsida > Asterales > Asteraceae > Chrysanthemum > Chrysanthemum seticuspe. Next base: position 313,045,506 of record BPTQ01000007.1, read on the forward strand.
TTTTTCACAAGCTTGTAAAAAGCTCATTATTGAGTCTCAGCTTATGCATTTTAGTTTTTTGTGTAGCTTACCTAGCTGTATCAAGGTTCCAAGTCTAGTTTTTCATTTCCTAGCTTAGTAGATAATCCTGCAATAGCTTTCTAATTCTGTCCATTTTAGTCTAAGTGTACCAGTTACTTAGTGTTCAACAGTTTTTCAAAAGCTCCTCAAGAGCTTATTTGTGAAAGCCAAACCTTGTAAAATAGCTTTTTAGAGAGCTCAGTTGGTCTAATTGTTGGTCCAAGTTTTTATTTTCATTTCTGAGCTTATTCAAGTGCTTAAAAAGTAGCTAGAAGGTGCCTAGTGATTTAAAACAGTGTACTGTGCAAATAGTCTAAACTTATGCTTATTTGTAGCTTATTCAGTGCTTATTAGTGGTTATTGTGCTTATTCAGTCTTCATTCTAGCTTATAACCATTTCTCTTAGCTTATTTTAACTAGCTTTTGCTTATTTTCTAGCTTTCAAATCATTTTTAGCTTAAATTTGTGCTTATTCATTTTTCAAAAGTAAACTGTGATAAAATCTTTTGCTTATTCAGTGCTTAAAAGTTGTTTTTGTAAAAAGTCCTAGTTGTAAAAAGTGCTTATTTACTTGTATTTAATAAGTTGGTAAAAAGAAAATCGAAAAAAAAATAAAAAGCAAAAAGGGGAGGTCAAGGTTCGAACATGCGACCTCCCCCTTAGAAGGGTGATAGGGTGTACCTGTATGCCAATTGCCCTTGGGACTTTTTCTGTTATTTCTTTACACAATCAATCTCTTATATACGTTTTGCCAGTTTAAGCTTATACGACTTATTTAGCTTATTTCAAGCTTATTTAAAGTAGCTTTTTCAACTTTTCTATTTTTCTTAAATCTGTATTAGTGATAAGTATTTTATAAAAAAGTTTCAGATTTTTCTCATTAGTTTTAGTATTTTTAAACATTTAATTAGTGTAAAATCTTATTTAATTCATAATAAATAATTTAAAAGTCTAAAAAATATAAATCTTTTTTCTAAAATTTTCTTTTATAATATAGTACGTAATAAAATTGTTTTTACACTTGTAGGACTTTTATTTCATAAATTTTACGTTTTTGCTTGCGCACTCGCGTAATTTTTATAAATAACTTACGTTTTTATTTTAAATCACGTTTTTAGATAATTTAAGTTTACGTTTTAGTTAAAATAGTTTATTTAAGTTATTTTGTTTTATAAAATCACAAAAACATCATTTTAAAAATAGTGATAGCGTTTATTTAATATTTTTTATCTTTTTAATTTTCTTTAATTTGCATTTAAGCCCCTTTAGTTTAAGAGCTTTTCCTTAGTTATAATCATATTCAATCCCTTTTTCCGTTCAAATCTCTCGATCACTATACGTTTGGTGATCCATTGCATAGCTCGCTGGGACATAACGACCCGGGGAAACACTATACTCCCCAGATCTTCATTGAGTTTGTGTCTTCACCGTTTTAAGTTTCTTACGGTCGGCCATTCACAAGTGGCCGGCTTGAGTGAGAAAAACTTGACGGTTTGGCACGGATCAGTGGCCCATTACTCTTCTCAATCACCATCACAACATGCATTATCCTCTCCATACAGTATTCCCTGGTGTATTCTAAGGTTGTAATAATTGGTTTGTTTAAACCCTCAATTATTTTTTCATGAAACACTTGACACATTTTATTAAGTAACACATGAGAATGAGGTCTCCCTAAAGATTACAAATAAACATGTATTAATTATAACTGTTCATACTGCATTAACAAATACAAATTAACTAAAACAGATAGATGACTTACATTAAAAATGTGACATTGACCAATGGATCGGTGGTATCTTACTTAACCAATCATGGGTTGGTTGATTAAATTTCTTGAAAGCATCCATAGCTTTCTCAAACTGTACAACAGTTGAGGTTGTTGCACATTTACACATATGGTCTTTGAAGGCCCTACCTTTCCATTGAAGTTTCATTTTCTCATGAATGCTTCTAATACAAAATTTGTGTTCTGCATCTGGAAAAACATCTCTTAAAGCTCCATTGATATCCTGCACAAAATCATATATGTTTACGGTCTGTTTCAAAACAGAAGGACTTTAATTCATGAACAGGTTAAGGGAGTACCTTTTGCATGTCAGTAATAAAAGTGATGATTGAGTTTGACTCAAGTGCTATATCATTGGATAAACAATGAAGAAACCAAGTCCATGATCCTATGTTTTCTGATTCAGCAAAAGCATAAGCTAAAGGGTATATACCATTGTTGCTATCAATTCTCACAACTGTCAGCAGTTGACCATTCAAAGGACCATCAATTGGAAAAGCATCCAGCCCCAACAACAATCTCTGACACGCTTTAAATCCTTCCTTCAGTGCACCTAAACAAACAAACATTCTCTTAAATTCTCTTGTTGGAAGAGCCTCATCTGTAGGTCATTCCACATTCATTAGTACTTTGTATTAGGGTTTCTCTTCTGCAACTCTTGAACATAATCTCTCAACATGGTAAATTGTAGCTTGAATTCACCCCTAATGCCTGTTAATGCTATTTTTTTGGCCCTTAAAACCTTCTGCATGGACACTTAAGCTCGAACTGGTTGGTAAGTTGATCATGAATAGACTTGACAGGAACCTGTGGATCGGTTTCAATTTGTACTGTAATTTGCTTTGAGATATAATTAAGGTCAAAAACTCGGAGTGCCCTTGATTGCAAAACAAGTATGTTGCTAATTATATTTTCTGACTGACCATGGACCTCTCTCACCATGCCTGCCGACAAACAATAACCATGGGCAGAGTATTTGGGAAGGGTCATTTTTGCCAGCAATCAATGCATTTATACCCCTTCTGGTTAATGGAATTCTAGATGGGCCTATATCCAGTCCAGAACCTTTACTTGGGCCTGAAAGTGGAACCCTATATCTGACCCTTATTCTTGTTTTGTCATTCTTCATAAAAATCAACTCCCTTATAGTTTCTCTTGAATGCTCTCTTAACTTATTTTTGACATCCTTTGCAGTAGAAAAGTCCTGACCATAATAAAAGAATGTGGTATACACTCCAGATGCAAACTCTGCCCTACCCCTTGGCACATCATACTTACCTGCCTCTGAGTCAGAAACATAATCACTATAAAAGACATCATCAACCATCACAGGTAACTCATTTTCCAAATCCATGTCATCACTTATATTAGTCGTTGTTCCTGCTTTACCTAACTCATTACTCTGACTCACTTGGACCAAAGCAAGTTGTGCATCATTCTCCTGACAAGTATTTTCTTCATTTGCTTGAATTGATTCATCAGCTACATTGCCTAAGTCACTAGTCTCACTCACTTGGAACAGAGTAACATCAACAACATGATCCTCTTCCATGTTATTGGCATCAACATATGCGCTTCCTACTTCCTCTAAATGCTTATCATGAGTCAATTGGAATAGATTTACATCAACATCAGGCTTCTCAAACCTGTTATTGCCATCAACTAGTGCTCTTCCTAATTTCTCTAACTGCTTCCCCTAAGTCACTTAGAACATATTAACCTCAAAATTATCAGGCTCCTTAATAGTATTGTCCACATCCATAAGTACTAAAGCACGATCACTGTTATGAACAGGTTGGCTGGAAAATGATGTGTCTAGGGTGGAAAATGCAGGCTTAATGTTTGGCAAATTTCTAGATTCACCAATATAATTGAGGTCTATAGGTACTTGTGTAAGTTGCATAAAAGGATCTAGTGCAGGCTCATTATCAGGATCATCTAAAACCAATCGTCTACAACAAGATTGAATAGCAACACTACCAAATTTTCTACTATGTTCATCCTTCTCCCAAAAAACAATCTTAATAGATTGTGGGGACATTTCAGACAGCTCTAATCTAGTCTTACCTATTTCCACATAAATATCTATCAGCCTATGGTCTTTGACAAGGTCTTTCAACAACTCAAGATTAGCAGCTTCACGAAAACTAAACAATCCATCATCCAATGTACTACCAGGCTTAACAAAGTAGTAATAATTGGTTTGTCCATTATCACAACCGATTTAGGTCATGAGAGCATCCATTTCATCAACAGATACCTCATTGATTTCAACATAATCAACCTGGAATTCCTTACCTCCATCATATATTCTACCTGGCCAGTGTTTGAATGTACCTTTATGATGGAACCTCATGCTAAATGAACCTGGTCGATCCGCTGTATAAAAAATGTAAAAAAAACACTGTTACGATAAACTTACCTAAAAGGGGAACAACTTAAACAATCGTACTAATATATAGGTGTATATGATTATAACAAAAAATGAAAAAAACACTTACCATATCTCCTAATTGCAGAGTTTTTCTCTTTCTCATGGTCATCAAAGAAAGGTGGTTCTCTGATTTGCCATAAAGTAAATTCAAGGTTGCTGCTTGTTATTTTCTTACTTAGATTATTGGATTTCATGATTGACATTGCATTAGGGTTTTTTTTGGTAGGCTTCCAAAATAAGTTTGGGGATGACCAATGAGTACACAGCTTAGTTATATTAGACATTATGACGGGAAATTGGATTAAACATCTGCTACATAGTACATCAAGGTTATAAGACGATTTTACCCTCAACACAAAACAGATAACGGGATTTTATGGAATATAATGGGACTTTGACCTGGGCATTAATGGTCAAGGGACTTGTTTAGCCTCAAAAACCCATACTTTGTACTACTGACGATGAAAAAGGCAAGTTTCGGTTCAACATGATATTTTTGGACAAGATTTGGGACCAACAGTGTATTTTATTCTAAAACATATGATGTACATATGCATCATATTACATAATATGATTTGAAAAGACAAAAAAGAGGCAATATCTCTCGAATTTTATCCTGAGGAAGGACATCGTGAGGATGACCTATTCTGAACTCACGAGTAAACGTTACAAGTGATAAGAAACTAAAATGCTCTAAAACGCATCAAATCCTTCGTACCGATTTGGTGGAACGCATTTCTCATGGAACACAATAAATTATTATTTTTATCTGTTATGTTTTTAGTTATTAATGTATGTTTCTTTTTCCTTCTTTTTTTTAATGAATGTTTAATTTTGGTATTTATTAAATTTGTTAAAAACTGAATTTAGTATTTATTAATTTTAGTACCCTACCACCATGTCTATTGTGTGACACTGGTGTTGTGAAGTTATCCACCTGAGAGTGTACTCTGAGACTCTCTGAACTTTCATGATCTCTTATTTCTTGAATTGGTCAGTCTCGAGAAGTTGACCTGAGAACTTGGTGTTCGCCATGGGACCATGTGGGCCCATCTTAGAAGAGTGTCGTATGCAAGCTGACATGGTCATTTGTTGCATACACTTTTCTTGTGAGGTTTCTAGGTGACCGGTGAACCTCTTTTTTCGGTATTTGCCGACCCTCCTCTATGTGAGTAAGGTCATCCACCTGGATAGGTCCCGAGGTGGTCATTGGTTATGTCCGAAATTTGAGGGGTTTGTTCACTAAACATGTTTGGTTAAGAAACTTGCGTAAAAAGGAAAAAAAAATAGAGTTTTTGAGTGAGAAATGAGTGAAAATATGTGAAAATTTGTCGCTATTTCGCATCATGTCCCCACAGATGGCGCCATGTTTATGTATGGTAAGTAAATATGTATTAAGAGTGGATTAATATGGTTGTGTTGTTTGGTTTCTCGTGTTGAATGTAAGGACCCGGTGAGTTGATAAAGATAAAAAAACTCGGATAACACTTATAAACAAACCATGTGTAGACTACGTGATGCAGTTTTGCCCAAGTGTGTGAAACCTTTTGAAGTTTGTGTGTGAAGCCTTTTATTTATAGAGAGGTAAATAGGGTTTAGGGATAAACCCTTGAGGGATGATCAACGGTTATGGGGAGGCCATACGTTGATCATCTGATGAGCAAACAAGGAGGACATGTGGTATATAATTCTTGGCTCGTACAAAATGGTGCTTGTCGTGCGTCATCACTGTTCTATATCAGATGGTACATCTTAATCGTTAGTGACAGTTGGGGAGCAATGGTAGTATGCGTTCAACATAGCTTGATGAGCTCCGTCAGGCCAAGTGTGGCCTGGGATTCTTGTCGGCCGCTATTAAATGTTTATTGATAGAGCTTCATTCATGCGTGTATTTAGTGTGCTTGAACCATTAATATTGATACACTATCATGTTGTATATATCTACATTTTCTCATGTTAGTTAACTTATTATATCTTTATAAATCTAACAGATCATCTGTTTATTCTACTAAATAACATTTATTGGGCCTTCTTATGAATAGTAACGTGGGTTTTTTTTATTTTTTCCCGGACCCCTTGGGTTTTTTGCTTTAGCCTACCCGAACCGTTGGCTATTCATCCTCACTCACAACATACGCTTACCTTTTAGATCCGATCGGGTGTGCCTCCAGAAAATTATCCGGCGATTTTTTACTCCGAAGGAAGTGAATTTCGTGGTTGGTACAGCCGATTGTGAGGGGGCTACAGTCTGTCGTACCATCAATCCTTTTTTATATGGATTTTGTGGATGGCCTTTTGCCATTTGTATTGTGCTACAGGTGAGCCCTTTGTTTGCTCCACATATGTTTTTCTGGTTTCATATATTGTATAAGTTTCTTAATTGAAGTTAGGTGGATCAATTATTTGTGATCCAAATCAGATTCGACAGCTTTGCTGTTTGGAAGATTAGATACTAGGTTGCATGTTTTTTTTTTCCTTTTGTTGTTGCCTGGGTTCGTTATTCTTGGTGTTTATCTTTAGCTTCTCAGGTTAAATGGTTTGTATTAATTAGGGTTTGGGTTTACTTTAAGTTTTTTTGTTCTGCGAAATTAGTTTGGGTGTGTTACACTTTTTGGTGTTTATATTTGATTCATGAGGTTAAATGGTTTATACTAACGAGGGTTTAGATTTGGTTTAGGGTTTTTAATTTTGTGAAATTAGTTTGGCCGTTTTGCATTTTTAAGTTTCTTTATTAATTTAATGATTGTAATATTAACTCCTCTTTTGATAATTATTGTTGATTTACTCTATGTTAAAAAAAACTTGTCCATCTGCTTATGTCGGTGGAATCAGTTCTTATATCTCATGTTTAAATAGTTTTTGTGAATTAGATTTTACTGAAGTATTATAACATCTGCAAATGTTTGTGGGTTTCTCATGTTTTTAGGTGATGTTGTGGCGGGGTAGGCTTGATGAGCTGGCAGCCATAGCAGTGACCTGTATCTTGGTGGCCTGTAATGGCCACTTCTGCTGAATAATGTTGTTGCAGATAGTCATATGTTTTTTTGTGTTCATCCTGGTGAAGTGCGATTGTCGGAAACATGCATTTCATCATTGTTGGTTACAAATACAAAGAAGGCTCAATGAATGTTACTTTATCCTGATAAATGGTTGGCGTTTGTGTTCCTTTTTTGAGGCTGTGATGAATTGGGGTTTCTTCGGTAAATATGAGATGTCCCGTATCTTGGCAGGGTAACATCGAATTTTTGCAGCCATGGCGGGTCTATCTTTTTTTCCTGAATATTCGCCCATCTGAGCCACCTGTCCAGCGACATCCCCACTTTTGTGGTGAAACCCATCGTCGCCTCTTGACCGTTGAGGTTCATTAGCTGCACTTGCCAAGGATAAAATTGTTGTTGGCTAGGTTCGTTATTCTTGTTGTTTATGTTTAATTTGTCAGGTTAAATGGTTTATAGTAATCAGGGTTTCGGTTTCCTTTAGTTTTTTTTTGTTTTGCGAAATTACTTTGGGTGTTTTACACTTTTTTGTCTTTGTGTTTAATTTGTGAGGTTAAATGTTTTATACTAATCAGGGTTTGCATCTGGTTTAGGGTTTTAGATTTCTGAAGTTGTTTTTGCCGTTTTCCATTTTAAAGTTTCTCTGTTAATTTAATGATGGTGATATTAGCTCCTCTTTTGATACTTATTGCGGATTCAGTCTATGTAAAAAAAATCTAGGACATCTGCTGATGTGGGTGGAATTAGTTCTTATACCTCAGGCTTAAACATTTTTTATGAATCTGATTTTACTGAAATATTATAACATCTGCAAATGTTTGTGGGTTTGCCATGTTTTCAGGTGACGTTGTGGCAGGGTAGGCTTGCTGAGCTGGCAACCATAGCAATGACCTGTACCTTGGTGGCTTGTAATGGTTGCTTTTGCTGAATGATGCCGTTGCAGGCAGTGGTCTATTTTTTTTTGCGTTCATCCTGGTGAAATGCGGTTGTCGGAAACATGCATTTCATCATTGTGGGCTACAAATACAAAAAAGGCCCAATGAATGTTACTTTATCCTGATCGATGGTTGCCCTTTGTGTTCCTTTTTTGAGGCTATGATGAATTGGGGTTTGTTCGGTAAATATGAGATGTCTCGTATCTTGGCAGGGTAACATAGAACTGTTGCAGCCATGGCGGTTCTATCCTTTTTGCCTAAATATTCACCCATCAGAGGCACCGCTCCAGCGACATCCTTGCTTTTGTGGTGAAACCCATCGTGGCCTCTTGACCGTTGTGCTTCATTAGTTGCACTTGCCAACAATAAAATATTTGGTTAAGGCAATGATGATACATGTATGTAGTTGAATATTTGCCTTACATAATCTTATAATGCTGGTATCTTGGCAAGGCAGTTTTGGATTGCAACCATGGCCGGTATTTTGTTTCAGATTTTACGCGTGCAGGTCTGAGCCTTAAGGTGAGATTATTTGCATGTTGGCAGGCCAGCCCATAATCGTTGCAGCCATGTTGGGTTTATTGTTTTTCTTGACATGTTACTTTGGTATCTGTTTCAGGTTGCAGCTGGTGTGATTCTAACCTGTTTTTTCACGCTGTTGCTGCAATTATTTTCGGATCAAAATATGGCCGGATAATTTTCTGGAGGCGCACCTGATTGGATCTAAAAGGTAAACGTATGTTGCCAGTGAAGATGAATAGCCAACGGTTCTAGTAGGCTAAAGCAAAAAACCCAAGGGGCCCAGGAAAAAAAAACATGTTACTATTCATAAGAGGACAAAATGAATGGGATGGGTCTGGTATTCTAAACAAATGTGGGTATCTGGTGGTGTAAACAAATACGGTAAATATGGGTATCGTGTGAATCTTTCGTTTGCATCATCTGTCAATATTGGTATCTTGGCAGGGCAGTTTGGAACTGCAGCCATGGCTGGTATTTTGTTTCAGGTTTTAAATGTGAAAATCTGAGCATTACAGATATTTGGTCAAACATATGCTCACATCAAATACATGTATTCATTGGGTCTTCTTATGAATAGTCTCGGTGGGGTATTTTTTTTAAAAAGGCCACTTTGGGTGAATCTTTTGTTTGCATCATCTGTCGATACTGGTATCTTGGCAGGGCAGTTTGGAACCGCAGCCATGGCTGGTATTTTCTTTCACGTTTTAAATGTGAAAATCTCACGATTATAAATATTTGTTCAAACATATGATCACATCAAATGCATGTATTCATTGGGCCTTCTTATGAATAGTCTCGGTGGGTTTTTTTTTAAAACGGCCACTTTGGCTGGACTAGATGAGAATGTTCTTGCCGTTCTTGGTGCTAATTTTCCAGGAGAGATAGCTATGAAACTGTTTGGCAAACACGAGTCAAATTCGAGTACAACCAAACTGGTGTAACCCATTATGCAATGGCAGGCCATACCAATGTCATGTTTGCAGCCATGCTTGGTTGTACTCGAATTTGGTTCTATAATCAGCCGTTAGTGGTATTGGCTGTCGTGGGTGAGGATAGCTTTGAAGAAGATGAGATTATCCACACCTTGGCAGGGTAACCCATTATGGTTGCAGCCATGGTGGATACATCCTTCTTCTTGCAGCAGGCATCCTTGCAATCTTATGACTTTCACCGTTGCTATCTTCGACAAAATATGTGACTTGCTAGCATCGGTTAATGCAAGCAGCAAGTATGTGTAGACCAAGTTGTATACGTAAACTGCTTGCATCAGTTAGTGTGTAAGCTCCTTGCATCATTTGGCATGTGAATGTAGAAACACCTTAACTATCTATGTATGTTTACATCCATGTTTCATAGAACACACCGCGTTTGTATTCCTTTTTCTGAGGCTGTGATGAATTAGGATTTCTTTGGCAAACATGAGATGCCCCGTATCTTGGCAAGGTGGCATGCAACTGTTGCAGCTATGTCGGGTGTGTCCTCTTTGCTTGAAGATTCGCCCATCTGAGCCACCTGTCCAACGACATTTCCACTTTTGTCTTGAAACTGATTGTGGACTCTTCACTGTTAAACTTAACTACTTGCATGTACGGAGAAAAAAAGGACACTGTATGCAATTGAATACTCCGCTTACAGAATCTGCTTATTGATGAGTGTCTAAATACTCATCATTTTTGTACTATCTAGACTGCAAAAACATCTGAAAACACTCAAAAATGCTTCAAAATGATAAAAATATCACAAATCAGTGTTTTATGTGTTTTAAATGCAAAAATATCAAAATCAGATGAAAAATGTATCAAGTTTGCAAAATTGGCAGTTTTAGTCCCCCAAGTTTTAAAAGTTGTCAAATCTAGTCCCTGAAATTCAAAAATGTGGAAATTTATCATTCAAGGTCCCTGAAGAATTCTAAGTTGTTTAAAATGATCCTTGAATGATTCTTTGGTCAATTGGCAAAGAAAGTCCCTAAACTTTGAAATTTTGCAAAACTAGTCCTTGGACTTTTAAAAAAATTGATTTTATGCAAAAATGGTCCTTGTTCTATAAATGTTTATCATGTTTGGTCCTTGTGAAAGCATTGGAAAAAGTTCACTTTCAGTCCTTGAGGTTGGATAATTTACACTTTTGGTCCTTGTTGTTATAGCTAAACCAAACGGATCCTTATCATATATCAACCCAAGCCCAAAATCCAATCCCTTGGCCCAATCCATACCCGGCCCTTTGATATCACACCTCGGTCAAAGAAAGTCAAACCAGGCAAAAACCGCCCAAAACAGCTACTACTGTAGCTTCTCCTCTCCCATGCCTGATATCTCAAAACCAGAGGTGGTTTTCCCATTTTTTCTTCAACCCCCCCCCCCATACTATGTCCCCTCCTCCTCCACTAACACCAAAAACTTTAATTGATTGAAACCAAATCCTCATTAATGATAAAACCTGCTTTGAAGAAAATTGGCGCCAAAATCCAAGTGGACGGATATGATGGTTCTAGCCAATCCAATGGCTTAGATTTGGTGGGAAACATTCAGAGAACATGGTGAAGTGCTAAAAGTCTATAAAGAGAGAGAGAGATGCAATGTATCAAGTATCTAGTGTAATTTTAAGTTTTCCTTAGTCGTTTTCTTTAATCCAAGTTTTATATTGTATGTTTTCAATTCCAAGTGTTTTGTTTAAGCTTATTAAGTGTATTTGAATCCTTTTACAAGTATCAATTTCAGTGTTCAAGTTATAAATTCAGTTTATGCAATTTTATGCTCAAAAATCTTATGTTATTCAAATGTTGTTTTCAGTTGTTTGAATGGACTAGAATAGATCACTTAAGCTCCTAGAAAGCTTAATCAAGCTTTTAGATATATTTAAAATCAGTTTAGAATCAAAAACAGAAAATCACCAAAAATCCAAATTAAATACTTGAAAAATAAAAAATCACATGGAGAAGGTGTACACAGCTGGAGCAGGGTGAATTGTGGATGGCCTTGGGTTAGAAGCTTTGTGGAAAGCTATTAGGAGTGGTATTGGTCCTTGGTTCTTGGTTTGCAGTTGAATTCCCATTTGTAAGCTTTTTAACCATTTTGGCATTTCACTGTTGAAATTGTTCTTTAGCTCTAATTTCTGTTCCTTATTGTTTACTAGTTATAATCAAGTGTGTTTAAGCCTTAAAATCAGTAGCTTGTTCTTTTCAATTTGTAGTTTACAAAAAATTTAGTTTTGACAGTTAAAGTTGCATTATCATCAATTCATAGTTTTATGTTGCTATTACTGTTGGTTCAAGCTTATTTAGTCTTAGTTAATGATTATATGATGTCTGAAATCAAGTTCATGGTTTAAATTTGTGAGTTGCTTTGAAAAAGGTTCAAAACAGTCAAATAAGTCTTGTTTGGGATTTGTAAGCTTAGCTGTCTAAAGGTTGTTTGAGTTCTTGTTTGTTATTACTTTGTATCACATTTGACTGTTATAACTGATCTCAGTCACAAAAAGAAGTGCTCATAAGCAAAAAGTCAAAATTCCTTTGGATCAAATATTGAGTATTCACTGTTGAGTTTTTAGGATTCATGATCATGATTCTTTGTTAAGAAGTTGTTAATCTTGCTCAAGTTAGTCTTATTTCACCTTAACATAACATAATCAGTCCTTAGAATCAATCCAAAGTTCACTGTGGTCAACTTTTTAGTTGTTCTAAAAAAAAGTCAAAATTTCATAAGGTCATTTTTGAATAAACTTTGGAATTTCATTGTGTGTTCAATAGTGAGTTTCAGTTCAAAAGCTTTTGGGATATTAGAGTATAGTTGCTAAACAAAAATACAAAAATGCTAGTTCTCTGTTTCTCAGCTTTTTAAGTGCTTATTTTACTGCTTATTGTGGTTACCTGTTTTGTGTAACTGCCATGTGCACAGTGAATAAGACCATTTTGAAAAGCTTGCATAGAGCTCTATAGTTGTCCAAATCTTGTGTTCTCTGGTTCTTTTGAAAGCCAACCTGGCCATCTTGAAGTATCAAGTTTGGTTTTTCATTTTGGAGCTTGTTTGCTAGGGCTGCAACAAGCCTCAAGCTTGTCCCATTTCTGTGTTTAAGCCAAGTGCTTATTAGCTTATTCATAGCTTTTCAGTGTGCTTCTTTGTATATTTTAGCTTCATTTCAGTTCATATAGATTGCTTGCATCCATTTTGAGCTTTTGTTTCAGCTGGCAACCTTGTTTGAGCTTATTTCACCAAATAAGCCCATTTAAGCCACTGTTGGATATTAAGCTTGTAAAACAGCTTATTTGTGTCTTGTAAAATTTTTGTCTTTGTTAAAGTTTCATATATTCAGTAGTAAAGTAGTTTTCAAAAAGAAAATCCAGAAAAAGTCCAATTAAAAAACAGTGATAGCATTTATTTAATAGTTTTAGCTTTTTGATTTTTCTTTTTAGCTTATTAATAAGCAAATCTTGTTTTTCTATTTTTCTTAGGTTTCTGTCATCATATAGTATTTTTAGAAAAAGTTTCATAATTTTCTCTATCTATTTAGTATTTATTATAATTTTAATTAGTTAAAAATAGTAATTAATTAGTAATAAATAATTAAAAAGCATAAAAAATATCTTTTCTGTTTTAAAATTAGTTTTATCATATTTTAGATTTTTAAAAGTTAAAATTTTATTTTTCCAAGTTTATTTTATATTTTCTAGTAATTAAGTGTATTTTAAATAGTTATTAATTAGTAATAATTAAATTAAAAGTGTGAAAAATATATTTTTAATTTTAAAATTAGTTTTATAGTAATTTAGATTTTTCTGAATCATAAGTTTATTTTTCTAGCCTTATTTTGTATTTTCTTCTATTTTAGAGTATTTATTAAATAGTTAAAATAGTTTTTAATTAATAATAATTAATTAAATAGTGTTAAAAATAATTTTCTTCTTCTAATAATTTTCTTTTATTTTTAGAATTCCAAAAATGTTATTTTCATATTTCTAGGTCTTTTATTTCTTAGTTTTCACTTTTTATTTTGTACGTATACGTAGTTTTTTTAAAACTTACGTTTACGTTTCTTTTATCTGATTGTTGTGCTTTCCAGTTCTGTATCTTATTCCTTTCCAATCTATCAATAGTGTAATATTTCTAATCATAACCTTTACAGATCACTATCCTTAGTGATCGCTCCATCTTCTGAATCAGTTTTACACACCATTGAGTCTCCGTGGGACTAACGACCCGGGAATTCACTATATTCTCTGATCTTCATTGTATTTGTGTCTGAGCAGTTTTAAGCTTCTTACGGTCAGTCATTCACAAGTGGCCGGCTTGTGTGAGGTAGCTTGACTGTAGTTCAGCACAGATCAAATTTTGGCGCCGCTGCCGGGGAGGCTTTAGCGTGTGTTTAGCCATTTTCAGATCCATTGTTGCACATACCCATCTTTTGTAAAAAGTTTTTTTGTAAAGTTATAAGAAAATCCAAAAAGTTCATTAACACTTTTCCTGAAGTGTTATCAACACCAAAAATATTTTCATTCTTTGTTTTTGCAAATGTTCTTCAAAAATCCAAAAATATCCATCTTTACCCTCTCACATCTTTTGATTCTACATTTCTTTTACCCTCTATCCATTTGATTCTTTCTATGTCTCATCCTCACCAATTTGGTTGTGAATGGTGTGGGGGACCTCAAAATGGTGGAAATTGCCCCGGTTGTGGCATTGTGAATCCGGGAAACGGGTTTGTCTATGACCAAAATCCCTACAATGAAACAACTAATTTCCTCAACCAACCCCCGCACTATGAGATGGAGACATATTCTTGTGAGTATTGTGGAGGTCCTCACCCGAGTTTTGAGTGTCAAACAGGGAACACGCTTGTCTATGAGCATAATCCTTGTAACAATTATGACTACTCTTATCATGACCAACCTCCACAGTACCAAACGATTCAAACACAACCTCTGCAAATTCCTCGAGAACTTCTCGAAAATTGTCTAGATATACTCAAAGATTTGAAAGAATTGGTTAAAGAAGAGTCTCGTCAGAAAACGTATGCTGAAGAACAAGCAGCTAGAGTAAGTTCCCAATATTGGAAACCTCTCGTGTACGATTATGATGACGACGACGATGATGATTTTGATGAGGAATCTACGACTCCGAGTGGCAATCCCACTCCCGTTGAAGAAGGAAAGAGTATGGGAAAATTGTTGGCAGAGGAGAATATGAAGAGCATAGGAGCTATATATGTTTACGATAAAGTCGATGCTCCGAGTGGCAATCCCACTCCCGTTTCAGAGCCTTTCATTTCCGACTCTTCCCCTTCACTCACGCCGTTTGAGAGAAGTGAATTCCTTTTGGAAGAGGTCGATGATCCTATTTCTTTGAAATTTTTTGATCCCAAAGACTCTCTCACCATGGGGGATAAGCATCTCAGCACTATTCCGGAAACGGAATCGTCTAATGTTGAGAACTTTATCCCGATCCCAAGTGAGTCTGAGGGAATTCTTGACCATGAGTGTGATGTGTCTTTTCCTCTTACAAATGATCTTGTTGAGACTTTCTCAGATTTTGACAGTGATTATAGTGATGCCGATTCTTTATATTCTAAAGACATAGAATTTATTGATGCATCACTTCCACATTCCGAGATCGTCAACTTAGAAGAGGATGTTGACCATGTTGTTTCCACAACAGTTAATACGACTATCACTAATCCCTTATTCGAATTCGATTCTGAATTTACTCTAAATTCAGTTAATCCAATCTTTGATAGTGATGAGTCTGACACGGAGACTATAATGGACGAGGTGCATATTTATAGCCCACGAAGTACCGCACATGTCCCACCTCCGTATACTCTTCATGAGGAGTTCTCCAGTGAACTCACTCATATCATATCTCCGCTGGAGTATGATTGCTTGGATGGCAAAAATCATGATCGGGGGGAGAGAATCTCAATTTGCATAGTTATGACAAATCTTCCCACCCTCCCAACCGAGATGCCTTCCAACCCAAAGAGCTCAACCAATAAAATCCAAATAAGTGCAACTGCACTTAATCCCGAGGAAGAAGATCTAGTCATGATTGTTATCATGATTTTCCTTCTTTTCTTCACCTACTCGGTGACTTCCTCTCTTCTTCACTCCTTCGGGAGTGAAGACATTATCTTTGACCCCGGCATTTTCATTTATCATCTGTGAGCCGGGTCTTTCTCTGTATATCTCGTCGGTGTGGAACTTTCACATACTTCAATGTTTATCCAAACATCTTGAATGAAAGTCCGATGGAGATTGTTTCTTCCACTTTGCTTCCCCATGAACCAATGAATTCGGGGTCGAGTCAAGCTAGCGACTCGGAAATAAAAAACAGTAGCACACACCATATGGGTTTTCACCCATATTTCTGACTTCTTACCCCTTTCTACCACCTAAGTGTGGGGGTGATACCCCACATGTTATATATATATATATATATATATATATATATATATATATATATATATATATATATATATATATATCTCTAAAAAAAAAAATTCCTTTCTAAATAATGGCCGTAGTATTTCCCTTTTACGTTCTTTGTTTCGGCATAACCGCCGGTACTTTGAATATTGAGGGCAATATTCATTTCTAAGTGTGGGGGGGAATTCTCACGAATTTCATATATTATTTACTCAATTCCCCCGTTTTTGGCCAAAAATTTTTTTTTTGGAGTAAGTGTTCTACACTTACTCATCTTGGTTATCAGTCCGCCATGTTTGATAAACTAAAGGATTGGCTAATCCAGGAGCAAACGGCTCTTGGTAAAGATATATCAAATCCGTTTATATGGCTTGCAATTTGCCCAAAATTGTATGGTTCTCAACTCACCATATCCTAAAAAGTGAAGAGTTGGCTAGCCCGCAAGATTATGGCTTGTGGTAAAGGCAGTGGAAAATCCATAATTGGTAATCAGCTCACCAAAGATAATATTGATAATTTATCTAAGAGTTGGCTAGTCCAGAAGGGTACGGCTTCTGGTAAAGACACATCAAATCCGTTGAAAGCTTATGATTTGCTCAAAATCATTTGGTTATCGTTGTACCAAGGTTCTTACTTGAATCAAAACAATTGGCTACTCCAGAAGTGATGGCTTTTGGTAAAGAGTTTTTCAAATCCATCAAGTTTTCTCAAATCATTGCTAGGGACTAGCAATATCTTAGTGTGGGGGATTGATGAGTGTCTAAATACTCATCACTTATACTGGTACTAGCGTCTTCTTTCCATGTGTTAACTTATTACATATGCTCTTTTTAGGCTTCTTGTTGCAGTTGCAGTTACTCAAATAAGAATGTGTGTGTGATTACAGGTTTTTCATACTTTGTTGGTTGAAGACAATGGAAAAGATATGCAACGCATTCTTTTTGAAATGGTGTCGCTTTTCTCTGTCTTTTATATAAAGTTTATAGCAGGTGCGAAGAGTGCTAAAAAAAGGTTTGAAATTTCAGATACTTATACAACAATGTATTATACTTTATTTTTTGTTTACCATCGGTTACTAATACAATGATTTCTATTTCACCATGTACACCTAATCATTGATCTAAAACAACAACGACTTATATTTACCATCTTTAGGCAGTTGCCTTACCAAAGCATATCCGGCTATTCTTTATGGTTACATTCAACTTCAAAGTTCCCATTTAAATCGCCATTGACATTTAGACCAGAATTTAAATTATCGTGATTCTCAAATGTTTAGCATTCATACTTGCTCATAAGACACTAACAATAGGCTTATTGTGACAGGTCGCAAATTGCACTACCAGTAGAACCAACTACTTATGGAACAAATCATAAGCTCCCAAGATCAATCTAACACTGCATGGCTACAACATCAGCATACCAAGACAGCAACCTACAACAAATATCAAAAACAGGTATGTTCCACCAACATTAATATGACACCATAAAACTTAAATTAATTAACTAGTAAAAACTTTGAAAAAAAAAGGTGTTCAAAGATTCAAAAGCAGAAATATTAGCAAGTGTTGGTCAGCATATCCAAACACCACCCATCTGGAATATTGTTTACACCAAAAATAGATTTCAAAAACAGTAAAAACAACCACATCAATACACCATCCCCTTAAGCTTCTCAATGAATGACAAAAGCTCCTGTGATCGGTTCTCATTCTTCGTGACATTCGCTAGAATCGCTTCAGCTTCATTCAAATCCTCAGTTTGCAGCTTAGTCAGCTCCAAAATACTCTACACACAAGAATCAAATGGATACAAAATCTCCAACTCTCCAATCACATAGTCCCTCTCAGCCACACGAGTCCTAATGTCTTGGACTTTTTTTCATCAATTCTCCTTCATCTGCCGTAGTCGCAGCCACCTCTCTCTGGAATTGAACAACCATCATATCCCTTACAAGGGTAGATCCAGCAACTGCAGCAAACTCATCACAAAAAGGCATTGGTGTACTCATCATTTTTTTTCTTGGTTTTTTCCCTTTTTTTGTTTTTATGTTCTGAAATAGATTCTCTTTGCTGTGTGTGTGTGTGTGTTTTAAAGGACGAATTTGCTTTAAAGTATCATTGCTATAGTGTGAAGGTGCATCACTTATAAAGGTCTTTGATTTGACTGCATTAGGCAGCCTTTCACATGATCATTCCTGTTTTCAAATGAGCTTCCATAAAAAACAAATCTACTTTTATTTTAAAAAAAAGAGGAAACAATCAAATAAGATAAAAAAAAAGTTTAAACTTATATATCTAAAACCAAAAAAAATATGGGGGGGGGGGTAGGTGCTAGAAACTAGAAACATGATGGTTACAGAATTTAACCATTGTAGATACAGAATGAAAACTAATATATCTTAAATGCATGTCAACAGAATCGGCACAAATCGTTTCTTTACTTACAATCCAGCTTTGTTGATTGAATGGCATGTCAAACATAGGATCGTTTGTGCAATTTATAGATCATCCTAGATCTGACATGTCATCGAATCAACAAACCTGAATTGCGACTGAAGAAACAATATGCAACAAGCTGCGTGGACTTGCATGTATGAAAAACATAAAAACAGGTATGTTCTGACAATGAATACAAAGGTTGACCTCATACATACCATTATCTTGTAATTTACAAAAGTAACAATGCTTAGCTGTCCATGAGTGTGCAATTGTTTTATCATCACATGTTAAGTTTCTTTGGTTATTTTTTTAGTGATTGTGTGCTCCTTTTTTTAGATTCATAAACACACTATCCATCCTACTACGAATGTCAATGAATGCTCATCAATCAACGGTACTCACATTGGTTCTGAAGCTGAGGCTGCTCAGATTTTTGAGGTACCTGAGGATGCTCGCGCCGAGATGGCTCTTGCACATAGGCTGGCTTATCACATAGCAAGATCTTTTACTGTTGCGGTGAGAAATCTATCTTCAAAATTTGATCATACTACTGACCATGGTCGATAAGTGCATTGTCATGCTTCTTTTCAGTGTCTACTTATGACCAACAGCCACTAAATTTTGGCATGCTTTGTTTTTCCACCCAACCTTTATTTAAAGGATTGACCAGTTTCTGAATTTTAAAAAATGCTTAATACTTTAAGTGATAAACTATGATACACATCCACAGCTTCAAAATTCTTTTGTTAATTGATAATGCATATTGATCTTAAATCTGATTAGGAAAACCGTCTTTACTAATAAATGTTTATCCCCACCTTATTCTCACTAACCTTCTGCATATATAATTTACAGCACATATAAGTCTTGCAATGATCCAAAAACATAAAGAATTTATACTAAGAAAATATTCAATATCCCATAAAAGGAACTTGACAACTGCCTCCACACATTATCCAAATAAAACACAACTGAGTCAACCATATCATTGCTTTTCTCCATCACATAACAAAACAGATATCGACAAAATTATTGAAGCACAAACAAACGTAACTTTTATTCATATTCGACATAAGTTACAGGCACACCAACACAAATTAACAACACCCTGTTAATCTAACACATAACACCATACCATTAAACATAAACACCATAAGACAAGCCATCATACACACACACAGGATACTACCCTAATCATGCAACTCCATTGTAAACACATGGCGGCTTTTCTCGATACGCGCTTCCCTAGCCAAATCAAGGACCTGAATCAGTGCAGCAAGAATCTGATGGTCCATGTCCTATGCTTCCTCCAAGAATTGAAGACCGTCATTTGCAACATCATCATCAGGACTGAACCTGCGTCCCTCCTCCAGCAATTCAGTCCTCCTCCCAAGGCGACGGCGAACATCGTCACATTTCTCTCCAAGCAGCATGATGAACCCCTCATTCTTACCTTGCTCTTGTAGAAACATGAACTTAAAGGCATGATGGAGTTCATCAGAGCCACATGCTTCTTTGAGCTGATCAAAGTTTGGGGTGTGCGCCATTTTCTTAACAGATTTTCAAAAAAACTCACAAGGTACAAAGGCAGGTATGTGAAGCCACAAAAAACCCACCTTATATAGGCAAAAAAAAAACCTGTAGCACTAAGTTAGTGTAACCTAACTGATATAGTATATCATTACTTATCATTTCAATGACAGATTCCCAAACAAGCCAACACAGAACCTAGACTGAGCTAAAAGCATATTTAAATCCTTCATGAACCAGCCACTAATCTAAGATTTCAGCACTCCACACTAAACTGCAGCCTGTGTGTTGTCTACTTTAATCACTTTATCTCCACATATTCCCTTCATGAACCAACCACTAATCTAAAATTTCATTTACAAAGGGCTTTTCCACCAAACATTGGCTGACCAGACAATAATCTAAAACAAATTGCAACATG
Source organism: Chrysanthemum seticuspe (assembly GCA_019973895.1). Lineage (NCBI taxonomy): Eukaryota > Viridiplantae > Streptophyta > Magnoliopsida > Asterales > Asteraceae > Chrysanthemum > Chrysanthemum seticuspe. The sequence continues at coordinate 313,066,048 of BPTQ01000007.1, forward strand.
AATTCCAACAATGGAAAATGTTGTTCTCTTTCATTTCGATCTTTATATCCAAAGAGCACATCCTAACTTTTATTTTTTCATTTTATGTGAAGAAATCATCTACATTTCAAGCAGCCAATCAAGCTCAGAAGGCCCTGACCTTCCTATGCAATGGGAAGCATGCTTTCCAGTTAATAACTCTGGGTCAGATTCTAAAAAAGAACACGCTAGGAGGCTCAAACTTCCTGCATTTCCAGTTGGCTACTACGGTGAGTGACTTTTATCTATAATCTGTTCACACTGCTAGTGTTAATCGATAAATACACTTTTAGACTTCCTTTTGGTATATGGGTATGACCAAAATTCATACAATTTTGTCATACTTACTTATGGATTTCAATAAATGTTTTGCTAATTATACTTATAATCTTTTGTATGCCATGACGAACAACGTATGTTCTAATGCATCAAGAATAAGGTCTGTTCTTTGTTGCATACTACTTGATATTTCATTTTTATAGGCCATTTAGGTCAAATCAGTTTCTAAGAATAGCGGTGTTTATGTGGCAGCATGGACATAACTCTATCCCAGTTTGTCACCATCGCTTGACGACTCAGTAGCATGAATGTAAAAGTTAAAATGAACAAAAGAAAGGAGGCCCGAGATATGTGAAAGTAGCAGGTATTGCAATTTGCAGCAGTAGCAAATACACCCGGTAATTACAAGTTTCTGCAACCATCTTAATATTGGTATTACACTTATATTTTTGGCCTGTAAGTAACACCGTTATGGTTGGAAAATCTAATTTACAATTCTAAATTTGTCTTCAGATTTTGATTTGTTTTTGTCGCAACTTCATACAACAACCGGAGATCATCTAGGAAAGGCCAACATCGCTGAGGCTGCAATTCAGGTAATCATAATAGTAGTAGGGATGAAATTGCAAAAGCTTTTGTGCCACCACCATTCGTATGTGGCAGCTGTTTTTTTTATGAAATAAGAATCTATACTTCACTGTTTTTTTCTTCAGACATGGACTGCACATCTGTACATATTCCAATGTTAAAATCTGCTAATACAAAAAGGTGAAATATAAGGTGTGTCTTCTCTACTTTAATGACATCAACAGTCTATGCATTGACTGCTTTAATCAACTATTCAGGTTTTGAAACCTACACATTGCCTGCACATATTCCACTCATAAACCACATGTTCATTTCAAATTCCCGCTATAAAAAACATCTCCACCAAACATTGATTCACCAAACAATAATCTAAAAGAAACCACAACATGGATTATGGCAAGAAAAAAGGTTTCTCTTTTTCATCTGAATCCTGATATCAAAAAGACACAGCAGTACCAGATGTACTCACTTTTCAATTTTTTTATGTGCAGGGACCATGTGCAATTCAAGCACTGAATCAAGCTCAGAAGCCACTGACCTTCCTCTGGCATGGAGCAGCTACTTTCCGCATGGTTATTGCGGCTCAGGATCCAAAAAAGAAGATGTTAGGAGGGTTAAACCTCCAAAGAATCTACCCAGTCTAGGGCTGAAAAGGGGGGGCTAAATGCAGAGACAAGGCAACTGAGGATAGTGACTTTCTCCTGTAATGAATAGAATAGGCCCGAGAGCTATGAAAGGAGAGAGTTTCCTATTCCATATTCCGGTTGACCAATTCGCGCAGTATCCAATCCAGAATATAGGCTTGCTTTTGCCCTCTCCCGATAGTACATTTATGCTCCTAAATCACTGAATTCAAACTAGATATCGGATGAAAGTGGTATGACAACCTCAAACCCCGGTCCCATGGGGAGAGTTTTCTATTTGAGTTTCGGAAAAGAAAGGAGAAAGGACTTTTGAAGCTTGCTGACTAGGGTTGGAAGCGAAATTCAGTCTTCGCCATAACATAAGAAAGTCGTGGAGTGCATAAGCCCCTTTAGAGATAGGGGCGACTTTCTTGTGGTAGTCATTGCGAATGAGCACTGCCGAAATAAATGATGATGCCATGGCCAAAACTATGAAACATATTGCAAAAGAAGCTTTTAAATCCAGGCTCATGGTCCTTGGCCTTCCCAATGCTCGTTTTTGTCAAGAGATAGGTATGAAACCATTTGCCAAAGATGGGTCAAAAGGGAAAGGGGAAAAAAAGTAACCGTTACTCAAATATGATGTATATTAGTCGTTTCTCGGTGGCTTAAATGCCTTTGAATAAAACTGTGGGAAGTTGGAGCATCATATTGTCGCTGAAAATACACATGTGTTTAGTACAATTTTTTTAGGCTGCACATTGTTGCAGCAGGTATCCTTGCAATGTTATGACTTTGTAGCTGCAGAAATGTCTGCAGAAACATTGTATTCTTTTGTGTCAAACTCAGACAAAAGCTATGCCATGTTTGCATAGCAAGATACTTCTATTTTGTGCTATGCGATAGCATAAAAAACTTCTACTCTTATACCAGTGAGTACATATAAATCTAATCTATGCTTTAGAAAGTTTGGCGAGATTTTTATGATGCAAATTCTTGCAGCAGGCATCCTTGCAATCTTATGACTTTCACCGTTGCTATCTTCGACAAAATATGTGACTTGCTAGCATCGGTTAATGCAAGCAGCAAGTATGTGTAGACTAAGTTGTATACGTAAACTGCTTGCATCAGTTAGTGTGTAAGCTCCTTGCATCATTTGGCATGTGAATGTAGAAACACCTTAACTATCTATGTATGTTTACATCCATGTTTTATAAAACACACCGCGGCAACGCGCGGGCACTAAACCTCGTATAATAACATTTATGAAACGGTGTTTTATTGTTCATCTATGGTAAGATACATTTCATGAATGCAAAAATATCCTACCAACTTTGTTATAAGTATAAAATTTTAAGTTCTGTAATATAACAAGTTGACCCTTAAACTCATTAAAATCTATAATTTTTTTCTTTATATCATTTTTCTTATTGCTGTCAATATTTTTTATAGGGAAAACATATTAAAGCTTTATTCTGTAACTACAAAATGATTTTATTTCACCCACTGTGACGCGCGGGCAAAAAAAATATAACTGCATTTACAAATTAGTTTCCTGTAAATAACAATATTGAGGAGAAAAAATTGAAATAAATAATACTCCGTAATGTTTTTACATCCACTTTTTTTCTTTTCTTATTTCTTTCTCACTAAATAAAGTAGTACAATAAAAAAAGTGTTGGAAAAAAGCAAGTGGAAAAAATAGAAAAAAAAAAAATCAAGAAAGTAGATACAGCAGTGTGTACTCTCGATAACTGTGAACTTGTTTCACTACACAAACAAAATAATTTCCTTAATCAAAAATGAAAACCTAAGATTTATAAACTTTGAAAACACATCCGATGACGGAAATGCAACATTCCGTTATTTATCTGTTACTTTTAGCCATTTTTTTCTTTCAGTTTCAAGCTCAAGCTCAAGCTGCTGGTATACATTTCTTTTTATTCATTTATTAATGTGTTTTAGTAATTATTTTTATATAAATGTGTTTGTGTTTTTGTTTTTAGCTCCGGTGATTAAGCAGTTATCTTCTATAATTAAGTGGACAGCTAGTAGGTCTTCTTCTAAATCTACTGTTTCAGGTATTATTTTTATTTTGATGTTGTAAATATATTTTATTGATTGCTTGGATTAAGGGATATTTTGTTTAAGTGCTTATTTGCTTATTGCATAGTAAAGCAGATAAAGGGGTGTCTGGGATTTGCTTATTTTCAAGTGGGTATCTGTTTGAGTGCTTAAAAATCAGCAGATAAGCAGTTAATAAGCAATCCCAAACACCAACTGAAACTGCTTAAAAAAAGTAAGCAAGTGGGTAAGTGTTTATCTACGAGTCCGTGTTTACTGTAAAAGAAGCATATAAGCAGTTTCATGCCGATATTTAAACATGCTGATCCACTTTAAAAATAAGCAAATAAGCAATCCTAAATGCCATAGAGTAGGCTGTAGTGTTGGATGGAAATCTACTTATTATAGAGTGATTTAACACTTTAAAATAAGCTGCTTACTTCGAAAACAGATAGTAAGCACTTTATATTAAAGAATATCTACTTGTTGTAGCTTCCATCTTCTGATTTGTTAACGATTAGATCCATCGGTTTACCTATCCAACTTTCAGTTTGTTCAAGATTTGGATAGGATACAGAGTGTCCTGATTATGAAGAAATTGAAAGTTGGATTATTTAACGAGTAAAATGAGGGAGAGTTCTAAAGAAATTAGTAGAATAGTGAAGGTGTCGTCATTTCTTAAATGCTATTAACCCTTGATTTGTTTAATAGAAGAAAGTGATATGATGATTTATGTATTAGATTATGTGGATGGTATTTTAAGTATTATATTATGTGATGCAGATGGGAATATTCTTCAATTTGAGGAAGGGTATTTAGTAGAAACTGTTGTTGTAGGGAATCAGCTAGGGGTTGTGCCTTATTCTATTCGAGTGTCACCGGAAGGTGAACTGTATGCCGTCGATTCAGTCAATAGCAACATTGTTCGAATCACACCGCCTTTGTCTCAATGTAAGCTTCTTTTCACAACCCAAAAAACCCTTTATGACTATTGACTAATACTTAATTGAATCATTCTGTGTTAAATATTCTTTGGATATTTGTTGATTCAGATAGTAGGGCAAGATTGATTGCCGGGTCATTCCAAGGTTATACTGGACATGTAGATGGAAAACCCAATGATGCCCGTTTTGATCATCCTAAAGGGGTTACTATGGATGATAAAGGAAATGTTTACGTTGCTGATACCTCTAATCTTGCCATCAGAAAGATCGGTGAAACAGGTTAGCCATAGATGTCACCTCATAGTTTCAAATTAGATTCAAGTTTTATATTGGTTCTTTAAGGGCATTATAAAAATAATTCAAGGGTACATCAGTGATTTCATATACAAGTTATTGAAAAACGAATTTATGAACAGGTGTGACTACAATTGCTGGAGGAAAATCAAATGTAGCAGGGTACAGGGACGGTCCAAGTGAGGATGCACAGTTCTCAACTGATTTTGATATAATTTATGTGAGGCCAACCTGTTCGTTGCTTGTTATTGACCGTGGAAATGCTGCACTTCGACAAATTGCTCTTAATCAAGAGGATTGTGATTTCCACGATACCTCTGTCTCGTCCACAGGTTTGAACACCTTTCGTCGTGATTAAGTTATGACGTAAATTTATCACTCTTTGTGGTATAACTAGTGATGTAGCTTATGTGGACACAATTTTTTTTGGTGAAAAGCTGCAATGTGTTGATACATACAATAATACACTGCTAGTGATTATAATACACTTGGCAGCGGGCCAGATACCTTCTCATTGATACATTGATACTGTAACCAAGCTAGAACCCTTGAAAGTGTATTCTGAAAGCAATAGATATATAGCCATGAACCCCAAGAATGTTTAGCTTATATAAATGGATGATATAACGATAGCTACATTTGCACCCACACAATTAGATCATCTTATATTCTAGACTTTATCCAACAATCTATACTTAAGAGTAAGTTTCATAACTATTGAAAGGTGGTACTTTTTTTTTTATCAACATGAGTAGCATCGTTTTAACTGATGCCATCAAATGTGTTACTTGTCTATTTGAATCTTAAATCATAATGAAAATCTTAAGGGAAAGACCATGTTGTGGACCCTTATTATAGGGACCTAAGCATAAGCATATAGCTTCTTTTCGGACAATTGATACTATTTTCGCCTTCTTTCCCATGTATGTAATGGTTTCTTTTTGCATCATGTTGGCTGATATGTTATCTTGCCTTTTTATGCACTTGGCAGATCTCATTCTGGTAGTCAGTGCCATAGCGATAGGATACGTTTTATGCATACTTCAACAAGGATACGGTTCATCATATTTCACAAAAGTGGTACAAGTTTTATGCATCCTTGACTTACTTTAAGGATTCTTTAGTCGTTACCCACTTCCATATTTTGTCTTGTTATCATGTTTGCCTAGTAATCTAAAATCTAGAAAATTATCTTAATTGTTATCATGGCAGGATAAGGTGGAGAATGGCACTAAACAACCAATCAAGGAAAACCCTCTTAAAACTCATACTGTGGAAACTGTTAAAGAGGAACAAGAAGCAGGATGGCCATCTTTCGGGCAGCTCGTTATGGATCTCTCAAAGCTTGCTATTGAAGGCTTTGGTAACATGTTCGTTTCTTTTAACCCCTTTAATATCGGTCCTAAAAGAGGTCTCACTCCATTAAAAGATCATCTCATAATGCCCGAAGACGAGCCTGCTAACCAGCCTCCATTAGTTAAAAAACACAGGACTCCAACTCCTCTCTCAGAAACCCGTCATGCCCACAACCCAAACGAAAATTACCCTGAAACAAAGCCTGCTAAGGTCAGATCATCTTCAAAAGATCCAAGCAAGCATCGGGTCTCAAAACGAGAAGAATATGCAGAGTTTTACGGAGCTAGTGGTGAGGTCCCTCATGTTCGGTCAAAAAGCCAGAAGGAAAGAACCAAGCATCGGCCTAGGGATAAACGAGGTGAAGTTGTGTATGGAGAGCAAAAACCAGTTGACCCAAAACTGGTCAATTATGAGGATTCTAAGTTTAGTTATATGAGAAACAAGTATGGTGATTCTTATCGTTAAAGATTAAATATTTGTAGCGTTTTGTAGACTATACATTGCTTAACCAAGTTCTAAGGTAAACTTGAGGTATTCCTTTCATATGGGTTGTCCTAGCTTTAAGTGCTGTACAGTGGAATGATGTATGCATGGTAAAGCTGTACTATGGGCAAGTGCCAACAGCTAAAGCTACTCTTGTTTTGAAAGAGTTTCTCTTTTGTCTTCAACAGATTAATAGTTTAATACTTTATTCAATGTTCCATATTTGGTCACTGTGTGATTTATCATACAATTAGCTATTAAAATTTTAAAGAAAAAAGTTCAGTTTCAGCATTTTTAAGGCATTGTGCAATGATAATTGCATAACATTTCAGTAAGTATGTTGTTAACATAGAAGTGACAAATGGACCAATTCTATTAACTTTGATGACTAAATCGACCGTCGACATTCTATGACATTAGTCCTAGATATTATCCGAGCAGATTATCTAATCAAACTAGTTGTCTATAATCACATGAATCTGAATGACAAAAGGTGATACTTTTTATCACGAGAAAGATTAATGAATCTGCCCAACCACTCTTATTTATATCTTTCTGGAAAATATTTTAGTTGCCATGAATATAGCCATACTATATCCAGCTTCCTCATCTAACTGAAGTATTATAACCTTTTAGCTGAATTAGATAATAAAAATGGGTTGTTCTGGATCGTCGCTAAATAAGCAAGACCGTAAGTCTATGATGTCCAAACCATAACTCTGATTTATTTTTACTTTATTCATAGTATTGGAAAACCTTCACTACTGGTGTTCCGTTCAATGGCAGGAACGGCGAAAAAGATAAGGAAGCCAAAGCCATGGAAGTTTCCACGGCCAGTTACATGGAACCAGTTGGTCCAGATGCGTGATGAGTTCTGGGATACAGCTCCTCACCATGGCGGCAAGAAAGGTAAAAACCACGTCTTTTGACCTCAATTTGGTTGATGTTATTATGTTTTTATCTCCTTGGGTCAAATAAGTTGGCTTAAAAGAGTATATACTAAAAAAGAAAAATGACCAAAATGGGTAGAAAGTAATTAAAAAATGCATTCAAATGCATAAAACCTTTTAATCACTTTATTAACAGAAAAGTTCATTTTCATAGTAGTAAAATAGCTTCTTAATCATAATTAGCAGTTACTATTTATAGAATTAACTGAAAACAAATAAAACACAACCTGTTATTATACATGTTTTGATCCGTTGACCAACTAGTTCATTTTTCCTTCAGAACGAGGCAAAAATGTAGATTTTTATTTTATATATTTGCATTCTTCTAATACGTGTGTATTTGGATTATGTAAAAAGAAATATGGGATGCAATACATGCAGCAGCAGAGGCTGATATAGAGCTTGCTCAAGCAATTTTGGACAGTGCAGGAGTTATTCTTCATAAACCTGATATGACAGTTTGCTGTGATGAAAGAGGTGTCAACCTTAACATATACTCTCCCTTCAAATCCCAACGCTTGGAACTGATGATCAGATGTATCGGCGGGTTCTACCACATAACCCAATGATACTCTGACTCCATTTCCAAGCAACATGATACTAATCTGCATAATTTACTTAATAATACTGTATATAATTACTGACGTTAATTTTGTTATATCTGCAGGTACCAAATATGAAATACCTAGGTATGTGTTGAGCGAGCCAACAAACTTAATACAATTAAGTTGAAAGGACGAAAGCATGAAGCACATCCATATATCAGTTTCGTGGTTTTCCAGGCCCGGTTCACTTTTACTTTTCTTTTCCAGGCTTGTGATTTCATTGTGATACCAAACACCTCATTATCACTCTTATGATTAGTTTTTAGGCATATTTTTGTGATATGAAAAATAAATTACAACTTTTAAGTCTCTGTTTTTGTATTTTGTGCAACCATGAAAAGCCTCATCAAACTAACTTCAAGAAAATGTTACAACCCAAAATAAGAAATACACTTCGTTATAAAAATACAACCAAACTTGCCTCACTAAACCTTCTTCTTGAAGAATGACATGATATTCCCCTGTTTAGGATCCTTAGCAGCGGCTTTCTTGTTTCCTGCTTTGCCTGTTGCATGTGGCGGGGCATTACCTACTGCAGGTGACTTTTTAGGAGCTGCTGCGGAGGGCCTGAATGGAAAAGAAAATCCAACAATGAGAATAAGTAACCAGTATCACACGTTTATCTGTATCCAGAAAACAGAAACAGCTTTTAATTGTAGATAGGGTAAATCACAAGGCAATACATAGCTACATTTAATTTAGGGCTGTTAAGGCCCACTTGCTCAAATTTCTTAAATTGTAGATTAAACGTCGTAACTTTGATTTACTTTCGAACGGGTCAACGCTGGTTGTGTTATTATCACTAATGGGTTAATTGGGTAGAAAAAAAGTTTCACAAAAAGAAACTGGTCTAAAGTTCTCAAGTGTATTTTGATTTATACAACCTACTAAATTGCTTTCTTCAAACACTTACATTATTATGGTGAACATACCTTTTCGAATTCATATGTAACCTGAGTTATTTTTCAAAAAGAATAAATGGTTTAGTGTTTTCAGAAAACCCAACGCGCCATGACCTGTTACCTAATCTGCCCGACCCAGTCATCGATGTAAAGTAAATGGGCATCATCAATAAAAGGAATTATGAAAGGAAAATGGGAGGCACAGTGGATAATGATAGAGACAATGGTTTAAACAACAATAATTACTGCTGAATGTGAAACAATGTTGCGAAAAGTGTCCTCATGTTGGTATTCGTGTTCAGAAATATCTAATAGAAGTCTCATCAAGAACTCTTAATCCCATAGTGTTCGAACTAGTGTATCATATACAATTATTGACTTATAAAAGCCAAGCTTCAGAAGGCATAGAAAAGAGAAAACAGGCAGTATAGAGAGAAGGCAGTTAGGCAATATATGTGAATGAAAAGAGATTTTACAAATAATAAATTACCTGTTGACAACATTGTTTGCAGTATTAGTGTCACATTTATCTTTTCTTGTATTATCATCAGGCTTCGTTTCTTTCTCATTGTCCTCCCAAACCACCTCAGTTACTGATACAAATCAATAAGATGAATATTATAAAACACAGAGAATATAATAGCATAACATGTGTCCTATAGTCACTTGTTTTAGTGGTGATGGACAGAGCAAGTTTTTAAGGCATAAACATAAGGAACCAAGGAAAAAAAAATATTCAAAATAACTGTCACTTTTCCAGCAGTATAAACCCTTCTAACCGTTATCCAACCATGGACCAAACCCAACCAGCAAACCAAGCGATTAATACACTTTGTGAGCATACTTCAATAGAACATGCAGGCAAGAGAAGCAAACACTGGATTCAACTCTTACGAGCAAACAAAAGAATACTTTTTTGACCTGCTGAATAAGCAGTAATGATGGGAGGAAAGATACATAGATAAGAAAGAAATTTAGTATACTAAATAATCTCCTAAAAATCACCATGGTAAATAACTCGGAATTGGAGAAATTCAGCTGAATACTTCTTTTGCAGTTTAAAAGTCCCAAAAAAAAACTACCTACTCTTTCTTCAAGGTGGTCAAGACTTCAATTTACACCTATGCAAAAAGTTCCAAATGATTCTTGTTTGTTTCGAAAATTAATAGAAGATAGCTAAAATACCTCAAGCAGAGGTGGCAGTTTTGACCCATTAACTTATATATTGGTAAGGGTCAAATGGAACTGAAATGTTTCAGCCAGTAAAAACTAACTATTTTGACCCACCACTCAGCCTGTCCATGTTTCCACCTCTACTATAGAATTACTCAACCTAAGGTCAGTAGAAACCAATTAATAAAACGTAAAAGAGCCTCTTGCATAATCATACCTTCTCTCCCACGCTCATCAATCCGTGTCTTCAAAACTTTTCTCTTTTTAAGCGCATTTTGAGCAGCATCACCCGCTTTCTCTTTCGTAGCATCATTCTTTTCAGGACATTTGTTCTCGTTTGAAGCCGGATTTTCCATTTTCCTGACGTGGTTATCTTCTTTCTCGGGCGCCTTTTCTTTCTTAACCTTCACTTTCTCTTCTTTTGGTTCATCAAAAACCAAATTCTTATTTTCCAAATCTGAAGTTCTAGAACTTTTCTTTAAATCAACAGAAACTTGCTTTTTCGGAGGATCTGGTGATGCTAGGTTCACTACATATTTGCCATCATCATCATCATCTTCATCAGAGTAATCAAGGACCACACGCCTCTTTCTGTTATTCCCTTCACCATTTGATCCTCTCTTAAAGTTCATTTCCCGGGCATCATCGTCACTGCTTTCATCCTCTACCAGTTCATTAGCACGCACTTGGGCGTCTGCAATATTTTAACTTATTCAGATAATTTCACTCAATATAAATACTCAAAAATAGTATACTTAAACTAAATCACTATATGATCAAAAGTGAACAAACCATTAGAAATAGGAACAGTGTTATCAGCTTTTACTGAAGCTGGCTCGGGCTTTGGTTTTGCAGATGCGCGACCCCACATACTAGCTAACATACTTGCAGTCCCAGAAGAGCTTTTATCATTCTGTGCTTTCTTTTTGTTATTTGGAATTTGAGGAGCTTGTTCTTTATGATTTCCACTTTGAATAGATTTCCCCTCATCAGGCTTAGGATCCGGCAAGTCGACCTTTTTCTCTTGATGAAGTGAAGAGTTCGAAGTTTGATTAGAAATATTAGATCTCGATGGTCCAGGGATTCCTACATTTTTTAAGGATGGGCCTGTGCTGGTTTTAGGTGTCCCCTCTGTGTTGCGTTTTACAAACGAATTTGAAACCCCACAAAACCTGAACAAAAAGCAGTCAAAAGTAAATAATCTGAATATGAAGTACCAGTATAATAAATAAGTGTAAAAAAAACTATTAGAATCGAACCGGTTATCCCGCAAGCAATTATCAACATTAGGGGGCTCCTTAAAGAGCTCTTCTGATTGTATAAATTCAGCATTCCAAAGTACGGCTGGATCCTTGGGAACACTCGCTTGGACACTATAGACTTGAACTGAGCACCCGTCACCAAAATCTTCTTTGGCTTCTACATAAACAGATAAAGAAAATAAACATTATTGTCAGTAATGTATACCAGATAAAAGCATCCAACAATTGGAAAATATTATTTTGAGCGCCATATAATCTAAATCTAATACAGCCATACTACCTGAAAGTTTCGAACCCAGTACAAGCTTAACATGGTAAGCCTCTGGATTGTTCTTCAACCATCCAGACAGAGAATATATAACTTTGAGTTCACTTCCATTCCTTTCCACAAACTCTTGAAGCAACCTATGAATAAAGATGTTTCTCAAAATTTAATATATAGACGTATAATGCGAAATTTGACATATGAATGAGATTATCTGAAATGAATGAATAAATAAATAAATAAATAATCACCTCTTCGCAGTATTTGATGGCACCAAAAAGTTCCTACTCAGCCACTTGTAAGAAACCTAAAACAAAAAAAATTAGTAATTCAGAAACAAATATGTATTAAGCACCAATGAGATCACACAAAGTTTCTAGTTAATGACTACGTTGCTAAAAGGTATTGAGGGAAAAGAAAAGAATATGGAAGAGACGCTGATAGATTGGAAGCAAGAACACACGTTTAGAAGAAAACTCTTTATACCAGATAACATATTCAAAAATCCATGGGAGGTCCTCTAAAAAAGACCGGTTTAATTTTAGCGTTTATAACCCGTCTAAAAGAGCAGAAACTGAACAACTAAGACTTTACCTTCACGCGATTTACAATATTAGTAGACCAGAAAGCTTATAAATTTGATGGGAAACCAGTATAGTTTTGTATGCTTAGCAAATAACAACTTAAATCTGACTCATAAATTTAAAAAAAAAAAAAATAAGAAGATACATAACAGTTTCAAGCAGTCTTTTTTTAACTAGCTGAATCGTCTTATCCAAATACCGAAAGGCAAAATCGCCAAACTTAAACTACTACCCCCAAAACATAATACAAGCAAGTGATTTTAGGGTTTCTTTGTATGAATAACAAAAAAAACCTAAAGAGCCCAAAAAACAGTGAAAATAAAAATAAATAAATTAATGAAATGGATATAGATATATATACCACTTGAAGCTTATCGGAAATGAGTGACTGAATTTCATCAAGAATACCTAGGGTTTCAATATCCCCCATTTTTTAATAATTATTATTCTCCTGATTGATGTGTGTGTGTGTTTTGGGGGGTGTTGTGTGTGTGTAGATGTGTTTGTGACCTAAAAATTGTTGCTTTTTTTCCTTCCAATTCTCAATTTCCCGCCATTTCATTTCTAATGTCGATTTTCTTTCTTTTTTCCTTTTATTTTTAGTTTCCTTGTTTAATACAGTTAACTTGTTTGAGACTTGAGAGATGTGCACGTGCCATCAAACACGCACGTGCTTTGAATAGGTGTTTGTTTGCTACGAGTCTACAACACCATCAATTTTGTTAGGGGTGGGATTACGAAAATATACGTGATAGGTTTGAGGCTAAATAAGTTTAGGTCGAAAATAAGTCTACACAACATATTTAATAAATAGGTCAGTATTTAATAAATAGGTCAGATTTAGGTTAAGATTTTTTACATCGATTTTAGTCGTCAACCCGTTTAAAAAATAAATGTTAAAAAGTATGTGTTTAGTTTTATTATAGTAAAACCTAACTATTTTGTGTATTTATCTTATTTATATCATCGATATCCGAAATATTTAATAATGGTATATGTGTATAATAGCTTATAAGGTTTCAAATATGCACCTTATTACATTTAATATATCCCATCAAATGCATATTCGAATCATAAATGGGTCGACACGACTAACCCGTTTAATAAACTTGTTAAGGTTAGGGTTGAACTTCTCAACACGATTAACTAAACATGTCAGATTTGGGTTGAGTTGTTAAACCCGCCAACCTGTTAACTCGAACACGACCTAAATTGCCTCCTCTAAATTTTGTTAGTCACTCGGAATGAGTCACTCTTTCGTAAATTAAGCGTGCACACCCTAAACAAATGACTACTCTATATTTTAATCAATCAAAATGTACTTTAATGAGTAGAGATGATATTTGATAGGTGAAGAATTTAGTTAGTGAGATCTTTTAAAATTAATGATTTTAAAAATGAACATATATTATGAGACATAGAGAGTACTGGTTAAACACTACCATGTTAAACCTCAACACGAATGAGTAAAAAAAAAACTCGATCTCAGTTGTGATGTATAAGAAAGTCTGGTCCGTTTCACGTTACGCCTAACCCAACTAAGAAGAACCGAACATGATAAACACATCTTTTTCCTTTGGGGAGGGTTTTGTATAAAGTACAATATACGATAATTTTTTTTCCTTTTTTTTAGAAAGTGAGTTTTATTGTGTATCATCTTAATTTACTGGTGTAATTGTGTCATATACAAATCATATTTTCACTAATTTATGATAGTAAGGAATGAACTAGCTTAAGTATTGATATGTTATTGAGGAGTTTGGAACTAAAACGTGGATTGTCATATAAAATAAGTTCTATTACTAAAGAGTTTCATGTTACATCGAAAACAAAACCTGACTATAGTCGAAAATAATTGGTTCAATATGAAATTCCGAAAACTTTGAAATATTAATAGTAACAACTAAATACTAATAAGCATCCGCAAACACCCCCTTAAACTCACACATTTGAAAAAGCCAATATAATACAACATATAACAATTTTATTTTTATACTATGTTGTAGGGCTGAGCATAATGGATCATTATCGAACCGAACCGATAAACCGGCTTGAAAAGGATTGACCGGATCGGAGCGGACATATTTTGATCCGGTTCTCAATATATTCAGCCCGGTCCGGATCGATCTTACACAAAACCCGTCAATATGCTTTGTTGGACCTGACCCGACCGACGAACCGGACCGAACACATTGCGTCCGGTCCTCGGTCCGGTGTTTTTGTCCAACTCGATTTTTTGCCTGGTACGATTTTATCGGTCCAGTCTTTTTTGAACTGTGGTCCATATGCTTCTCTTGTATGTTTTTAGACTAGTGGTAATGGTGACCACCAATAGACCAACATCCCCGCTGTCAAAAGAAGACCGAGTACACGAATAACACCACCAAAACTATACCCAAAAAAACCATTTAACAAAACCCCACACACATACAACACAAGAGGTTTTTGGTTTGCATTTGAATCGGTCGAATATGAAACCATATTCTCCATTTTGTCCATGGTGGACCGTGGACGCGTCCCATGGTGGTCGTTGTAGTGGGTGGCGACGTGTCGGAGACCCCAACCGACCGACGGTTGACCGACCCACTACACCCGGCCTTAGGATAAGCAACAACATCCGTAGTCCATAATGTTTCTCTTGTATGTTCTTAAGATTGGCAACTCAGTACATGAAGCAATAGTTCTTGTTTACTTTAAGAATGCGCGTTAGCACTGACTAATTTTGATGAAGTCAAAGTGAAACCAAAGCCTTGGTTATCTATAAAAAGTACAAAATTAACACGGATATTATTCTTTAGAACAAAATTGTTACTACCACACGAACCATAGGCTTACTATTTTGGGTGTGTTAAGAACGTGAGATGATAGTTACTAGTTAACGTGGTTGTATCTACCTCTGCATATGTACGTTTTAGTTACCAACTGTCCAACTTGCTACAAGAACACTGTTTTGCACAATGGTACCTCGTTAAAATTCAATCTAATCACCAAATTTACTACAAAGAACATCCTTTTTGTATAACGATCACATATACACCGTTTAAGTAATAAGAATAATGCTATTTAGACCCAGCCTATAGGCCTAAACATATACTTTAAGGGGAGTTGCATATATATACTTCAATTACAGATACACACATCTATCAGTTATATACCGTGCAGTATAATACTGGGATGACATTTAAAGTTTAAAGTCGAGCCATCTTTTCATTCTCAGTGAAGATGTAAACCTCATCGTATCCTTTCCTGAAAAGAGCAAAAGAAAGATGACACCAAATTGGATGATCAAACTTATAAGTTATAACCATCCCAAAATCAATGAAGTAAGTTGGCCTATTAGATATGAAATCAGTTATTATTTTATAAGAAGTTCTTATCAGCTTTGTGTTACAAAGTTCATATCAACAAGTGATATGAGCCAGTATTGTTAATTGTTGCGTGAATAAGGTTTTTTATATTCATTACAGTTTATCTATGTTAATATATAATTGTTAAAGCCTTTTAACCCCAAAACCAAGTATGCCTTAATTTGAAGTAATCCATTTGAACATTAGAAGCTGAATAAGGCAGAAAACTTACCCAGCCGTCCCACAATAAGTGGGGCTGTAATTGTAAATAAGATTTTTTAGCACTTCGTCATTAGGCGGTCTGTTGAAGGATTTCCTAGCCTCGCTGCAAATTCGATGTAAAATAATACTAATAAGTAATTATGAATGAAACAACACTTTCTAGGCTAAAAAAGCAATCTTTCATTCAAAAGAACCACTTGAAACCCCCAAATCAACATTTGACTTATCAGATACATACCTCACGAAATAGTTTGCAACATGTTGAGTCACTTGAATTGCATTATCTGAATGTGGAATCACCGACGATCCCCACTCAAAAGCATTTTTCTGCATCATACGACATTTGCATAAGTTTTAGTTTTTACCCTTATAGGTGGTCCTAGCACTACACCTACTAATGTGAGCAAACAATAATGTTAAAGTTACGTTTGGGGCCCATGTATGTGATTTTGTGGTATTTTTCTATGTAGCTGGTAAGTTTCTACAAGATAGCTCTAGAAAACTAAATAACACTCGATGAACTTTCAGCACCAGTTTAAAACGCCACAAACCTATCAAGACAACTTTTTTGAACACCTTGAACCCCCCCCCCCCCCCCCCCCCCCCCCCCACCCCGTCGACAAATTTATCCTTGTGCCGGTCTAGGCATCAGATTTGCTGTCACAATTTCGATCAGGTATAAATGATATTCGAATTCCCCTTCAGTAAATATGACAATTCTCAATAATCTCCATTAATCCTAATAATCTTCATCCCACATTCTACTCCACCACCAAACCACTTCCAACTACCATTGGCCATCAACATCACTCACTTTAATAATGTTGTTTCTATGTGCACTTTTGTGGATCATAAGAAAATCAAAAGTTTCTGTCACTCCAGATAACACACGCGCAGTCACACTCATATACATGTATTTCATATAAGAATATGAGGATACACAGATAAAGTGAGAAACATAGACAAGGTGTGTTGTGTGCATAGGAAAAGATCAAAGCTTATCAAGTAAAAAAAGAGTTAGCTTAAGTAGTTCAGT
Organism: Chrysanthemum seticuspe; assembly: GCA_019973895.1. NCBI lineage: Eukaryota > Viridiplantae > Streptophyta > Magnoliopsida > Asterales > Asteraceae > Chrysanthemum > Chrysanthemum seticuspe. The sequence continues at coordinate 313,083,043 of BPTQ01000007.1, forward strand.
TGTAATTTGTAAACACTTCCAAGGAATTAGAGTCATATGTTGACCTAAATTTCACCAGCGTAGACAGATGACAAGTCTTGTTTCTATTTATTACATCAAATTCATAGTAAAGGTTGGACTTTAAAGTGGTAGAGGTGGTGCGATTGATACTGAAGATGAGAGACACTGTGCCTTTTTCTTTTTCACGATGAAACAGGGTATTAGGATTGTTTCAAAACATCCTACAGATAAATCGTAGAGCTGAACTTGTAATATATACTTCAGGCCAAAGATAATGAAGTTTGTATCTCAACAAATCAGAAAAATGAAAGGCAAAGACATAGTTGATAATCAGGATAAGATTAGTACCTCTGGATGCCACTGGACAGCAGTCACGGGATACCTCTCGGATTGAGCTGTTGATACATATACCTGAATCATAATTATTTTGAGAAGTTTAGATATTTAAGACAAAGAAAGTTCACCTAAAAAGATATTCCATAACTGATATGAAAGTTAGTGCACCTTGTTATTTTCGTCGGTACTAGTTGTTATGACCTTAAAGAAACTGCATAGTTCCTTGGTCTTTTGAAATGTTTCAGGCGATATTCCATACTGTTACACATACAGATCAAGCCTAGATTCAGAAAAATCGTTTGATATGCACATATACGCGTTATCTTGATTGAGGTAATTCTTTGTCCACTTTAGATAAAATGCCACACATTGTTTGAACTCACTTTATGGTTTTGCATCACAAGGCATTCTGTACTCAACTTGGCAACCAGCTCGGGAGGAAATCTGCAGGAAAACATTAACTTAAGAACTGGTTCTCAATAACTAAAGTAAATTGTTTTATCCAACAAACTATCCAATGCCAAACCTTTGAAACAAAGTTTCTTCAATATTAATGTTGTTCATGAATTGCAGTGTGGATGCTTGATCTGATGCACTAAAGGCTTCAAGGATGTTATTGTTCTGTGACATGAAGGAACAAACAAATAATTATACCTAAAACAAATAAAACTGGATTAAACAGTAAAAAGAAAGTGCTTAGATTAACATTGCTTACTTTGCTAACAATCATTGTTACGAGTTCAAAACCTAAGCATATAGCAAGCAACGGGAAATGTTCACCAGCGTCATTCTTCTTCAGGACTTGCTACAAAAGCGGAGAATAAAAGAGGCCAATATGTTAAGATAGTGTGACTATGAATAAGAGGCTATGAGCTATATGAGTTTCGTTAAATGCATGACTCAAAAGGCTCGCAAATGGCTTTAAACCAATAGGTAAGACTCTTTTTGGTAAGTTAAAATGAAACACAACCACCCAAATTTACTCTTGCTTTTAGTACTAGTGCATGCAGCAGGTACATGTATAAAAAGGTACACTCACATTAAAAACTTCCTCAATGACATCAAAGTAGAGGCCAGTCTTAGACCATCCACCTGTAAAAAGCACCCCGTTGACTAGATTGAGTTTCTGCAACACAATCAAATAATTTACTGTAATCCACAATAACACAAACTTATACGACAACCAGCAACACCCTGTACTCCAAACGTATGCTCCATATAAATTTTGTTGTGTAAAGAACATACTAAGATTATTCTTATGTCACTGGAACCACCACTACTGGCAATAGTAACAGGGTAGTTGACGTTAGTAATATGACGATGTAGACATAAAAGTATAAGCTCATGATGAAGTTTAATTTATCATAGGTATAAACAATCAAAAATTAGCAACTGCGACTGACATTGTAAGATTAGCATAATGATAGAAGTGATCAACTCTTTTCAGCCATGTTCACCAAATATCAGGGGTGTTAGGGATTGCTTACTGTACAACTATTGACGGTTTTTGAAAAAAGTAGATACTAGCTATAACAAAACAGAATACGACACTTCTGAATTTGCTTATGCCTTTTGTTGTAATGAAACATCAATAACCAAATATATAGTTGTTTTGAGTGTTTGGCCATCTAATCAGAGGTATTTTCATCAAAATAAAAGGGTGTTTATCTGCTTCCACTTATCTACAATTATTTTGTGGCAAAATAAGCAAGCAACTTTTAATAAGCAGGATCAAACCTGTACAACTTTTGTACCCTCGTTTCTAACCTAAAACCCTTGAATTTATATCTTTATATGCTTGTTATATCGATAAACAGCTTCCAAACTATTTGTTCAAAACTGCTCAGTTCACCTTCGCACATTTGATAAAATTAGTATAGTTTCAAAAAGGTTTAAAAAAGGCGACGATCAAGAGCAATTTCCTTCTATCTAAAACTCAAGTTATGTATCAAAACGCAATAAGGTGACACACTATCCAATAAGTAAAATCCTAAACACAAATTCAACTATAAACATGACATGATAACCACTCAGGGGTAGCGTAGTGGCAAAAAGACTTGTGACTATCACTCTAAGATGTGTCATGTGTGAGGGCTCATGTTCAATTCATGTTAGATGCAAACAACCCTGAAGTGGTCACGCCAAAGACCAGAAAAGGGATGGTTTTACCAGGTTTGAGTCTGTGTGGCGGTGGGTTCAAACCTCGTGAACTAGTCGGCCAAAAGGTGATACCATGGTTATTTTTTTTTGTGACTAATTTATGCGTAAACTTGTGTGTCATAATACTATCTGTACCCACTTTTTCACAAACCAATAAACGACGGGCCAAATATTATCATAAGACAAAATAGATAAGAAAAAAAATTACTGTTTGTATAATCTCCATTGGTTGATTATAAATAATCGGAACAACTCTAGCACCAGCAGACTCCACAAACTTAACATACGAAGCCGCAATATACGACGCATTGGTCGCATTACTAAGCCTACCCGATGCACCATCACCTGGATGACTCACTATCCCAATTACCGGACGGTAGTTCAGTCTAGGATCAGGTGACGGACACGCGCCACTCATTTCACCAACAACAACAGATGATGATGGTAGCAATAATATTGGCGTTGACTCATTAAATACAGTTCTAGCGGAAGTAAATGAAAGTAAAGTAGATATTAATATTGGGATGTATATGTGACGAGACATGGCTTGGGTGGAGTGGTGGTTTTTGGTGGCGCGTGAGGTTTTGACGCCGGAAGATCCTGGGATTAAGGATTGTACGAGTTTTGAGTCCCTGCATTTTTACGTTTTTTATTTTATATTAGTTTAAAATAATAAGATATTTATCGGTGTTTTGTCGCTGTCCTTAGACCACCCGTGATAGGGTGATTCGTCCGAGTCTTGTGCACAAATACTAGTGTTTTGTTGGTGAATTCTTAGGCTGCCCCAGTAAGGTTGGTCGCATCCGTGTGGTTAACATCGGTTGGGCATCAAAATTTGTGACCTTCGACCGATCTCCACATCGGTTGGCTCGATTGCGGGCATAGGTTGCTACATCGGTCGTGGCTCCATATTTGCGCACATCGAGTGCAAATAAGACCGATGTAAACGTTTGTATTTGCAAGTTTTTATTCACTATTAATTTAAAAATATGACCGTTTGTCATATAAAAAAAAAAAAAAAAAAAAAAAGAAAGAAAAAAAAAAAAAAAAAATTTAAAATCAAATTTACCACTCTATAAATACCAACTTCTCCTCAAACACAATTCACCACTCACCATTTCTCATCTATATTCAATCAACCATTCTAACGAAATACCAACGAAACACAATTTTTAATATGTCGTTATTCGAGCATTTATTCGGTTCTTCGTCGTCTTCCGACGAGGAAGAAGTTTTTAGTGAGTTTGCGGATTTTGCTTGGAAGGCTTACAAAGCATCACATCCAAAAACCCGACGAAGGTACATACGTAGGGATCATGAAGGTGCTCATAATCATTTAGTGGCGGCATACTTCTCCGAAAACCCGCAGTTCGACGCAAGAACATTCTCTCAGCGGTTTCGTATGAGCCGAGAGCTATTCACATAAATTGTTCGAGAGATAACTGATCACTCTACTTATTTTCGACAAACTCTTGATGCTAGAGGCGTACCTAGTATTAGCCCATTGGTCAAGTGTACTGCTGCCATTCGCCAATTGGGATACGCGGCCGTTCCTGATTCTCTTGACGAGAGTCTGGCACTTGGTGCATCCACAGCCCGTGAATGTCTTCGTAAGTTTTGCGAGGTTATCATGGAGTTATATGATCGTGAGTATTTGCGAAGGCCCACGTATTCTGACCTTGAAAGAATATATGCTCATCACGAGCATAAGCATGGCTTTCCTGGGATGATGGAAAGCATTGATTGTACAAGTTGGGAGTGGGAGAATTGCCCGAATAGTGAGAGAGCTCAACATTGTAGGGGTGATCACGGGCCACATCCATTCATTTTGTTGGAAGCGGTCGCTTCCCAAGATTTATGGATTTGGCATGCGTTCTTTGGTTTCTTCGGAATGAATAACGACGCAAACGTTTTACGTCGTTCACCTGTTTTCAATGATATCAAATCTGGGAGAGCACCAGACCTTGAATTTGAGGCTAACGATGTGGCTTATAAAAGGGGATATTATCTTACTGATGGGATATATCCACAATGGTCCGTTCGTATGAAGTCTATTTCAAATCCTCCCACGGGTGATCGTAAAAGATGTTTGTACAAGAGGAGGCACGAAGCAACAAGGAAAGATGTGGAACGGGCTTTTGGTGTGTTGAAGAAAAAGTGGAAAATGCTTAAAGTTCCTGCTCGAGGGTTTTTTAGAAATGATATCCAAGATATTATGTATACATGTATCATATTACATAATATGATCATCCGACACAAGCAGCGGGCGATATGTCCTACATGGTTTGAAGATGAGGGACACCAAGATCATGATCCCTTAAGAACGCATGCAGAATCAATGGTGGTTACTCAGGAGCTAATGGACTCATCAACTCATCAAAACTTAAAATCTGATTTGGTCGAACACATTTGGAGAAATCGTCGACATCATGTCGAAGCAGTGAATCAAGTTGATAGTGACGATGACGAAGACGATGAAGAGTTTTTGTAATGTTTTAACGTTATTTGAATTTCGTATTGTAATGTTTTTTTTTTTTTTAATTCGTAGTGTAATGTTTTTTTTTCTAATTTCGTAATGTAATGTTTTTTTTTAATTTCATAATGTAATGTTTTTTTTAATTTGAATGAAATTTAAGTTTAATGTTAAAAATGTTTGAATTAAAAAAAAAAAAAAAAAAAAAAAAAAAAAAAAAAAAAAAAAAAAAAAAATCCTTGGGTCGTCGACTGGGGCATCCAGGTTGTCCCAGGTCGCTGGAGAGAGAAAGCTGACGTGGCGCAGGTTGACCCAGGTTGTCCGAGGTCACGACTGGGACTAGCCTAAGGGGACTCAATCCTCCCATTTTCTCTGTCACGTCAGCTTTCTCTCTCCAACGACTTTCAGGTGATTGGGTACCCAAGTAAAGACGAACTTTAATAAAATTAATTAAAAAGGGTGAGTGTTGTTTTATGTGTGTGTTTGTTTCGATCGTACATACGATCGAATTGATAATAAAAAGCCCCGATCGACACCTCCCACAATAACAAGATCGAGTGGGGATCGATCCTCCCAATCGATCTTCTCTATTACGATCGATACTACTGCTGATAGCCTTAGAGGGGAAGGTGTGGTGATAGAGTATCATCACTTCATTATTGCCACCTCAGCGTCACATCAGCATCCCACTTCTCCACAACAAACATCCCCTCACTCATAACAAACCTCAACCTCTTCATTTGTGGCCCACCACTACCACTTTATTTTGTTTATTCAATTTCATTTCCAAATAAACTAAATTCATTTAATTCAAAATAAAAATACAATACATAACATAATAAAAAACATGCAAAACATAAAATAAAGATACGAAATATATATATACGCAAGAAATACATCAAATTATAACGAAACTAATTATTTGGATTCTGTTGTTGAAATTGTCCCCATTGAATTTGTTGTCAAACATGCTCGATGAGACATCGTTGAAGCTTTGCGTGTTTGCGTTTATCATGTAGTTCTTTGGCTTTTTTCCTTTGCAATTGGCAACGTTCAATCCATGTCTGTTGTAAATTTGGTGTCGGAGAAATATACCTTTCAGCAATGTCGGATATCGCAAATTGTTGATCTTTCAAAATCATGTTATGCATTATGATGCACGAATACATGATTCTCCGTAACTTGCCAATAGTAAATTGCCGCGCCGGTTGGGCAATGATTTGCCAACGTCCTTGGAGGACACCAAAAGCTCTTTCGATATCTTTTCGAGCACTTTCTTGTTTCGCTTTGAATGCGGCCTTTTTTGGGTTAGTTGCAACTGTAAATGACTTGACAAAAGATGCCCACTCCGGGTGAATTCCGTCAGCTAGATAATACCCTTGCTTAAATTTACACCCGTATACTTTAAACTCAACCTCAGGGGCGATGTCATCAAGCAAGTCGTCAAATAACGGAGAATTATTTAAAACCGTTAGATCGTTATTCGCACCCGCTACCCCAAAAATGCATGCCAAATCCACAAATCGTATGAAGCAACGGATTCAAGCATTATAGTTGGATATTTTTTATCACCTCTATGAAATTGGCATTGCCATTCTTTCGGACAGTTTTTCCATTCCCAGTGCATACAATTGATGCTCCCCAACATTCCCGGAAGCCCATGAACAGTGTTATGTGCATGGTATAAGTGACGAATGTCATCCTCCATCTGGTTTTCTTAAAAACTCCTTAATATATAGATGGATTATGCACATAAGAAAAAAATATAGGCAATCGCGTGCACAATGTTCACCTATTTGTAAATACTCATCGAACGCATAAGGTGCTATCCCGTAAGCCAATTGGCGTAGGGCACATGTGCATTTCATAATCACGCTAAAACTCATTACACCCCTACAATCTGGTCGCACTCTAAAGAAATCAAAATGCTTAGGAAGACGATGATGAGTTTCAATATATGTTTCAATACCTTGTACTATTTGTAAAAATAGACGACGGCTCATACGATATCGACGCCTAAAATTATCGTCCGTATATTTTGGGTTGTCACCAAAATAGTCAGCAAGTAGACGTGCTTCAGCAACTTCACGTTCACGAGGGACGTATCGACGATGCTTTGAAGGACCGGCTTCTTGTTCCTGCAACGTTTGCTCTGCCTCGAACTCTTGAATAAACATTTCTAGTTCCATTAACTCTTCAAGGTCACTTTCACCGGAATAAGATGATTCACTCGTGTAACTCATGTTTCAACAAGTTTGAAATGGTTTAGTATTTTGATTGAAGATGGAGGAGATGAAGATGATAAAAATTGTAGGATATGATATGTTATTTATAGGGTGGTGGGTTGTTTTTTCTTTAAAAAAAAAAAAAAAAAAAAAAAAAAAAAAAAAAAAAGTTAGTATCCGTTTAATAACGGATAAAATTCAAAATATATCTGTTGCTATCCCTTTTTGTCAGAACCAAGGCTCGTCGTCATAACAACGAACTCACCCACGGCGAGGGTAGGAGGTGTGGTGGCGGCCGACGGCGAGCTGCCACATCAGCCCCACGGCGAGCCACGATATGCCACACCTTCCCCTCTTATTTGGTGAAGGTAAAGCATGTAAATGTAGGGTTTTAGGCTTTAAATTTTTTAGGCTCTAGATTTTTTAGTACCTTTTTTATATATAAAGTCGGTCATGTATTTTTTTCCCATCATTTTTAGATCTGATTATTTAAGGCCCTAATTATCCAATAATTATAAGGTCAATGTTAACGGTGACCGTAAGAATTGTGGTCATTTTTACCACATTAGTGACACCCCAACTTTCTCTCTCCAAAATTACACCCAACCACAATTTGCTAATAGCGACCACGACCACAACTTTTTTTTTAGTCCAAAGGTTATACCAAAATTCTTCCAACACTAGAACAAAATATCGTATCCAAAAATTCACGTAAAAAAACAATATCCCAAAATCAATCCAATCACATATTCACATATCAATTTATCAAATAGGAATTAGGCCCATTTTGAACAGTTAACACTTACAATTCCTTAAACCTGAGCCCAACTTGTAAACATATAACACACTTCCACCCTAATTATTTGATCACACTAACCCTAATCTCTTAAAACCAAACGCAGCCACACAACACACTCTAAAAATTTCAGCCACCACACCAGTACCACCACTAAATCTTTTTGTTACTCAGCAAAGACTGAAGAGATATGACGCTTCTTCAAGACCTTGTAACAAGGTCTCCAGGTAGGTGTGTTTTCATGTAAAAGTTCAAGATCAATGATGGGTTTATCTTTTCTTTCTTTCAAGATGTTTAAAGACCAATCTTAAAAAAAAAAAAAAAAAAAAAAAAGAAAAGAAAAAAACCCTTGAGATCTTTGATGTATTTCATTTTATGTTTGATTCGCTTTTTGTTAGGATAGAACCAAGGTGTTGTTGTAAACCAAGTCCAACGTTCAAAAATCTTGGGAGGTGTGCATATTTACTCGGTTGGCTGACAAACCGAGTAAATGAAAAGTTGGGTGTTTGATTGGTTGGGTTCGGTTGGCCTAGCCTAAGATAATCAAAGTTTTGGGCCTCTTTTATTTTTACTTTTCATTTTTCAAGCCTACAAGTTGTAGGAATTTAAGCCCAAATATATTACGTATATAAAATATCAATTTTTGCATGAAAAATAAGCAAAAAATAAATTAAGCCAAGTGATAACAACTATTTAACTATTTACATTGATGGATCGACGTTTATTTTTTCACATTCGCAAACATACTTTCACTCTCGGTTTTCTCTCATCTACTCATGTATCATTCTTGAACCAATAAGTTACTTTTAAGGATGTTTTAGTTTTTTGCTAAAGAAAATTCAAAAGAATAACGAATGTCTAACGAGAATTTGAAAGGAAAATGAGCTATTTGTAGAAATAGAAATTATGATGACGATGTTAACAATGAAACTATAAAAACTGGCGAAGAGACTTTTAGAACTGATTACTTATACATTGCATATTAAGCTATTTCCTCACGAAAGTAAATTTGTCCAATTTAGATTGTATAAAGGTATCTTTAGTTTACTATTAATTTAGCATTGAAATTAAAAATCTTTAGATGATAACAAGCTAAATAGGTAGTTGTTTGAGCCTTAAAAGTCCTTTAAGCCATATTATAACAATTGTTTTGATATTAACGGTATATATTTATTTTTGAAACTAAAAGTTTTGAGAGAAGTTATACATATGAAAAATGCTATACACATTGATATACTTAATCAAATTATAAATCTAAACTCTTTTTGTAACACTTTAATGGCGTATAGAATGATGTTAACCATTTCGATAACAATTTCTTCAGCAGAATTAAGTATTTCAAAACTAAAGTTAATTAAAAGTTATTTACGATTGAAAGTGTCACAAAAAGATTAGATTTATTGGCTCATTTATCCATTGAAAATGAAATATTTTACTATATTGATTTCAAGAAACTAATCAAAGAGAAAAGTGAATTTTATATAAAACGATTTTTCGGCAAACAACTTTAATAAAATGGCTCCATTTAAGGTTTGCTTTAGGCCTCCGAGAAGGTTGAGTCGCCCCTGTTTAAATGTAGTATATTTATGTATAAATGAGGTATATTTGAATGGTGAAGTGATTGGCTCCTGAACAGTCAAGTTTAATCACACAAGCTAACCACTTGTGAATGGTCAACCGTAATAAACTTAAAACAGCTCAGAAAGCAATACAATTAAGATCAGAGGAATATAGTGGATTCCTGGGTCGTTAAGTCCCACGGAGGATGAATGGTGTTTAACACAGACAGATGTCGAATAATCACTAAGGATAGTGATCAGTAAGGATTTTGAGTTATTTATACCTAAAGAGAAAGTTTTGTAAATTACAGGGGCTTAAATGCAAATTAAAGAAAATTAAAAAGATAAATTATATTAAATAAACGCTATCACTATATTTAAAATGATGTTTTTCTATGATTTATAAAACAAAATAACTTAAATAAACTATTTTAATTAAAACGTAAACTTAAATTATCTAAAAACGTGACTTAAAATGAAAACGTACGTTATGTATAAAAATTACGCGAGTGCGCAAGTAAAAACGTAAAATTTATGAAATAAAAGTCCTACAAGTGTAAAAAAAATTTTCTTACTTAATTTATGACAAAAGAAAATTTTAGAAAAAAGATTTATATTTTTTTGACTTTTATATTTTTTATTATGAATTAAATACTATTTTAGACTAAATAAATGATTAAAAATACTAAAACTATTAAGAAAAATCTGAAACTTTTTTGTAAAATACTTTATACTAATACAAAGTTAAGAAAAATACAAAAGTTGAAAAAGCTAGTTTTAATAAGCTGTAAATAAGCTAATAAGTTCGTATAAGCTTAAAAGAAAACAAGGGGTTAAGTATTAGATAATGCAAAGAAAAACAGAAAAAGACCTAAGGGCAGTTGGTGAGGTGTGTGTGTGGTGAGCTGGGTGGCCAGGGTTCGAATCCCAGCAACTCTTTTTTGCAAACTATTTTTTTTTGGATTTTTCTTTTGCAAACTAATTAAACTTATGATAATAAGCAATTTATAAAACTACAACTTTTTATGAAAACAATCAATAAGCTCAGTTTGAGCTTATTTTCTCAACAGTTAACAAAAAATGGAATAAGAACAAGATTAAGCTAAAATAGCTATAGGCTAGTAAATAAGCAATAGATTAACTGAAAATAAGCTAGACAACTGATTTTAAGCTAAAATGAAAACTGAATAAGCACAATTAATTAGAAATAAGCACTACAAATTCTAAATAAGCACAAGTTTATTTGTTTTACACAGTGTACTATTTGGGTTACTAGGCAGTTTCAATCTAATTTTTAAGCACTATAATAAGCTAGGAATTGAAAATAAACACTTGGACTAACAAGTTGACCAACTGAGCTTCTTAAAAAGCTAAAATTCTAACTGTAGTGTTCACTAGAGAGCTTGATATGAGCTTATGAAAAAGCTGGTAAACACTGATTGGTTTTTTGTACTTAGTTAAAATGGACAAAACAATAAGCCACTAGCAGACTTAGTAAATAAGCTACAAATTAGAAAATTAAGCTTGGACCCTTGAGACAGCTAGGTAAGCTTCTCAAAAAGCTAAGTTACACAAGATAAGGTTCACTAATAAGCTCTGTAAGAGCTTGTGAAATGGGCTAACAAATCTGTGCACAGGGCACTTTTCAGAAAAGGTGTTCAAAACAAGCTGAAAATTAAGCACTTTATAAGCTAAGTAGAGATGAACTACTATTTTTCTAATTTAGTTAAGCAGCTAAACTTTAATATCCCAAAAGCTTATATCCTAACTCTTAATATTATGTCCTATATAAAATTATCCATTTTATTCAAAAACGACTATATTGAAATTTTGACTTTTTATAGAAATGAACTAATGTTGACTAATATGAACTTTTGACTGATTCTATGGACTAATTATGTTATATTAAGATGAATTAAGACTAATTTAAGCTGAGTCTACTAATTATGCACCAACATGAAGGATTTTAACTTATAAATACTTGACAGTTAACTGTCAAGGGATATGATTTGGAATTTTGACTTTTTAACTAATGAGGACTGGTTTTTATGAATGAACTGAGCTATATAATACTAAGGTGACATGAAACAATAACAAGCAATGATACATATGCCTTCTAACATAAATAACTAAGCAGTTCCAAACACCCCTTATGTGGACTGTTTTGAGAATTTAAACACTAAAACAAGTTTTAAAACTAAATTATCTATTGATTAACTGATATTAATTATATTTAGACAGTATTAAACTAGAATTAACAAGATTAAATTACTAATACTAGGAAATGTAAATTACAAAGAAGTGGCTTACAAATTATGTTTGAACTCAAAACTGTGAACTAAGAACTGAGGATCACACCTATATGCTTACCACTAAGCTTCTAAACCCAAAAGCAATCCATATCTTACCCTACTTCAGCTTCCATCTTCATTTCCATTGCTTTTTAATTTTTCACTAATTTTTTAGTAATTTTTGGTATTTTTGATTTTTGAATCTAAACTGAGTTTTAATGATTCTAAAAGCTTAGAAAAACTTTAATAAAAGCTTATATGAGCTTACAAGTCTTTAACAACAACTACTAATAACCTTCAATTATTTTGAGAATTCGAGCTTGAAAATTGCATAACCTTGAAATGAGACTTAAAACTGAAATTGATATTAACAAAAGCTTTATTACACACTAGTGACTTGAATTACAAAGCTTAAAAGCTTGGACATACACTGGAAAACTTAGAATAATTAAAACGAGACACATAAAATAAAATTACTCTAGATACTTTGCTACATTGCTTCAAACTTCTATATAATGATCTTTTTCAGATTAGTCGACATCTCTGAGCAAATCCCACTTAATTCCAGCCATTGGATTCATCCAGATCATCACAATTGACAATTGGCAATTTTGGCGCCAATTTTTCTTTTGAGCAGGTTTTGTGCATTAATTGGATTTTGGAAGATGTGGAGGTGTTAAAGAGTTGGTAACCAGCTGTTAAGACAGGTGGAAAGGGCAAGTGGAGAAAAAAAACCACTCTGGTTTTGGATTTCAGCTTGTGGTGAAGGAGATGAACAGTGGAAGCAGTTTGGGCGCGCTTTGACTTGTTTTGACCAGATATTAATATGAAGGGGGTCCAAAATGGGGGGTCACAGGGATAATTGGCAGGGGTCAAGTGGTTTGGCTGGGTTTAAAATTACAAAAGGGGGCCATTTGGTTTTTTTTAATACAAGGACTAATTTTGTAATTCTGCCAAATTGAGGGACTGATCTTGCCCATTTTCCAAAGTTCTCACAAGGACCAAACTTGCCAAATGTGAATAGTACAAGGACCATAGATGATTATTTTCCATTTTTAAATATCCAAGGACCATTTATGACAATTTTCAAAGTTTAGGGACCTAAGTTGTAATTTTGCCAAAGATTTATTCAAGGACCATTTTTGACAACTTAGAATATTTCAGGGATCTTGAATAACATTTTTCTTTATTTTGATTTACCAGGGACTGTATTTGACAACTTTTAAAACTTGGGGGACTAAAACTGCCAATTATGTAAACTTGATATGTTTTTCATCTGATTTTGATATTTTTGCATTTAAAACACATAAAACACTTATTTGTGATATTTTTATCATTTTGATACATTTCTGAGTGTTTTCAGATGTTTTTGGCATTCTAAACAGTATAAAAATGATGAGTATTTAGACACTCATCAATCCCCCACACTAAGCTATTGCTAGTCCCTAGCAATGATTTGAGAAAAATTAATGGATTTAATCTCTTTACCAAAAGCCATTACTTCTGGAGTAGCCAATTGTTTTAGTTCAAGTAAGAACCTTGGTACAATGATAACCAAATGATTTTGAGCAAATCACCAGCTTTCAACGGTTTTGATTTGTCTTTACCAGAAGCCGTTTGCTTCTGGACTAGCCAACTCTTAGATAAATTATCAATATTATCTTTGGTGAGTCGATTACCAATTATGGTTTTCCAACTGCCTTTACCACAAGCCATAATCTTGCGGACTAGCCAACTTTTCACTAGTTAAAGATATGGTGAGCTGAACACCATACAATTTTGGGCAAATTGCAAGCCATAAACGGATTTGAAATATCTTTACCAAGAGCCGTTTGCTCCTGGATTAGCCAATCCTTATGTGGGTTAGACATGGTGGACTGATTACCATTTGTTGTGTTTAGTACATAGTACTTCCACTAAATTTTTTTTTTTAAATTTGGCCATTTTGGGGGAAAAAGGGACTAAAAGGGTACATTTATGATCAAATTCGCCAGAATTTCCCCCCCACACTTAGAAATGAATATTGTCCTCAATATTCAAAGTACCGGCAGTTATGCCGAAACATAGAACGTAAAAGGGAAATATTACGGCCATTATTTTATTTTTGATATATACATTTTTTTTTTGAGAGTACTTATATACAACAGCGTGGGGCAACTCCCCCATACTAGGGTGGTACTCATGGGTGAAAACCCATGTGGTGCTACTGTTTTTGATTATCGAGTCGCTAGCTTGACTCGATCCCCGCATTCACTGGTTCATGGGGAATGTTTGTAGATCCGGGACAATCACAGGAGGAATGTCCTCTCCAAAGTAATGCTTCAATCGATGACCATTCACTTTAAAATTTGGACCATCGGGTTGAGATAACTCAATGGTACCATAAGGATAAACCTTAGTGATGGTAAATGGACCAGACCAACGGGACTTGAGCTTTCCCGAGAATATCTTCAATCTTGAATTGAAAAGAAGGACTCGATCACCGACGTTGAAAACGCGGTTCTTGATTTTAGAGTCATGAATCTTCTTTGTCTTTTGTTTGGAGATCAAAGAGTTCTCGTATGCTTGATCACGGAGTTCATTTAGTTCATTCATTTGAACTTTTCTGTGATCACCAGCTGTCTGAATATCGAAGTTGGCATGTTTCAAGGCCCAGTATGCTTTGTGCTCGAGCTCAATCGGAAGATGACATGCCTTTCCGTACACTAGCTTGTATGGAGTACACCCAATTGGTGTTTTATAAGCTGTACGGAAGGCCCAGAGTGCGTCATCCAGTTTATCCGACCAGGATGCACGGTTTTCGCCTACTGTCCTTTCAAGAATTCTTTTAATACCACGGTTGGAAACTTCCACCTGCCCACTTGTTTGGGGGTGGTATGCAGTAGAGAGACGGTGAGTTACACCATACTTTTGCATGACACGATCAAATTGGTCATTGCAAAAATGTGTACCACGATCACTGATTATAGCTCGCGGAGTTCCAAACCTAGCAAAAAGAGATTTTAAAAATTTCACAACAACTCGGGCATCATTGGTAGGTAAATCTTTCGCTTCAACCCATTTTGACAAATAGTCAACAGCCACAAGTATGTATTTGTTTCCTCGAGATGATGGAAATGGCCCCATAAAGTCAATGCCCCAGATGTCAAATATCTCACAAACTTGAATGGCATTTTGTGGCATTTCATTGCTTTGAGAGATATTTCCGTGACGTTGACAAGCGTCACAAGTTTTGACAAATTCATGGGCATCCTTGTAAATTGTGGGCCAATAAAACCCGGAATCAAACACCTTTTTGGCGGTGTAATTTGGACTATGATGGCCCCCGGTGGGTCCAGCATGGCAAGCTTTGAGAATGTCAAGAGCTTCTTGTCCATAAACACACCGTCGGATGACTTGATCCGCACAGATTTTGAATAAATAGGGGTCGTCCCAGAAGTAATGTTTAACATCCTTGAAGAATTTGTTCTTCTGTTGGGTCGACATCCCTTTCACTATGAAGTTACCCGCATGGTAATTTGCGAAGTCAGCAAACCATGGGGTAGAAGAGTTTCCACGAAAAGAAACCGCATTGAGTGTCTCGAGAGGAAATGTTTCATTTATTTCCTTTTTCTCGAAAACATCTTGGTGAGGGTTTTCTAATCGGGACAAATGATCAGCAGCCAGGTTCTCAGCTCCTTTTTTATCACGTATAATGATATCAAATTCCTGGAGGAGGAGAACCCAACGGAGCAATCTCGGCTTTGCATCTTGTTTAGCAAAGAGATATTTGAGAGCCGAGTGATCCATATACACCACACATTTGGTCAAGATTAAGTACGGCCGAAACTTCTCAAACGCATACACCACGGCTAATAGCTCTTTTTCTGTGGTGGTGTAATGGGTTTGAGCTTCAGTCATAGTCTTACTTGCATAGTGGATAGGCTGAAAATGCTTGGATCTACGTTGCCCTAAGACTGCACCGATAGCAAAATCACTTGCATCGCACATGAGCTCAAAAGGCAAGTCCCAGTCGGGAGCAACGAGAATGGGTGCTTCCGTAAGCTTTTTCTTTAATGTTTCAAAAGCTTCGATGCACTCAGGTGAGAAGATAAAAGGAGCATCTTTTTCAAGAAGATGGGTCATAGGCCGGGCGATTTTAGAAAAATCTTGTATGAATCTACGATAAAAACCGGCATGACCTAAAAAACTCCTAATACCTTTGACGGTAGTAGGATGAGGCAATTTAGCAATAACATCGACTTTTGCTCTATCAACCTCAATCCCGTTTTTTGAAATCTTATGGCCAAGGACTATGCCTTCTTTGACCATAAAGTGGCTCTTCTCCCAATTTAGACAAAGATTGGTGTCTTCACACCGTTTTAGCATTTTATCTAGATGGGAGAGACATGTTTGAAACGAGTCCCCAATGACCGAGAAGTCATCCATAAACACCTCCATTGTTTCCCCGATTATGTCGTGGAAAATGGCCATCATACATCGTTGGAACGTGCCAGGAGCATTGCATAAGCCAAAAGGCATACGTCTGTAGGCAAAAGTTCCGTATGGACAGGTGAATGTAGTCTTCTCTTGATCCTGTGGATCAATGGGGATCTGAAAGTAACCCGAGAAACCATCAAGGAAACAATAGTATTCGTTCCCTGCTAATCTCTCAAGCATTTGGTCCATGAAGGGTAGAGGAAAATGGTCTTTACGAGTGGCGTCATTCAACTTACGATAGTCAATGCAAACACGCCATCCCGTAACCAGCCGAGTTGGAATTAACTCGTTATCTTCATTTGTGACAACAGTTATGCCACCCTTTTTAGGAACACGATGAATTGGGCTAACCCAAGGACTATCTGAGATCGGGTAAATCAATCCTGCATCAAGAAGTTTGATAACCTCCTGTTTGATAACATCATGGATTTTTGGATTTACTCTTCTCTGATGTTGAACTGCTGGTTTGAAGTCATCCTCCATCAAGATTTTATGAGTGCAAAACTCAGGGTTGATACCCTTAATGTCGGAGAGTTTCCAAGCAATTGCTTGCTTGTGTGACTTCAAGACCTTTATGAGAGCAGTCTTTTCATCTTTACTCAAATCTCGAGCAATAATGACTGGTAATTTATCATCACCTTCAAGAAATGCATACTCGAGATGAGGCGGTAAGTCCTTAAGTTCGACTTCAGGAAATTCTTCAGTTTTCTCAACTGACTTGACTTCCTTGTTATGAAGTTCGACGGGAGGGAGCGATGATGGATCATCATTAAGCAACTTCTCAATGAGAAGTATGTCCCCCTCAATGTCGATGGGAGCGTGATCAATTTCCCATGGAACATAATCACTAGAC
This sequence comes from Chrysanthemum seticuspe, assembly GCA_019973895.1. Taxonomy (NCBI): domain Eukaryota; kingdom Viridiplantae; phylum Streptophyta; class Magnoliopsida; order Asterales; family Asteraceae; genus Chrysanthemum; species Chrysanthemum seticuspe. The sequence goes on from BPTQ01000007.1 coordinate 313,100,215, forward strand.
AAGTAGGCTTCAATCTCTTCTAAGATGAAGTCACTTTCCTCAAAAGGAGTGAGAGAAGGAGTAGAATTGGCAATGATGGGTTGAGATGAATGAGTGAGATTATCACTCGAAGAATTATGATCATAACCAAGAACTTCTTGAGAGTACTCCTCAGAAGCAACATCAATGATATCTATTCGGTTAACCGACTCAGAATCATAGTTTGCGAAGTACCTCGAAGTTTGATCAAGGTTAAAGGTGACAGCTTCATTACCAACACGTAATGTGATTTCTTGCTCAAATACAACAATGAGAGCACGACCCGTTCTCAGGAATCCTCGTCCAACAATGAGAGGAACCCGATGATCAGCATCAAAATCAACAACTACAAAGTCAGCTGGAAAATGGAACTTTCCTACTTTCACAAATACGTCCTCGGCAATGCCAAGAGGACGGGATATTGTACGATCTGCAAGCTCGAGAGTCATGCATGTAGGAGTAAGATCCGGAAGAGAAAGTTTCTTCCATACTGAATAAGGCATCAGATTGATGTTTGCACCAAGATCTGCTAGGGCAAAGCATTCAACCATTCCTGGAAATACACAAGGTAAGAGAAATTTTCCAGGATCTCCAAGCTTTTCTGGAAGCTTCTTCAAGATAACTGCAGAGCAGTTCTCGTTCAGAGGAGTTTTTGCCATCTCAAACAGCTTTTCCTTGTTGCTTAACATGTGTTTGAGAGTTGATGCAAACTTGGGCATCAGCATGATAGCATCCGCAAAGCTTATGTCAAAATGTAGTTCTTGGAAAATTTGAAAAAATTTGTCCATTTGATGACTGGCTTTTTCGCGGAGCTTTTGCTTATTCAAACGTGATGGGTAAGGAATAGAAGTTTTGGATTTGGGGTTTTCAACGGGTGCTACAGGAGGTTCAAAAACAACTCCTGGATTGGATTTGGGTTTCGGGACAACTTGAGGATGGACATCGTTGGTACCTCCGTTATTAGTAGGAAGTTCCTTATCCTTTGTTGCCTCAGGTTCACTTTCCACTACCTTCGGGAGAGAAGAAGAAGAGGTAGTAGGAATAGTGGGTCCATTGTATGAAACACCACTTCTGGTTGTGATCGCCTTTGCATCGCCCCTCGGGTTAGCGATCGTGTTGCTCGGAAGTTTTCCTGAGCCCGAGGGTTGATCATTTAAAGACTTCTTTAGATCAGCGATCTGACTGACCAACAACCTGTTCATTTCATCTTGGGATTTCATGAATTGCTTCAATAACTCATCAGATGATGGTACTGGAGGATGTGGAGGGAAATTCTGAGGTCGTATGTTTTGATTATGACCTTGTTGTTGAAAATTCCCTTGAAATTGATTCCCTCGATTTAAATTGTTTTGATTAAGGTTTCCTTGATGTTGGAAACCTTGATTTGGTCCGGGATAGAAATTACCTTGGTTTTGATAACCTTGGTTCATTCTAGGTTGTTTCTGATTCCGGTTTTGTATGCTAGGATTCTGGTTAAAACCGGGTGGTGCCTGATAAGTATTAGCACGGTAGTTTGGTTCATTTTGAGGACGGTATTGATTACCTCCCTGATTTGAAGTACCGGCTATAGCATTGGCTTCAAACGGACTACCATCGGTGGCAGTACAGTTGTAGTATGCATGAGGACCACCACAAGTAACACAAACTTCAACTTTCTTCACTTCACCATGTGATGGTGTCTGAGTGAAAGTGACTTTCTTTTGGTTAGCAAGAACCAAAGCCTAAACAATATCCGTGAGTTTGTCAATCTTAGCATCGGTGCTAGATGTACTCACGGGAGATGAAGTAGAAGGTCCAACATTAGACTGAGTCTGATATGTCTTTGTGCGGAAAGGGCGGACCTGGGACTTGTTTTCTATGATTTGCAAGGCTTCTTTTGTGGTCTTGCTCAGGAAATTACCTCCCGCGGAGGCATTTAAAGAGTCTTGGTCAGCTTGTCTCAGACCATTGTAGAAAGTATCCATTTGCATTAACTCGGTAAAACCATGATGCGGACACTTGCGGAGCAACTCTTTGTAACGATCCCATGCCTCCCCGAATGATTCATCAAATCTTTGAGAAAATTTCATTATCTCATTCTTAAGACTTGTAGTTCGGGATGGAGGATAGAATTCGTTAACAAACTTAGTGACTAGATCTTCCCATGTCTCAATGGAACGAGGGGGTTGTTTCTCAAGCCAATTCCGGGCTTGTCCCTCTAGAGAAAATGGGAACAGAAGAAGCTTAATTGCTTCATGTGGGACATTCTTGTATTTGATGGTAGATGCAATCTTGTTAAACCATCGAATATGTGCATGAGGATCATCCCGCTCAAAACCATAAAATTGGCTTTGGGTTACAAGATTAAGCAACCCGGTTTTGAGCTCAAAGGTATCAGCCACGATGGCTGGGACAATAATGGCATCTCCGTAACCCTCGATGGGTGCTTGGAGAAGCTCATTCATAGGCTTATCTTCTGCCATTACGACAGGTGGTGGTGGTGGTAGACGTTCCTCAGTCACGGCTGAAGGAGCAGAACGTCCTCTACATCTACGAGGAATATTTGCAAGCTCAGAAAGTGGACTTGTAGAACTGGAAGAACGAGTGCGCATGCACTAAGTATAAAAATCAGTTTTCAAAACAAATGCGAGGCAAAACGACAAGTGAACTTAAACCAATAATCACAAATGAAATGGCTTCTTTGAAAAAGGTACACCAAATCACAAGGACACAAAGGCAAGTTTTAAATCTGTTGTTCGGGAACTTATTAATGGTCACACCCCCAGTTAGTAGGTGTACTGCCTTGATTTGCGGTGGTTGATTTTTTTGTATTTATTAAGTACCACTGAAAAGACGTAGGTATAGATTTGTGCAAAGGGTTTAAAAACTTTTGGAAAATATTTTTGGAATCGTCTCGTTTAACCAAATCGTATCTCTTTAAGAATCACCTTAAAAGAAACACAAGCTAGAAAACGTTACGATTGTTTTGTTGTTTTATATTTTGTTTGGTGTTTTTAACACTTTAGGAAAAGTGTTAATGAACTTTTTGATTTATGATAACTTTACAAAAAAAATTGTTTACAAACGGTGGTATATGTGCAAGTACGGGTCTGAAAACTGCTTTAAAACACGCTTACAGCCTCCCCGGCAGCGGCGCCAAAATTTGATTGGCTCCTGAACAGTCAAGTTTAATCACACAAGCTAACCACTTGTGAATGGTCAACCGTAATAAACTTAAAACAGCTCAGAAAGCAATACAATTAAGATCAGAGGAATATAGTGGATTCCTGGGTCGTTAAGTCCCACGGAGGATGAATGGTGTTTAACACAGACAGATGTCGAATAATCACTAAGGATAGTGATCAGTAAGGATTTTGATTTATTTATACCTAAAGAGAAAGTTTTGTAAATTACAGGGGCTTAAATGCAAATTAAAGAAAATTAAAAAGATAAATTATATTAAATAAACGCTATCACTATATTTAAAATGATGTTTTTCTATGATTTATAAAACAAAATAACTTAAATAAACTATTTTAATTAAAACGTAAACTTAAATTATCTAAAAACGTGACTTAAAATGAAAACGTACGTTATGTATAAAAATTACGCGAGTGCGCAAGTAAAAACGTAAAATTTATGAAATAAAAGTCCTACAAGTGTAAAAACAATTTTCTTACTTAATATATGACAAAAGAAAATTTTAGAAAAAAGATTTATATTTTTTTGACTTTTATATTTTTTATTATGAATTAAATACTATTTTAGACTAAATAAATGATTAAAAATACTAAAACTATTAAGAAAAATCTGAAACTTTTTTGTAAAATACTTTATACTAATACAAAGTTAAGAAAAATACAAAAGTTGAAAAAGCTAGTTTTAATAAGCTGTAAATGAATAAGCTCGTATAAGCTTAAAAGAAAACAAGGGGTTAAGTATTAGATAATGCAAAGAAAAACAGAAAAAGACCCAAGGGCAGTTGGTGAGGTGTGTGTGTGGTGAGCTGGGTGGCCAGGGTTCGAATCCCAGCAACTCTTTTTTGCAAACTATTTTTTTTTGGATTTTTCTTTTGCAAACTAATTAAACTTATGATAATAAGCAATTTATAAAACTACAACTTTTTATGAAAACAATCAATAAGCTCAGTTTGAGCTTATTTTCTCAACAGTTAACAAAAAATGGAATAAGAACAAGATTAAGCTAAAATAGCTATAGGCTAGTAAATAAGCAATAGATTAACTGAAAATAAGCTAGACAACTGATTTTAAGCTAAAATGAAAACTGAATAAGCACAATTAATTAGAAATAAGCACTACAAATTCTAAATAAGCACAAGTTTATCTGTTTTACACAGTGTACTATTTGGGTTACTAGGCAGTTTCAATCTAATTCTTAAGCATTATAATAAGCTAGGAATTGAAAATAAACACTTGGACTAACAAGTTGACCAACTGAGCTTCTTAAAAAGCTAAAATTCTAACTGTAGTGTTCACTAGAGAGCTTGATATGAGCTTATGAAAAAGCTGGTAAACACTGATTGGTTTTTTGTACTTAGTTAAAATGGACAAAACAATAAGCCACTAGCAGACTTAGTAAATAAGCTACAAATTAGAAAATTAAGCTTGGACCCTTGAGACAGCTAGGTAAGCTTCTCAAAAAGCTAAGTTACACAATATAAGGTTCACTAATAAGCTCTGTAAGAGCTTGTGAAATGGGCTAACAAATCTGTGCACAGGGCACTTTTCAGAAAAGGTGTTCAAAACAAGCTGAAAATTAAGCACTTTATAAGCTAAGTAGAGATGAACTACTATTTTTCTAATTTAGTTAAGCAGCTAAACTTTAATATCCCAAAAGCTTATATCCTAACTCTTAATATTATGTCCTATATAAAATTATCCATTTTATTCAAAAACGACTATATTGAAATTTTGACTTTTTATAGAAATGAACTAATGTTGACTAATATGAACTTTTGACTGATTCTATGGACTAATTATGTTATATTAAGATGAATTAAGACTAATTTAAGCTGAGTCTACTAATTATGCACCAACATGAAGGATTTTAACTTATAAATACTTGACAGTTAACTGTCAAGGGATATGATTTGGAATTTTGACTTTTTAACTAATGAGGACTGGTTTTTATGAATGAACTGAGCTATATAATACTAAGGTGACATGAAACAATAACAAGCAATGATACATATGCCTTCTAACATAAATAACTAAGCAGTTCCAAACACCCCTTATGTGGACTGTTTTGAGAATTTAAACACTAAAACAAGTTTTAAAACTAAATTATCTATTGATTAACTGATATTAATTATATTTAGACAGTATTAAACTAGAATTAACAAGATTAAATTACTAATACTAGGAAATGTAAATTACAAAGAAGTGGCTTACAAATTATGTTTGAACTCAAAACTGTGAACTAAGAACTGAGGATCACACCTATATGCTTACCACTAAGCTTCTAAACCCAAAAGCAATCCATATCTTACCCTGCTTCAGCTTCCATCTTCATTTTCATTGCTTTTTAATTTTTCACTAATTTTTTAGTAATTTTTGGTATTTTTGATTTTTGAATCTAAACTGAGTTTTAATGATTCTAAAAGCTTAGAAAAACTTTAATAAAAGCTTATATGAGCTTACAAGTCTTTAACAACAACTAATAATAACCTTCAATTATTTTGAGAATTCGAGCTTGAAAATTGCATAACCTTGAAATGAGACTTAAAACTGAAATTGGTATTAACAAAAGCTTTATTACACACTAGTGACTTGAATTACAAAGCTTAAAAGCTTGGACATACACTGGAAAACTTAGAATAATTAAAACGAGACACATAAAATAAAATTACTCTAGATACTTTGCTACATTGCTTCAAACTTCTATATAATGATCTTTTTCAGCTTAGTCGACATCTCTGAGCAAATCCCACTTAATTCCAGCCATTGGATTCATCCAGATCATCACAATTGACAATTGGTAATTTTGGCGCCAATTTTTCTTTTGAGCAGGTTTTGTGCATTAATTGGATTTTGGAAGATGTGGAGGTGTTAAAGAGTTGGTAACCAGCTGTTAAGACAGGTGGAAAGGGCAAGTGGAGAAAAAAAACCACTCTGGTTTTGGATTTCAGCTTGTGGTGAAGGAGATGAACAGTGGAAGCAGTTTGGGCGCGCTTTGACTTGTTTTGACCAGATATTAATATGAAGGGGGGTCCAAAATGGGGGGTCACATGGATAATTGGCAGGGGTCAAGTGGTTTGGCTGGGTTTAAAATTACAAAAGGGGGCCATTTGTTTTTTTTTTTAATACAAGGACTAATTTTGTAATTCTGCCAAATTGAGGGACTGATCTTGCCCATTTTCCAAAGTTCTCACAAGGACCAAACTTGCCAAATGTGAATAGTACAAGGACCATAGATTATTATTTTCCATTTTTAAATATCCAAGGACCATTTATGACAATTTTCAAAGTTTAGGGACCTAAGTTGTAATTTTGCCAAAGATTTATTCAAGGAACATTTTTGACAACTTAGAATATTTCAGGGATCTTGAATAACATTTTTCTTTATTTTGATTTACCAGGGACTGTATTTGACAACTTTTGAAACTTGGGGGACTAAAACTGCCAATTATGTAAACTTGATATGTTTTTCATCTGATTTTGATATTTTTGCATTTAAAACACATAAAACACTTATTTGTTATATTTTTATCATTTTGATACATTTCTGAGTGTTTTCAGATGTTTTTGGCATTCTCTCTCTAAAAACTCACGATCCTAGTTCTAATCGATTGTGGTGTTATGATATCAATAATCTTGCAATTGGTATAAAAGCCCATGGTTTGATTAGCTAGGTTGTATGTGCATTTATCTTGGTTGTTTTTGATTGAAAAGTTGGTTTTGGAAGGATTTTGGTCTCATAAGTGGCTTCCTTTGATTCTCACGATTGTGGTGTTAAAGTAAGTGATTTTTGACTATTATATTAATATCGGGCTGCGATTTGTTAGGAAAAGGACAATAGTACGTGTACTATTGAAAGCGACCTGCAATTTGTCATTGCGTTTTGTCAAGTACTGCATTTTGGATAGTCTGCGTTTTGTCAAGGACTGAGACTTGTTATTCCTGCGTTTTGACACTACGTTTTGTCACTGCGTTTTGTCAAAAGACTTGCGACTTGTCACTGCGTTTTGGTTTATCTGGGATTTGTCACGTGTTGCATATTTTTTCACTGCGACTTATACTTTGATTCAAACGACACCAAATCACAATTAAACAACAATTCACCTAATCCAAACATTACAGTATCCCTTTTAACATACAATCACTAATCATTGAATCGATCCAACTTTTATCATAACACATTCAAATTAACAACATCATGTCTTACACTCCTGATTCAGTGATATCGGAAGTACTTAAGTTCTACGATGTTGTAGACAACCATAAGAATATTAGCTATACTGAACGGTTAAAGATTATTGAATCAACCAATGATGATGTGAGATCTTCGTGCTCAGATTCAGAAGAGAAAGAAGTGCACCAGTTACAGTTACAGCATGTTCTTGCAAAGGAGAGTTGTATTGAACCTTTTCGACAACTTCATTCACACCTCACGTTACTTCGAACTGAAGATAGATACACAATGGGAATCGAACGAGCAGTTAATGCACTTTTCCGTCAAGAATTATCAACATTCACGGGCACATTATTTTTGAACTTAGAACAATTGGAACAACAACTTGACTGAGAAAAGGTTCAAGAAGCCAGTTCCAAAGCTGCACTTCAGGTGATCAACAAACAATTTCAGTCATTCTTCAATGGTGAATACACTATGGATTATGATGATCATATGACTGAAAGGTGCTTCACGAATCACACCGGGATGGAAGCAAATGTGTTCAGGGAAACATTAATCCAACTCATGGATAATGTAAAGAAGTGTATTGAGGAAGAAGCATTGAATGATGACAAGATGAATGAGTGTCGGGTGCAATCGAGAGATAGTAGTGTTGAGTCGGGTATTGTTTCAGTTGAAGGATCAAGGGTTGCAGAAATTATAGGATCAGAGACAGACATAATTGATGCAACCAGTTGTTCAGTGACTCCTATCAAACAAGTGGTGGATGCAGCTATCAGATTGATAAATGAACAGGGGCCACATGCCGAGGTATTCTTAACTGTTCAACATGACGCATCAGCCAATATACTTGTACAAACTGATCACGATACTGAACATGACTTTGATAAATGTTCTGTGACCGAGGTTGAGTCTGTGATAAAGTGCTTCAAAACAAATGATGTGGTTGAAAAAGAAATTTATGATGAACTTTCAAACAGATTTTCACAACTTGAAAAACATTGCATTTCACTTGAGATTGCGATGCAAAGTAAAGAAGAAAGTTTTCAATTTTACAAACCATGTAAAAACCAGGAACTTCCTGAATTCCATTAATTTTTTGAAATTAACACTTTGAAAGCTCAGCTTCAAGACAAAGACTCGACCATTTACAATCTGAAGAAACATTTTTCTGTCCTGAATGATAAAAGTAATATAGTCAAGGCTAAACATGACATCGATGTAATTAAATCAAGAAACATCGAATTGAAACTTTGTGTGGCTAGATTACTTAAGGAAAATGAGACTTTGAAAAGGCATCACATAGACCTAAGTGACTCTATCAGGCTATGCACAGAGGCGACCTAGTTCGTCGCCGCCACATCAGTTTTCTCTCTCCGACGACCTGACGACGACCTAGTTGCCACAGTGGTGACCTGAGACTTTTTTTTTTTTTTTTTTTTTTTTTTTTTTTTTTTTTTAATTCAAATATTTTTAAACACAAAATTAAAATTCATTAATAAAAATACTTAACATTACAACAATAATTAAAAACTTAAAGTAATAAAACGTAGACGTTACAATACTTATTAAAAACTGAAAATATCACAAAAAATCTTCATCGTCAGTTCGGTCTTCGTCACTTTCGTCTTCGGCTTCAATCTCTTGATTGTCTGCATTTCCACGGTTTCTCCAAATGTGTTCGACCAAATCAGATTTTATGTTTAGATGAGTTGATCGATCCGTTAACTCCTGAGTAACTACTAAGGATTCTGCATGGGATCTTACCGGATCATGATCACGGTGGCCCTCTTGTGGAAACCATGTAGGACAAATCGCCCGCTGCTTGTGTTTGATGATCATATTATGTAATATGATGCATGTATAGACAATATCTTCGAGATCCTGTTTACGCAGCCCTCGAGCCGAAACTTTAAGCATTTTCCACTTCTTCTTCAACACACCGAAAGCTCGTTCCACATCTTTCCTTGCTGCTTCGTGCTTCCTCTTGTACAGCATTCTTTTTTCATCACCAGTAGGAGGATTTGAAATGGACTTAATAAGAACAGACCATTCCGGATATATCCCGTCAGTAAGATAATATCCCCTTTTGTAAGTAACATCGTTAGCCTCGAATTCAAGTTCCGCTGCTCTCCCAGATTTGATATCATTGAAAACAGGGGAACGATATAAAACGTTTATATCGTTATTCATCCCGGAGACACCAAAGAACGCATGCCAAATCCATAAATCTTGGGAGGCGACCGCTTCCAATAAAATGAATGGATGTGGCCCGTGATCACCCCTAGCATGTTGACCTCTCAAACTATTTGGGCAGTTCTCCCAAGGCCAACCTGTACAATCAATGCTTGCCATCATCCCAGGAAACCCATGCTTATGCTCGTGATGAGCATATAATCTTTCAAGGTCCGAATACGTGGGCTTTCGCAAATACTCAGCACCATATAACTCCATGATAACCGTGCAAAAGTTACGGAGACAATCGCGTGCTGTTGTTGCAGCCACTTGCAGATACTCGTCAAGAGAATCAGGAACTGCCGCGTATCCCAATTGACGAATTGCCGCAGTACACTTGACCAATGGAGAAATACCAAGTAAACCTCTACAATCAGGAGTTTGTTGAAAATAAGGAGAATGATTGGTTACCTCTTGCACAATTTGAGTGAATAGGTCTCGGGGCATCCGGAACCGCTGACGAAATGTTTTTTCGTTATACAACGGTTCTTCGGAGAAGTAAGCGGAAACTAAACGATTATGAGCACCTACATGATCCCTAGCCGTGTGGTTTCGTCGAGCCTTTGGCAGTGACGCTTGGTAAGTGTCCCAAGCATGCTGCGTATACTCCATGAACTCCGTAAACTCGCTCATAACTTCTTCCTCGTCGGAAGACGAAGAATTAAAAAATAACTCGTATGACATAATTATCAAAATGTGTTTGAAAGTGTTTATGAGAAGTTGTTTGAAATTGTGTGTTTAAAAATGTGTTTGAGTTTGGTATTTATAATGTTGTAAAAGTGGTAAAGTTTTGAAAAAAAAAGAAGGTAGAGTGTTGTTTATACTCGGTTGTTTGGCCAACCGAGTTTGGGTCTCCTTCCTCCACAACCGAACACGACCGACACCTCCACAAAGGGAGGACCGGCCTCAACCGACGCAACCGACCGAGTGATGACCGGTCCATTGCACATAGCCTCAAAGAAGCTAGAACTAAGTCTTTAGAACAAACAAACTCTTTGATTGCCAAAATTGATGAACTCAAAGCTCAACTTCAGGATAAGAGTTTCGCAATAGTTGCCTTAAATAATGAGCTTAGGAAAATTGTAGGGAAACGTGTGAACACTAAGTTTACAAAACCATCAACCTTGGGGAAGCCAGTTTCACATCCCAATAGAGACCAGTCTGTTGTTAGACAGCCTACTGCGTTTATATTCGAAAGACCAAAATCTTTAAAAACGAGGTTTGCCTCCCAAGTTGATGAGAACAAAGTTTTGTCAAAACCAGTCACTTCACAAGCTAATCCAAAGAAAATGAAAGATAATGCTCAAGCTAAGGCCCAATCTTCTAAGACTAGGAATGTGAAAAAGTCTTCTAGTGCACTAAAGAAGTCTCAAAATGCTAATCCCTCTCCTAAGAAAACATTTAATGATAAAGTACCTAAAACTAGGAATAGGAATAAGGTTACATCTTCCACTGTGCCTAAGAAGTTAAACACTCCTAGATCTTGCCTTAAGTGGATACCAACTCGTAGATTTTTTAAGAATGTTGGACTCACATGGATTCCTACCAGCATATTAACCACTAATGGCAACACTAAGGTTGATTGTGAAATTCTCAAAAATCTGGATATTGTTGTAGTTAACCCACATAAATACATACATACTTGTGTTGTTAGTGCAGGTATTCCTCAATCATTTACAGGTACATTGATCAATTCTATCAAGAAAAGACTCATGGTCTGGGCGCCTGTTCAGGAGCTCCTGAATGTCAAAATTGATGAGCATGTACTATGATTCCTGATCACTTCAGCTCAGTACTCGTACCTTAACACACCTCATTTAAGAGTATTTCCAATTCTGGAATACTCTATACATTTTTCCACATTGTAAATATCGTATTCTTTGTAAATATTTTTCAAATCAAAAACCAAAATACAAAATTATAAAACCAACAAAAACCCATAAAAAATTTGAAAATTCTGAAAATTCCAAAAATAGTTTCTAAGACATGTCTTCTGGTATCGATAACATCTACGGTCCTAGAAATGTCATTCAATATTGACACGGGTCCTTAGATGAAGTTCGAGCAGAAGTTCATATGTGTTTCTCAAAACATGCCTATACAAGTCTTTTTATATAAATGATTTATCAGTAATGCATTTGGTTTTCACCTTACTACTAAAAGTGTTCTTAATCAATGGGAATCAAGGGTGCATAAAATTTTCATATTCAATCAATGACTACTCATGCTTAATTAAAATTGTGTCATTGATTGAGGGGGAGAGTAATGCTCAAAATTTATGATTATCAGTCAAGCTGCCTTAACTTATTGAATTCTATCCCGACTTTCATACCTGATGGGGTATCAATCTTGCATTTAGTCCGATATGGTCTCATGTGCTGATTATGTGTTATATTTAGGGTCTTGATTGCTATATGCTAATTGTTTCCTAGATATTCGTGTAATTATAGTCATGTCATTCATTATCCTGACTTGCTCTCTCGTGTAGTTTTGTATCTCTAAATGTTCATGAAATGTGTTGTAAGGGTTCAAACTGAATAAAACATGACAAATGTACACCTTTAGGAAAGTGAGAGGCTAAATTGTATAATGCATGAAAATATTTGAGGTTGAGAGGCCAATAATGTCAAGTGATGATAATCATTGCGGTTTTTATATCACAAGGACCAATTCTGTCATTTTATGAAACTTGTGTATTGCATATAAATTGTGATGCGTTTTGTCCAATCAACCTTTTTCTTCAAAATCTTAGTCAAACCTCAGCACGTATTATTTTCTCTCATTCCTCGCTGCGACTTGATCCTTTGTGACTCCAATCTAGGTATAAACTGAATTAAGGGCTCATTTCATTAAGATGATATCTAGTATTTCATCATATGTCTAATCATTGATCTCAATTGCAGTGTCGATTTGTGCTTCACATCCGATCCCCCTCTCGCACTTTAGGTTTGTTATATCTTTAAGATTAATTGCTGGGTTTAGGTTTAATATTAGTTATGGTTGCTTGTTATTGATAGTTATTAGGTCCCCTTGAATGATTTGCACTGATTCTGTGATTGGAAGCACTTTGGTGTCGATTTGTGGTTGTCGCAATATGATGATATTGTATGATAATGAATATTGTGTTGGAATTGATTTCTGTTTGATTTCCTGATTGTTACCAACTGTTAAGTATGTTAGTAATTGTGTTTTGGTTGAAGCTTTAAAACTGTTAGTGTATGTGTTCTTGCCTGAGATTTGGTAGAAGAGTTCTTGAATGTGTTTTGGATAAAGCTTCTTAGATGTGTTTTGATGAAAGTGTTTCTGGATGCGTTTTGTTAAGATAAAGTGTCTGGTTGCGATTTGGTAGATATTCTTGGATGCGTTTTGACTAAGGTTTCGTAGATGCGGTTTGAGGATAGAATGCTTGAATGCGTTTTGTGTTGAAAATAATATTCTTAACTGCGTTTTGTTGGTTTAGAATCCGATGCGTTTTGTTTCAAAAACTCAGGTCTCGCGTTTTGACAATAAAATATTATTTTATTATAAAATGTATGACCCACCATGCCCACATTTTAATTTCACTGTGATTTGTCATCCTAGACTGCGTTTTGTCTCATGCGACTTGGGTCGTTGCGTTTTGTCATAATTATGCATTTTGACCTAGTGCATTTTGACTCAGTGCTTTTTAATTGGCTATACGTTTTGTCTTGTGCGTTTTGAGCCCACTCTTCTTTTTGATTGGCTATGCGTTTTGGCTTGGTGCGTTTTGATTTAGCTGCGATTTGTTCGTGTCTCTTTAGTATGTTGTGACGTATTTTGTCTCTAAATGTCTTATCTATGTTGCAACTTGACCTCTTGAGATTTTTCATATTTGACTTGATCATCACAAATTGACAAAACGGATTTTGTGTATCTTGTAATGGTGATCAAAGTGACATAATCCCGAGAGTGTGCCTTATCTCTTTAAGTGCTTTAGTTCTTTGACTATGTTTTAGGATTTCCAATACCGTGGTGTTCGATATCATATGTTCTTATCATCTAAGCTGTATTTTAAATCTAACTTTATCATCCTGCATATATCTTTCTTTGTGGATGTGTACAGATACTATGGCTAACATCATTGCACCGGTCAACCAAGCCACTACTGCCCCACCTAGCACACGTACTAATGATGAGATTCTTCCTTATGTTGACTGGGTGCCAATTGGGAAAAGAAACTGCTTCATAGACGTGGACAAAACTCAACCTAACCCTATCTACAAAATTGCAGTGGACATACTTAAGAACACGAACTTCTTCGGTGCTCTTACGTTATGCTCACAATCCCGTCAATCTACATTCAGCAGTTTTGGGATACGGTCAAATGGGATAAGATCACAGCAATGTACAACTGTCAACTTGATTGTTAATACAAATAAGCCGTAAAAATGTTTATTTAAATTTTACGATCTTCTAATGTTTTGTCGGTAACAAACATAAAATCATTTTAACGAAACAAATAAAATACGTAAATGGTTTGAGCCAATAGTTTACTAACATACTTATATTTTCATATAAATCACTAAACAAGTAATAGTGCTTTCATGATTTAGTAATGCATATGTACAGCAACTAGTGTTTACATATTAGGTAGATTAATACATACTTAGTATGTATTATAATGGGTAATAGAATGGGTAGAAGTTTAAGTTTTTAACCCATTGACTTAATACATTGAATGTAGTTGGGTAAAACCCAAAGTCCATGACCCATACCCATGGAGCATAACCCATGACCCATTGTATGACATCATGAATAAGTCATAATGGGTATTATCCATGACCCATGGAGTTAACCCATAACCCATGGACTAGATGCATTGTATCTTCTAGATACATTGTATCTACTTGGATACCCATGGTCCAAAGTCTAGGACCCATGACCTATGACCCATAACTCATGGGTAATGAGGAGCGTCTCATGGATCCTCAAGATACACTAGACGGATCCCTCCAACAAGGGATCCGTGGAACAGTAGCATATTTTTGTCTATAAATAGTGAGCCATTTCTTCATTGTAAGTTGCTACTCCTACACATACTTTCTCCTAGTATTGTAAACTCTTTAACCTAAGATCCAAAGGATCTTTCTATGTAGTTTGTATTTGTTTTTGTGTGATTCTCTAGGTTCCTCTTAAAGGCGAAATCACCACCTCTTGAAGTCGAGCAAGCTCAAGTCCATGAGTTGCCATGCTTCGTCATCATCAAGACTCCAGAAGTTCTCTTGTTGATAGTTCTTTCTTCCTCTCAAGAAGTGTTGTGTCTAAGGCATTAGTGAATGATGCCAAAAGGGTCAAGATGAAGGCATTAGTGAAAGGTGCCAAATGTCCGTGTCAAAGGCATTAGTGAAGGATGCCAAAATGGTCAAGTCAAAGGCATTAGTGAAAGGTGCCAAAAGATCATGTCAAAGGCATTAGTGAAAGATGTCAAGGGTGTACAATCGATATGGTGCATCGATGTACAAATAGAGATAGGTTGTGTCCAAGGATATTGATATCCTTGATGATATTGTAATAAGGAGTTGGTCTCCTTTGGGATAGGTGTTGTGTAGTGTTGGGTAGTAGTTCATCATTTGTAATGGAAATCGGTATCTAGCCTTGTACCAGATAAAGTGTAGGCGACGTTGTGATAGGTTTGGTTCTACCTCGTGAAAGAACCCGGTGTCTAGCCTTGTACCTGATAAAGAGTAGGCGACGTTGTGAAGGCTTATCCGCCACAAGGAGTTTGTGTTGTGTAGTGATTACGAACTCTCGAGTAAGTGACTCGAGGAGTGAAGTAGGGCAAGGAATGTGTCCTTGTAGCCGAACCACTATAAACACTCGTGTCATGGTTTTGTGTTTCTTACTCCTTACCTTTGCATTACATATTTACATATCTATCTATCAACATCCAACATACACATTTAAATAGATTGACATAAGCCGATCTAAATATTTTAAAACGAAGTTTTAATCGGGAAAACTATTCAACCCCCTTCTAGTTTTCCACAATTGGCATCAGAGCTTCGTTACCAAGTTTCTTAGAGTATGTTGTACTTTAAAAACTTGATACGATCCGTGTATGATTGAAAACTACAAAGAAGAAAATCTTTTAAAACAAATTGTTTCTTTTATGTTGGATAGTGATAGATTATTCTAACAATTTCTTGTTAAGAAATCTTCTTGCTAGGACTTCTCCAAAGTATTCATTTTTATTCAAAGAAAAATGAAGTCAACACTCAAGGAAAAACCTAAAAGTAATCACAACCTACTTATACTAAGTACAACGGATTACTTTAAAAGCTCATGAAGTATTTCGGATATATGGTCTTTATAAACCATATCAAGAGTTTAGAGGTATGTTCACTTATCCACAAATTAGCTATTTTACGTTTACATGGATATGCTGATAATTTTTTATAAATTAGGAAGTTAATAGTTGCAAGTCTCTAAAAAGTCTCTCTTCACCACTTTCCCGACTTACTCATCATCGGGAATAGTATTCCCCTTTGATTTTCTAAAGATCGTCAAACCGAACGTCGCCATCACAAATAAGATCCTTGATAATTAACTTATCAAAACACGTTGACCAAAACTTCTATTCAATTAAGGAACCTCAAAGTTATTTTTGTTCTATAAGCTATTGTATAACTTATTACAAAAATAACACCAAACACTCTTTTTTTTTCTGTCCACAGTAGCCGGATCCCACGAGTTGTACTAGCCGGATCCCAATTACAAAGGATCCGGGGGAACCGTGTGACAGAAAACAATTATACATTTTTCAAAACCAGTTCTGCTCTTTTCTCTCTCCTCACAAAACACAAAATCGACCCAATTTCTGCTTCCTTCTCCATAGGGCTTCATATCCTCAAGCATCTCCTTCTTGAACATCATTGTAAGTAATTACACTCATATGTTCTACTCTTCATCATCTTCATCCTAGGGCTTATGGTTTTTATTTTTCTTCTTAAAACATCAATTGATGAAATTAGGTTTTGCAAAATTAATCACTAATAAGAGTTTTCACATAATTAAGATAATACTGTGTTTACAACATTGTTAATACAAATCAAAACCATAAACCCATGTCAACAGATTTTACCTAATTGGAATATTTGTTTTTCTAGGACCAACCATGCCCAAAGCTACCCAACAAGACCACCATGATACCGTCCACTACCTCTCTAGATACTATCGAAAAGAGGAGTTTTCAAAAACCGCTCGTAAAATCTTCAAAAAGCTTGAAAAACGACTTATTCACGAAGGTCGCGTAGTTAAGGAATGTTTCCTTGAAAATACCGACATTCGACAAGTCTTTTCGGCAATCAACTTTGATTGTCTCCTTGATATTGATGAACAAAATTTGTCCGGTTTTCATTTTTGAGTTTTACAAAAGTATTAGGATCATTCGAAATAGTGATGAAAGCATCTCAATCGCTTTTATCATCTATAATCAAAGCCTTACTCTCCCCTCAACACATTTGCACAAATTTTCCGCATTCCTTGTGAAGGAATTTGTATGTACTCCCAAGATTGGGCAATATCCACTCAATCCTTTGCACTAGATCCCAAACCAATCTACCGCACTCCTCTTGATGATCTCGCAATTGTTCGAGACACCATTTTCAAAATTAGAGCCGACCAATCTCGCTTCAACCGCAACAAAGAGCTTATTCATCGTGATCCCTTTCAAATGGAACTCTTCGAAATGAATCCTATCTATAGAAAGTGGGAAGAAATTCTTAGGGAAAATGTCATTAGTTTGGTCGGAAACAAAGACCATCCAAATGCATGTCTTGTCCAAATGATCTATTGCCTCATACACCAAAGAACATTTAACCTTGCCTATTACATGGTGGAAAGAATGGCCGGTGTATTCAAAGTCAACAACATGGTACTTCCCTATGGTATGCTCCTAACATGACTCCGTGAGTATGTTAGTGAAATGCAACCTTCTCCTATCAACGATGATCATTTCCTTTCCGATCACGTCATGGTACCACTCACCAAACAACCCTCCAAACGATTCATGATCAATGGAAAAAGACCTCGTGCTCTCTCGGACTCCTCGGACGAAGAAGAAGTAAATGTCAACCCCAATGCCAACATCAACTTGGACCCTTTAACCTACTTTGAACAACTTCAAACTCTTCCAAACGAGACCGAAGAATTCAAACAATTGAAGGGTATGATCCAATGCCTAACTAACTACCTCATGACGTCAGGAAAGAGGAAGAGAAAAGATTGACAAAAGAGACATTAGGACTATGGTTGTTTTTAGACATATCGTTTATCATTTTGCAATGGATGCTTATGTTTGTGATTGGTTTATCTTGTTTGTTTGGATATGATCACTACTACTCTTATTTATGTTATGGATTATGAGATATTTACTTGCTTTGATGCTCATTTACAGTAGAGACTAGTAGCAATTAGTATGCATTGTATAGTGCAAAAACTGCACATTTTATGTGATGCTACTGATCTGCAGTTGCCGGATCCCTCAATTTGTTCTAGACGGATCCCTCCTTTTAGGGATCCGTGGGATCCGGGGAGACAGAAATGCAATACAGACCTCCACACATCAAACCAACCCACTAAACCACTTCACACTATCTAAGCATAATGCCTTAGGACCACTTAAGTCTTTCTCAAGCTCAGTAAGTTTCACACTCACTCATTCCTCATTTAGGATTACACTCAATGTGCTTTTTGATTTATCATTTCACCAAAACTCATCATCCTTCCGCTCCTATACTCGCACATCATTTCTCACATGTCAACACATCTAGTTTTATAATTCTCTCAGTTTTAGAAAATTGATTTTAGTCATCCGTACCTCAAAATGGGTCAAAAACTAGTTTTTTAATTCTTATAAATTTTGAGGAATTTTTAAATTTTATCCCAAGTTGTCATCTGATCTCTAGGGTCATTTAACACCACTTGACACTCTCAAATCTCCTAGTGTCATCCTTGATCACCCATTGGTGCTCATAAAATCCTATTTTCTTCTATAAAAGGCAATCATTAACTACCATCACTTATTACACTTGATCATTTAAGTCACATTTCAGTTAAGACACTTAAGAAGACTGAGACACTCAAGATGAATAGGTATTAGACCTTACAAACATCATTTTTATCTTTTCTTGACTGCTGAGAGCCGGATCCCTAGGATTAGCCTAGACGGATCCCTCATTGGAGGGAACCGGCTGGCAGATTCAGCTAATCCTAGCTAAAACAATCATTTCAAGCTCTCCTTGCTAACTTGAACACTACATCCCACTTCAATTAACCTTCTTAATCAGTACAAATCTGGAGTTGACTCTTGTGCATGCAAATCATCACATTTCAAAGGATCTTAGTGGCTTAAGTCTTAAATGCACTTGCCAAATCCTTCTCTTTATTAGCCACCTTGTTAGGACTTCTTAGTCACCATCCACAACTTAATTCTCAGCAAATAGAGACTTCTATCTCACTAACCTTTTGTCATCTCATCATGAGGAAAGCCCCTACTGCTAATTCCTCCACCAAAGGACCACCCAAGAAACTTGCTCGTGTTATTCACGAAATTTCTTCAACCGAATCATCTCCCGTTAAATCCACAATTGCTAGGATTTCTCCTCCACCAACTCAACCAATCAAACCAATCCCCAAAAGGATTGTTCCTCGCCAAACACCACAATTTCTTCTAAACCAAACACACCCATTTCCACCCAACCATCACCTTTGGTGCCTAGAGCCATATCATTTACCACTCCACATTCATCTCCACATCTCTACAACTTGTAGGACTTGCCTCCTAGGCCATCTCATCCTCCACCACTGCCGACATTCTCTTCAATAGACAAGATTGTGCAGCAACAACACCAAGGTGTTGAATCAACACTTGCACCGGCATCCTTTTCTACATTTCCCTAAAATGGTCCATTTTGGATTATGAGGAATCATTAAAGTCAACCACCCAACCACATGGAAGTTGACACCTCTCTACCTCCACCACCATCCTTTGTCGAGCCATCATCGAATGTGCCTCCGCCAATCCCTCCTTCTTTTGAGAATCCTCAACCCTCTTCACTTGATCCTCCACCTAAAGCCACTCCATTTCTACCACCACCTCTTCCGAGTCATGACAAAGATTGTTTTCATTGTCAACACGTTGAAGGCTTGATACATGAACTACGTGAAGAACAACGTTTCATGTTTTATCACCTCCTCGAACGTTTCGATGAGGTCAACAAACCTAAACAACCATGAGCTTAAAGATTCAAGTGGTAAAAATGTTTATTTATATTTTACGATTTTCTAATGTTTTGTCGATACCAAACATAAAATCATTTTAACGAAACAAATAAAATACGTAAATGGTTTGAGCCAATAGTTTACTAACATACTTATACTTTCATATAAATCATTAAACAAGTAATAGTGCTTTCATGATTTAGTAATGCATATGTACAACAACTAGTGTTTACATATTGGGTAGATATATACATACTTAGTATGTATTATAATGGGTAATAGAATGGGTAGAAGTTTAAGTATTTAACCCATTGACATAATACATTGAATGTAGTTGGGTAAAACCCAAAGTCCATGACCCATACCCATGGAGCATAACCCATGACCCATTGCATGACATCATGCATAAGTCATAATGGGTATTATCCATGCCTCATTGAGCTAACCCATAACCCATGGACTAGATGCATTGTATCTTCAAGATACATTGTATCTACTTGGATACCCATGGTCTAAAGTCTAAGACCCATAACCCATAACCCATGACCCATGACCCATAACCCATGGGTAATGAGGAGCGTCTCACAGATCCCTCAAGATACACTAGACGGATCCCTCCAACAAGGGATCCGTGGGATCCGTGGAACAGTAGCATGTTTTTGTCTATAAATAGTGAGCCATTTCTTCATTGTAAGTTGCTACTCCTACACATACTTTCTCCTAGTATTGTAAACTATTTAACCTCATATCCAAAGGATCTTTCTATGTAGTTTGTATTTGTTTTTGTGTGATTCTATAGGTTCCTCTTAAAGGCGAGAATACCACCTCTTGAAGTCGAGAAAGCTCAAGTCCATGAGTTGCCATGCTTTGTCATCATCAAGACTACTGAATTTCTCTTATTGATAGTTCTTTCTTCCTCTCTAGAAGTGTTGTGTCTAAGGCATTAGTGAAGGATGGCAAAAGGGTCAAGACGAAGGCATTAGTGAAAGGTGCCAAAAGTCCGTGTCAAAGGCATTAGTGAAAGATGCCAAAAGGGTCAAGTCAAAGGCATTAGTGAAAGGTGCCAAAAGATCATGTCAAAGGCATTAGTGAAAGATGCCAAGGGTGTACAATTGATATGGTGCATCGATGTACAAATAGAGATAGGTTGTGTCCAAGGATATTGATATCCTTAATGATGTTGTAATAAGGAGTTGGTCTCCTTTAGGATAGGTGTTGTGTAGTGTTGGGTAGTAGTTCCTCCTTTGTAATATCGGTATCTAGCCTTGTACCGGATAAAGTGTAGGTGACGTTGTGATAGGTTTGGTTCTACCTCGTGGAAGAACCCGGTGTCTAACCTTGTACCGGATAAAGAGTAGGCGACGTTGTGAAGGCTTCTCCGCCACAAAGAGTTTGTGTTGTGTAGTGATTACGAACTCTCGAGTAGGTAACTCGGGGAGTGGAGTAGGGTAAGGAAGGTGTCCATGTAGCCGAACCACTATAAACAATCGTGTCGTGGTTTTGTGTTTCTTACTCTTTACATTTGCAATACATATTTACATATCAATCTATCAACATCCAACATACACATTTAAATAGATTGACATAAGTCGATCTAAATATTTTAAAACGAAGTTTTAATCGGGAAAACTATTCAACCCCCCCCCCCTTTCTAATTTTCCACATTGATGATACATGGTATGAACTCAGCAAGGACACAATCCGTGAAGCCCTTCAAATCACACCAGAAGATCCAACTCACCCTTTCACTCCTCTACCAACCACCGACGAATTGATCAAGTTCATCACTGACTTGGGATATCCGTCTGTCATCAACAAGATTTCTGCAGTTATTACTAATGAAATGTTTCAACCATGGAGGGCAATCACCACCATTCTCAATCTATGCCTCACTGGTAAAACATCTGGGTTCGAAAGACCAAGGGCTCCAATTCTGCAAATCTTGTGGGGAGTGGTGAATCAAGCCAACATTGACTATGCTGAGCGAATATGGGAGGAGTTCACGCAATCAATTCACACCTTCATCGCTGACAAAGTTAAGATATCACAAAATGTCAAGGGCAAGAAATTAGTGCACAAGCGGGTGATTCCTTGCATCAGGTTTTCCAAGCTCATCATCAAACACCTTCAGTCCAAGCATCAGTTCAATCCAAGAAGCGAATCTGCTCTTCATCTTGCCACATCTGAGCATATTCTTGGAAATCTGAAATTTGTTGCTAAAAGATCGAATCAGGAGATTTTTGGCATGGCGGTTCCATATGCTCTCATCACGGACGATATTCTCAATGCCAAGTACTTCCAAGATTATGTGGACAAAGCAACCAAGTCTATTTCTGGTGAATTACCTAATCCTACACCAACAAAATTAACTAAAACATCATCAAAGTCATCCAAAGCATCATATGCCACCCTTCCTAAGAAAGGACAAGAAAAATCTACTACCGGTGATTCCTCCACCCCAAGAAAGAAGAAGAGAAAGGGTGGAACGGGTAAAGGAAGAGGGTCCAAGAAACAAAGGACCGAGCCTACTCTTAAGGATGTAGATGAAATCAACCTTCAAAAGGGCATTGATGCCAGTTTACGGGAACAAGAGGAGTCGGCGAGACGACCACGGAAGGGTGTGACCATTGATGAACCAGAATTCGGGTTACGTCACTCCCTTCCAGAAGTTGATGGCAAAGGAAAGGGAAAAGCTTTTGAGGATGTTGAGCAGGTTGCTCAAACGCTGTTGAATATTTCTTCTCCAGCTCCCAAGACCACTACCAAATATGTACTCCAGAAACGAATCACATAATCATCATCTGCTAAGGAGCCAAGAGGAGCTGAAGAGGAACGTTCATCAACTCCTGAACTCAATATCGACTCCAGTGATACAAAGTCTGATACTCAGGAGAACGAGGGTGGAAATGTTGATATGAATGTAACAAAAGTCCAGACAGAGACTCTTACTGTAACAGGTACCATTGAAGGGTCAGACTTAGATAGCAAGAAAATGGAGGCTATCATTCAAGATAGTGGGCTAGTAGTAGACGAGTTTGTGAAGGAAGTTTATCCAAATCTCCTAGAGAATCTCAAGCAAAGAACTGATAACCAAACGCACCTGGATGAAACAAACAACTCCACTGGAACTCTACCTTTGTTACAAAGTCTTGATCATGATTTCAACTTCGGGGACCAATTCATTTTAGATAAACCGTCTGATACTAAAGCTGATAAAACAAAAGAAGAAAAGGAAGTTGTATCCATGTATTCTGTCACCATTCAACATG
Organism: Chrysanthemum seticuspe; assembly: GCA_019973895.1. Taxonomy (NCBI): domain Eukaryota; kingdom Viridiplantae; phylum Streptophyta; class Magnoliopsida; order Asterales; family Asteraceae; genus Chrysanthemum; species Chrysanthemum seticuspe. The sequence continues at coordinate 313,123,332 of BPTQ01000007.1, forward strand.
ATACATCTACTGTTCCACCTATGATGGTTCCTACACCAACACCCTCAATAGCTACATCTTCAACTGCACTTCCACCTCCCATTACAACATCGGCTACTACAACAACCATTACTACAACCGCACTCCCACCACCACCACCTACAAGCAGCAACGTCGAGCTACAACTGGAGGATGATTTGAAATGTCTTGAAGCCCTCAAAAAGCAAAACCTGCCAAACAAAGTTAAACATCACGAACTTCGCTTGTCAAAGTTGGAACGTCTTAACTTCGATCATGAAGTGATTAATGCAATAGAAGATCAAGTTAAAGACGCGGTCGAATGAATGAAAGCTCCTTTGTATACAAGGTTCAGAGATCTCCCTACATCAGACATGAAAGAGATTCTCCAACAACGTATGTATGAAACTGATGAATACAAGGAGCATGAAGACTACACGCTAGTAGAATGGCAATTTGAGTTTCAAAAACCTTTTTCATTTCATCCTCAAAACTAGAAAACCAGATGTTAGTAGTGATGTTGATTTTAGATTTAACAATCTGTTGAAGTTGCCCAATTCTAGTTTTAACGTCATCTAAAATGCTTCTAGCATCACTTGTGTTAAAAGGATTGTTTGAAGACATTTGTTCCATGTTCGAAAGTGATTTTGAGACAACAATGGGTTTTGAAACTGGTTTTGACTCATTGTTTGAAACACAGGGTGTGATGGAAAACTTTGATTTTTCTTTTTGAGGAACAAAAGTAATCCCAGAAATTTTGTTGAGTTTGTTATAATCAATTGGTTTTAAATCTGGGTTCTTTTGTTTCATCTTTGATCTACTCTCATCAATTAGTTCTAACGTTTCATAAGAATCACGAACATTTATGGGTTCATGCAAAGCATTTCCATTATTCAAAACATTATGTGCTTTCTGAGCTTTCTTGAGTGCACAAGGAGGTTTGTTACCAAGAGCCTTTTTTTGTGTTGTATGATAATACAGATTTGTTTGATTAATTAGCATAATGGTTGTTTTAGCTGAATGACCCGTTGTAACAAGAAAATTTTCCAATTTGTTGATTTTTTCATCTTTATCAAGAATTTCATCAAGAAGAGAATCTTCTCGTTTTGAAAAATAAGCAATCAACTTTTTCTTCTCTTTTTCAAGATCAGAATAAGTTACTTTTTGTTTTGAAAGTTGGTTTTTAAGATCAGAAATTTCCTCGTTTAAAGATTTTATTTTTAAGTTCAAATTAACATCAAGTGTGTTATACTTGATTTGCAATTGTTTTTCTTTTAAAACGGAATTTCGATAACCAATTTTTAATTCTGACTCTTTGTTTTTGTGAAATTCAAAAGCTTTTGCATTTTCCTTGTACCTCGCAAGCTCAACGGTCAATTTATCATTCGCGACTTGAAGTTCGCGATTGACCGTTTTAACTTTCTCAATCTCAATACCACAATTGTTAATTAATGTTTCAAAGAGAGCATGTGTTTCCTCATCATTAGCACCATTCTGTTCAACTTGACCGTCATTAGGATCCATATATGGAGTTTCAGAGTTAACATTGCTATTAACTTGCTCCCCCACATATGTGTCATAATAAGGTTCCGGAGACACAGAATGTGGCTTCTCATGAGCAAACGGGTTAGCAACATTACTATAATTTGGTACCTCATTGAGTGGATATGTGTTGTAGACAGGAGTTGTGTCACAAGTACCGCTTGATGTTGTGTCCTGATGGTAGGCTGTATGACTGGAGTTTGCATTTACGTTTGCTTTATCTGCCCATCCTGAATTCCTGAAGTCGTATTCCTCAGCAGTCAACTCTATTCCCGATTTTTCTTTCAGTGCTAACATCAACATGTACTTGATCCTTTCAACCTTCGTCATTGGTTTGACACTGCATTCTGAATCAAAATAACCCGAATCTTTACGGTGATTGTCAGAGGTAGCTTGCTGAACCGAAGTCATAAAAAAATTTATTCTCGGTTGATTCTTTATCCTCGGTTTCACTATAATCAATATCTTCAATACCCTGCGGATATTCAAGTTCATCTGGCTTAGATTCAAACAATGCTTCAGCACTTCGTGCCTGTTCTGTCAGCGGCTTGTGCTTGATATACTCAACGAATGAAATTGGAAATCTTATGTCAAGTGATTTTAAGTGATCTGGCATTTTCTTCAACTTCTTGCTCATTATCAGTCGACGTTTTCTCATTCTCAGTCAAATTTTCTTCAGTCTCAGTTGTCGTCTTCTCAGTCTTAGGATACGGAGCAAAGAATGGAACTAGAGGATCCATATCAATTGATGAGAAGAAAATGTGGAGAAATGACATTGTGAACGTGTGAAATGAATACGGATCTTGTAGACGATAAGAAGTAATTTTTATTTTCGAATCAAGTTATCCAAGAACTAGCACGATAGTTATATCGAATAAACTCCCAAAAATTTAGTGCTCAATCTCGGATTATCAAAGCTCGAGTAAAACCGTTGTCGAAATATTATCCCAAACTAATAGAATATTTCCACCCGTGTGAAAAATAACACAAATTTTTGGATTTAATACTTGGCAGCCCAAAAATGTTTGTACCATTCGACCCAGTCCACTAGAGGAAATACTTGGGCCAAGTCCAATTAAATTATAACCCTAATTATCCTGACTATATAACACCACTAATAATTCACTATCCCTAATTTTTCTCACACTCTTAACCCTAATCTAAAAAATGCAGCCACTTTCAACCTTGCTTATCTCTTCCTAAAAACTGAAACAAAACCTACTAATTAACCATTCGTCCTTGTGAATCATAGGTTGAGGCCCGATTCGAACAAAGATAGGTTTTTATCTTTTCGAGTTTTGATTTTGATTTTATACAAACCGAATGAAAAGAAATGATGGAGACACTTATGTTTTTAATCTTTCTTTCGAATTCGAATAATAAAAGGAAGTAAACTTCTGAAAAGATAAATGATGTATAAGTCTCTTTGTGTTTTGATTTCAGAACAAAAATTCAATTATTAAAAGAGATGAAGCTGAGATCTATGAATGTTTATGTTTTTTCGAGTTTCCTTTTGATTCGAGGCTTGTAGCAGTTGAGGTTTGAAAGAGATGGTTGTTTTTGTTGTGAGGTTATAATGAGTTGAGACTTAGGATAGGTTCGAATCTGATTTGAGATGGGATTTTAAACTTGGTCTCGTATTTTCTTTTTCTTTGACACGGGTTTGATTGGATTTGTGAGATAGATTAGATGGTGTTGCAAGACCTTAAATATCTCAACATTATCACAAACACCAAGCTTATCACACACGTATAAATGTATGCGTAAAGAAGCAAGACAACAAAGAGAGATTAATCAAAGAAGGTGCTGACTTGAATGACATGGATCGTGTATACGTTTAGAGAGAAAGGGAGAAGAACATGAAAACAATATTTCATAAAAAAAACACACACAAAACACACTCAAGCACACACCCCTCAAATGACCATTTGAGGGGTATTTATACTACAAGACAAAACGCCCCATGGGCTTGGGCCTCGTAGACTTGGATTGTATTACAAATGATAAAAGGCTAGCTTCACTAAACGTCTAACCATTTAGCTTAGCCCAATCCACGAGCCTGTTGACTATTCTATTGCGATATCTAACACACGTTACAAAGTTCCTAAACGTGAATGACCATCACTTTATTATCAAGGCTAACAATCTCCCCCTAAGGGGTGGTCATTCAAAAGATGCTCCACTTGATTAGGTCTTTACTTTCCTTGAGCTTGAACTTTGTGTGTAGATATAGAATGGTCTTAATTCTTTGTTCCTTCATGCTTTGTGATCAGTTAATGTGTTATTCTGCCGTTGTCAACTTCGTTTGTTAGGTGTCTCCATGTCATTCTCCACCATGCTCACACTTCTATTTGACTTTTAATTACCAATGATGTAGTTCTCGAGTCATTGAACGTTGTAGATTCTTTGACATTGACGAAGAATCATCTTTAACTTTGTGTTGCCTTTGAATTTGATGAGAACTTCATTTGTGATGTTGTTGGTATGAGCATGTGGAGAATCTGCACGATCTCTTCCTCCCGCGAGCATCCATCAGCAGCAGCTTCCCATGTACAGTCACGAACACCAATTGATCATCGTAATCTTTTCTTAAAGAATTGATTACTACAATTGTTCTACTGATGAATGTCTTGATTCCATTCACCTTGGTCGGGCGAATGAGCCGTCCGAATCCCTTAAGGGACAGTTGGCATTACGTTGAACAAGTTCAAGTAATGACCCACATCTTCAGGATTCGATTCGTGAAAGGAATCTCTTTAGCGGGATTTCCAGCACTTACAGGTTCGAACGTCGAGGGTGTTAACATCATATTGTGAAAACACATCTCTAATTCTTACAAAGGCTGTTCCTAAAACTGGAGGCCCTCAAGAAGGCTAACACGACATACCGAAGTACATCTACAGTTCAGGTGAGTCGCTGAAGTACACCGAAGCATCACTTCACGACTGTAGACGGTTTGAGACACACTAAGCGTAACCCATAACGAATTACCGAAGTGACCTGCTGTCAAGGCTGTTTGATGTTGACCCTGGCAGGAATTTCCATTCAATCACTAAGGATCACATTTGTGAAACCTCTCATAAATGTTCTGGCAGATTGCTAAGATCTGCGTAGGACTCTAGAATGTATCACTTGTGTCCTTATTGATGAACAACAAGCGATTAAATGTCAAGTGTTCCTATGAGATCTTTTAATGAATATCGTGGCTCTAGACTCGATTAGTGCATTATGGTTTCCTAAGCAGATACTAGGGAGAGGGTCTCCTTCTTCAATACCAACAATCTCTAAGAGAAAGTCGATAGATTATGTAGGGTTCCCAGTGAGAATGAAACAAATCCTTTTGAGAGGAATTGAGTGGCTAGAAGGTTTAGTGAAGTGCGTCACTGGGTCCATGACGTCTTTGTCTTCAATACCAGTGTCATCTTAGTGACAAATAGTAGCAGATGAATTGAACCCGGTTTCTGCCCTAAGGTTGATTATGGAGGGCTATTTCTTTTCACCCTTTTTCATTACTTTTCTTTTTAATTCTTCAACCCCTTGTTTCTCCTTTCTCACATTACTCCTTTTTTCAATCATACCTAAGGACTTCTAGTTCTAAACTATTTGTGATGTCCTTGGGTAGATCCCTTCGGCTCTGGCGGATCATAGGACGGATTTTCCTATCCTTAGTCACCTTATAACTCCATGACTATCTGTGGAGTTTGATAGACTCCATGGATCGTTTAGAGCGCTAGGGATTAACAATAACAAATATAATTAACGTTGCACAGCGGAATAATCAAAAGAGTACTTTGTTATTGAACAAGATTTTTCATTGATAACACTCCAAGCCCCAATACTAGATGATCAATTCTAGTACGGTTATCTAACCTATAACAGGGATCAAAGATCCTTGGGGCTACAACTAAACTACACTAACCCTAGACGTTTATAGAAACACGTCTAGGTTACACACACACCTTTAGTCGACTACATATTGGAAGACTTAATTAATAAAACCTACACCCATGTCCTCTTTATATACTAGAGGATTAGGGTTTACAAATCTCTACTAAGGACTAAACAATAAATCTTCTTTTGCAAGCAAGTCCCTCCATCTTTTTGTAGGTTTCATCTTTGTCACTTTAAGTCCCTTTGTTTCATTCTTCTATTTACTTTGTCTCATCAAATCAAGAATCCCAACACTATCCTATGTTGCCATAAAACCTTTTTATTGAAAATCTCTCCAAGTGTTTATGAATGAAAACATATTTATAACACTTCGAGAGTTTTGTATTTTCAGAAACACTCCCCCTTCACATGTGCTTATATTGTTTTAACTTAAATCTGCACAGTGAGGGTAGAGTTCGCACTTTTTGAATTGATCGACTTTAAATGAACTAGACCGATTTGAGACACGTTTACATCACTAGAGAACTAGCTTGAAATTATTACCCGTCCTGGTCAAGTCCATAGAAAGTTTCTCGAGATGGTACATTTCCTAACTTAGATTCCTCGTCAATTCAATGGTTACGACTGAGTCGAGCTCTTTTGATATTCAAACAACAATCATTAAACTTTTTGATCACATTTTAATCACGTCTCCTCCCCCTCAAAAATAGCATATCTATGATGTTTTTGAAACAAAATGATTAGAAGATATGTTTTTCGAAAAGCATTTGGAGAGAAACTGATTTAGCATGAATTTTGGAACAATAATACTCCCCCTTAAAGAAAGCATATTTTTCATACAGAAAATTTAGAACCAATTAAGGGTTTAGAGGGAGTTATCTTGGTACCAAATGTGAGAGATTTTGAAAAATCTTTTTGAAAAATTTCGAATCAATGGTACGCAAGATGAAGATTTTAAAAAATCTTTTGAAGATATTGAAGAAGAATTATCTTCATTTGTTTTAGGATAAGTGCTCGATATTTATGAAAATCGATTTTGCGTATCACTTTCCTTTCTTTAAAGATCGGGTTGCAAGCTGAAATACTTACAAGCCATTATGTTTTTAGGAATAGTGCTTGAAAAATATTTAAAACCTTTAATTTGGTTAAGCACTTTCCTTTCTTTGAAGTGCGGGTCCTGAACTGATGTGTCCAGAAGCCATTAATTTGAAGTCCGGGTTTCGTACTGACGTATACGAAAGCCATTTTTTGAAGAAAATTTTGAGAAACGACATGTTTTAGAAAACATTTAAAGAACTCTCGCTCAAGCATCTGTACATGTCTGTATCATTGTTGAATGACATTTCTAGAAACGTACAAAATATCGATTATACGAGAGACATGTCGTGAGAAGAATATTTTTGGATTTTTGATTTTATATTGTTTTTGTATTTTTGAAAAGTTTTATATTTTTATATTTTGCTTTTGTTGGTTTTTCTAATTTTGTATTTGGTTTTTTGAAAAAATATTTACAAAGAAGATTTGAAGAAAGAAAATTTAAGTTTGGACAAGTAAAAGTGGAGTTAAGAGAGGAACTAGAAAAAGATTTCCACATGCGAAATTGGCATAAAGTTCTTCTTTACCACATTGAGTATATGAATCTTCAACACTTTTACAAGTACCTGCATCCACAGAAGAAGAATATTCACAAATAACAGTGTTGGAAGTAGATGTTTCCTCACGGTGAGGATGATCACTATCAACGGTTGTAGTGGTTTGTACTTCCTTATCCGAATGATTTTCACTATTATTTGTCTTGGAGCAATTTTCAAAAATCTTTCCTGTGGGAATCCATCTAAGACCTACTTTGTTGAAAACTTTTCCCGTGGGAATCCACCTAAGGCAAGATCTAGGAGTTGTTTTCTTATCAGATACAGCGGAAGACTCAGTTTTAGAAAAACTACGTCCTGATGAGATCCACCTATTAGGTTTCCTTTCCATGTTCATCTTGTCAACGGGTTTGTTTCTGTTTAGAGTCTTAGAGGATTGTACCTTGGCATCACATTTTTGACATGTAGGACAAGCAAATTCAACATTCTTGTTTAGAGCAACTACCTTAACTTTGTCACTACAATCATTTGGAAATTGTTTCTTGTTCGAAAAAGACTCGGAATTTCTAATGTATTCTACGTTTCTAGCATTTCCTTTTGCGCAGCTACTCTTAGATGTAGGCCAATCCCTAGTCTTGTAAAGAGTGTTCCTAGGTAATGGTTTACAACTACTAGTATTGCCTTGAAATCTTGTAGAATTCATCACCCTAGATGTTGCACCTAAAATTCCGTCTTTTCGAGTTTGTGCCTTTTTCCTAGCTTCTTCTAGATAGTGATTGTTGACCATGTCGTTAGAACCAACATATTCTTTAACTGGAATTTTGGTCACATTCCGTGTACTAGTGTTAGAAATGCCAGGTGTAATCACTTTTGGTGTTTCAGCAACTGTTTTTTTTCTTTCAAAACCTTTGATAATTCTCTTTTTAATAGGCAAAGTCTATGGAGTGACTGTTTTTGACAAATCATTTTTCTCATTGACTTTTGGAGGAAACTGAGAAATAGACATCTTTGGTTTGAAAACCGGTTTGAGAACATTTGTTTTCTCCTCAGTCAATGGTTTTGCAATCTTAGTATCCACAGCCTTCCCTTTTAGACATTCCAACTGAGCTCTCAAAAGATCATTTTGCTCTTTCATGTCCTTGTAGGCACGCTCATACGACAGTTTGTCATACTTGCATTCCTTAGATTTTCGATCAAGTTGTTTAAAATAGGACACGTTTTCTTTTTCAAGTTTTTCAAGTTTTTCAAGAGCTTTTTCATATTTTGAAATAATTGCGGAGGTCTCAGACTGGAGTCTTTCATGATCTTCAACAGAATATGTTTGTAAAATAATGGACATGATATCAGTTGTTATAACATCTTCGAAGAGAGAATCATTTAAAATTTCCAAAACTTTGATGTGTTCAAAACTTTCATTAGCATGCTTTACCAGGGATTTATGGTCCTTGATAAAGTCACCTGTTTCTTTCAAAAATGCTTGTTCAAAATGAATTACCCTTGAATTGATGTTATTTAGCTGAAGGGCAATTTGAGTTTCAAGAAACTTTTTATTTTCATCATCAAAACTAGAAAACCAGATGTTAGTAGTAATATTGGTTTTGGTTTTAACAGTCTCTTGAAGTTCCCCAATTCTAGTTTTAACGTCATCTAAAATGCTTCTAGCATCACTTGTGTTAAAAGGATTGTTTGAAGACATTTGTTCGATTTTCGAAAGAGATTGAGAGACAACTACAGGAGTTGGAACTGGTTTTGAAACTGGTGTTGACGCTTTGTTTGAAACACTGGGTGTGATGGAAAACTTTGACATTTCTTTTTGTGAAACAAAAGTAATTCCATTAATTTTGTTCCATTTGTTATAGTCGATTGGTTTTATTTCTGAATTCTTTTGTTTCATCTTTGATCTACTCTCGTCAGATAGTTCTAATGTTTCAAGAGAATCACGAACAGTTATGGGTTCATGCAAAGCTTTTCCATTGTTCAAAACATTATGTTCTTTCTGAGCTTTCTTGAGGAAACAAGGAGGTATGTTACCAAGAGCCATTTTTTGTGTTGTATGAAAATACGGATTTGTTTGATTAATTAGCATATTAGTTGATTTGGCTGAATGACCCGTTGTAACAAGCAAATTTTCCAATGTTTTGATTTTTGCATCTTTATCAAGAATTTCATCAAGAAGATAATCTTCTCGTTTTGAAAAATCAGCAATAAACTGTTTCTTCTCTTTTTCAAGATCAGAATAAGTTGCTTGTTGTTTAGAAAGTTGGTTTTTAAGATCAGAAATTTCCTTGTTTAAAGATTTTATTTTCAAGTTCAAATTAACATCAAGCGTGTTATACTTAATTTGCAATTGTTGTTCTCTTAAAACAGAATCTTGATAACCAATTTCTAATTCTGACTCTTTGTTTTTGTGAAATTCGAAAGCTTGTGCATTCACCTTGTACCTCTCAAGCTCAGCGGTCAATTTCTGATTCGCGGCCTTAACTTCGCGATTAACCGTTTTAACTTTCTCAATTTCAATACCACAATTATTAATTAATGTTTCAAATAGAGCACGAGTTTCCTCATCATTAGCACCATTCTGTTCACCTTGATCTCCATTAGGATCCATATATGGAGTTTCAGAGTTAACATTGCTATTAACTTGCTCCCCCACATATGTGTCATAATAAGGTTCGGGAGACACAGAATGTGGCTTCTCATGAGTAAACGGATTAGCAACATTACTATAATTTGGTACCTCATTGAGTGGATATGTGTCATAGACGGGAGTTGTGTCAAACGTACCGCATGATGTTGTGTTCTGCTGGTTGACTGTAAGACAGTAGTTTGCATTATCGTTTGCTTTATCTACCCGTCCAGGATTCCTGAATTCGTATTCCTCATCAGTCAACTCTATTCCCGATTTTTCTTTTAGTGCTAACATCAACATGTACTTGATCTTTTCAACACTCGGTATTGGCTTGACACTGCATTCTGAATCAAGATAACTTGAATCTTGGCTTTGAGTTTCGGAGGTAGCATTCTGAACCGTAGTCATAAAACAGTTATTCCCATTTGGATATACCATATTCTGATTCACAATCTGACCCCCCTGATATCCAACATATTGCCCTGCATATTTCATCTGATTCCCCATTTGTATACCCGTAGCAAATGCATTCTGATTCCCAATAACATCAACCATGTGTCCTTCTTGACCCATATGCATACTCGGTTGAGCAAACTGCGTTTTGAACTCTGAAATCCATGCATTGGAGAATGAGGCAATAGCATTTGTGAAAGCAGTTTTGAGACGATCTTCGTCAGTTGCCATTGATGAAGGTATGTATGATAAAGTTGATGTAGGATCGATTCAACGATAAAGGAGTTGTGTTTACTAAGCTATTGCCGTTTGAAGTTTTGCTGAAAATCTGACTCGTAAACTTGTTCTTCGGCGTAAAATTTTCTGTCCCAAAATTTTAAATTCACCATAAAATTCAATTCTAAGGTTGTATGAAAAATTTGAGTTTTGACAATTTTGACGCCAAATTTGACCGAAAAAATTTGAATTTTGGTCCAAAAATTTGAACTTTTGACCAAAATTTTCCAAGTTATACAAAAATTTGAATCTCGCGTAAAAATTGAACGTTTAGACTCCCCTAGAATTTTATTATTATTATTTTATTTTATTTTATTTTATATTTTTTTTTAAGAAAACCTTTAGGCGTAGAAAATGCTTAGGCGTAGACAGAAGAAGTTACGCGTAGAGTCCTGTTATGCGTAAAGTATGAGCTTAGGCGTATGATGATGCTTATGCGTAGATTCTAACTTACGCGTAAACAATAGGCTTAAGCGGAAGCTTATGCGTAAACTTAAATGCTTATCAGTAAGAAACCTTACGCGTAAGTGGTAGCTTATGCGTAGAGTGTTACTCGTAAGCTTTTATGCTTATGCGTAAACTTAGGTTTAAAACCAAAATTCTTCACACTCGTCCAAGTGTGAGAGATATCCACAAGTCGAAGTGTTCCACAAACTTATCCAAGTGAGGGAAGCACTGAGTAACCGTTGTTGCATGAAGATTTTTCACCAAAAGCTTATGCGTAGGATTACACTGTCTTACGCGTAGGAAAAGAGGGTTTTGACTTTGCTTACGCGTAAAAATAGGGTTTTGACCAAAAGGTTGCTTACGCGTAAACTGCCCAGAAATGTGTAAAACACGAATTTTTCACCAAAAAACACGTTTCCAAACGATTTATTTTGCACAAACTTCTTCCAAAACACTTAAAGATCAATAAAAACTACAACTTTAACCAAGATAACACGTAAAAATCAAACTTTAAGCAAAAAGCTTGCGTTTTTATGTAAAAAACGAAACTTGGAGAAAAAGTTTCAACCAAAAACGAACACAAACACTCCTAAACCATTGTTAGGTGATTGATACCAATTTTAAGACCTCAAATATCTCAACCTTATCACAAACACCAAGCTTATCACACACGTATAAACGTATGCGTAAAGAAGCAAGACAACAAAGAGAGATTAAGCAAAGAAGGTGGTGACTTGAATGATATGGATCGTGTATATGTTTAGAGAGAAAGGGAGAAGAACATGAAAACAATATTTCATAAATAAAACACACACAAAACACACTCAAGCACACACCCCTCAAATGACCATTTGAGGGGTATTTATACTACAAGACAAAACGCCCCATGGGCTTGGGCTTGGGCCTCGTGGACTTGGATTGGATTACAATTGATAAAAGGCTAGCTTCACTAAACGTCTAACCATTTAACTTAGCCCAATCCACGAGCCCGTTGACTATTCTATTGCGATATCTAACACACGTTACAAAGTTCCTAAACGTGAATGACCATCACTTCTATTAATTATTATCAAGGCTAACAGGTGTTGTATTCTGAATCTGGTACACGTTTCTTCTTCTCAGAAATCTGTTACGCGTAAGCTGTTGTTTGGAAAAAAAAACTTTACGTTTAAACTCCTGTTATGAGTAACCTGTTAGGCGTAATCCTTACGCGTAACCCATGTTCTTAGACGTAAAAAGCCTTTTTGAAAACCTTTACGCGTAGACTCTTTGAAAAACCTTATGCGTAACCCACCCTTACGCGTAACACTTTTCTTACGCGTATCACTTTTCTTAGTCGTAAACAACCTTACGAGTAAGGTTTAAGCGTAAACACGTACGATATACTTTCCAAGTAAATCGTAACTTTATCTGAAGATAGCTGAAAGTCCTTATGCGTAAAAAATGTATCTTATGCGTAAAGATAGGGTTTTGACTTTTTTCGTTGACTTTTTTTTCGACCAAGTTTTTTGACCAGCTTTTTCCGGCAGCGATTTTCGACCAGTTTTTTCAGACAGCTTTTTCAGCAGTGTTTGTGACCACAATAACCAGAAGCAAAGAATCAGCTATTAGAGGGCTGGGTGTGGTGATACACCATAAACTCTTCATCACTGCCACGTCACTGCCACATCAGTATAACAAACCTCCACAACTAACCACAACAAACCCCCTCCCTCATAACAAACCTCAACCTCTTCATTTGAGGCCCACCATTATCACTTTATTTTTTTTATTCAATTTTCCAAATAAACTAAATTCATTTCATTAAAAATAAAAATATAATACATAACACAATAATAATAAAAATAAACACGATACGAAAAAAAAAACGACACGGGTAAAACTCAACAAATAAAAAGAAAAAAGAGAAAAAAAAAACACTTAACCTTCAAAAATATTTATCCTCTCCACAAATAAAACTCAACAAATAAAAAGAAAAAAGAGAAAAAAAAGGACAACTTGTACCTCGTCGTGCAGACGGCGAAGCACCCCACGACGAGCCACGATGAAGGGGGGCGGTGTGGTGGCAAGCCACGGCGAGGTGTCACCTCAGCCGACGGCGAGCCACGATGAAGCCACACCCTCCGCTCTTAAAGATACGTTGGACAACAAACTGTTTAGACAGAAAGGACAATTAGAGATGTATTTGGACAAAAAAGGACAATAAGAGTTTTTGGGACAAAAAACAAATTTGAATTCTTAAAGTAAAAAGATGATAAAAACTATTTTTTGACCAGAAAAAGTAAAACAGTATAAACGTAAAACAAATATTCAAAGTATCAAAAAATTGAAAGACACCTTTTTAACCAGAAATTAAACAAGAATGAAGCAAAAACAAGTTTAAAAAGTGCCAAACAAATTTTACAGACAGGATTTTTAACAATTTAAACATGTTTTTTGACAACAAAAACACTTCTAAACCTCTTGATACCACTTGTTAGGACCCTTTAACAATCCTTTTCACAGAATAATATGGTATGGTGACGTGAGATAAATGATGTGTTTTTAGAGAGATAAATGACAGAACATGAAACTATATTTCATAAGGAAAACACACACTTACACACTCAAGCACACCCCTCAAATGACACATTTGAGGGGTATTTATACTTACATACAAAACGCCCTAATGGGCTTGGCATGGGCTTGGATTGGGTTGGATTGGATAATAACTTACACAAGGCTAGATTAACATAACTTCTGACCATTTAGCTTAGCCCAATCCACGAGCCCGTTAACTATTCTATTACGATATATAACACACGTTACAAAGTTCCTAAACGTGAATGACCATCACTTTTATTAATTATTATTAAGGCTAACGCTCTGTTCTCGAGTTTATATTTGGAAGGAAAGGAAAGAAAATGAAAGGAAATAGAAAAATTGGTGTGTTCTCGAGTTTTTGTCAAACAGAAAGGAAAGGAAAGTGGAAGGATTTGATAGGAAAATTAAGAGGTTTTTTCCTACCAAATTTTCCGGCCAAATATGGGCGGATTTGGAAGGAAACCAATTTACACATAAACTATTTGTTATAAACTAAGTTATATAACCTTCATTATTTTATATATCTTTTGTTATAGATGTATTTCTATGTTTAAAAAGTCATAACTATAATTTTTTCTTTTTTTCTTTCTTTTCCTTCCAACTCGAGAACACGACTTTGTTTATTTTCCTTCCATTTCCGTTCATTTCCTTTCAACTCGAGAACATGAAATATAAATGCCACTTTCTTTTCTTTCCACTTCTTTTCTTTACTTTTCTTTACCTATCATTTCTATTCCCACAAAAGAAAACTCGAGAACAGAGCGTAACAGTTTCATTTCATTTCCTCCTATTTTTGGGAGGAAAGTATTAGCCCATATTTTCCTTCTATTTCCCTCATCATCCTTTCTTTTCTTTCTTTAGAAAAACTAGAGAACACAAGTTTATTTAAGTTTCCTTTCATTTACTTTCTTTTCTAGCCGAAATTGAACTCGAGAACACATTGAAAGGAGAGAAAAGTAAAGGAAAGAAAAAATGTCATGTTAGCGAAAGGAAGGATGAAAGTGAGGATGAAACCCCACTGCCAGTACCCTAGTTTTGATATCAAATTCGATTAAAACACAACTACATTTTACGCCGTACGAGTTATGCCTTACGAAACTCAGGTTTACTGCAAAGCACAATTCCATTTTACGATGCCGCTTTTTGACAAACCAAAATTATAACTTACTGAAAATGAGCAAACATTAAAAAACGAAAGGAGACATAACCACCCTAGATGAACAATTATTGATCCTGCCCCGTCACAAAGCAAATCAATATTGTTTGCCATTTTGATAATGCAAAACGGTCATAAAACATGCAGCTAACCTCAAATATCAAGTAGCAAGTGAGTCGCAGGCCAGTAAAATTAGTGTCGAACACCATTTTTCTCTAGTGTCCCAACAACTCCCCCTCCCCCCACACGTATTTGAAATTTTGAATGAGTTAGACTGGGTCTAGGATTTTCAGTTTTATTTGTGATAGTCTTCCTGTTATTTTGACCCACTCCTAGATAGATATCGTTAACTGCTCATTATCCCTGTCAAAGAAAAACAAAAGAAAAATCAAAATCCTATGTTAAGAAAAAATGGCAGTTTGAGGGAGAGAACGTTAGCAAGGAAAACAAGTGTTTATTTTCGAATTGTGGTTCGATTTAGAATCGACAACGTTTTAAGGTAACCACTATTCCCGGTTAGAATTAATATAGATGCACTAAGAAAGATAGAATAAGTTGAACTGATCGAGTTTCTGGAAAGCTTTAACATATTACGGAATTGTAGAAATTATAAGTTTTCTTGCACGTAATTTTTGAGTCCTTTAGTATGTCAAGAACTGGTTTGTTTTCGGGTAAACCGGGATGGGTAATTATGTTATGTTTTCGGGTAAACCGGGATGGGTAATTATGTTATGTTTTGCGCAGAAAGTAACCGAAGCATGCCATAATATGTTTCACTTTCGATGTATAACGATTAAAATGTTTATATTTTAAATTAATGGTGAAAACTGCACGAAAAAGATGAAACATAGGAAGAAAATAATTTTGGTATTTAAATAGAGTTATATGGAATTAAGCGTAGCTTTGGTGTCTAACGCAACAAGGAAAGCAAAAATGTGATTCTAGTGTGAGATGCTATCTATAGCTTTCTCATTTTTAATACTTTGTTCGTTCTTAAATAAGTGTTCACTATTAAATTTTAAAGTTTTTTTTTTTATAAAATTTGATTTTAAATTATTTTATTTGTGTTATGTAATACTTGATGTAAAATATATGAATGGATTAAGTTTTAAATGTATTTTCATTGGTATAATTTTCATTAAATATTACATAACACAAATACAATAATTTAAGGTAAAAGTTTTAAAAAAAGACTTTAAAAGTGAATAACAAACATTTATTTAAGGACGGGGGAGTAATAATAACATGTGTATTTTGATGGTTTTGTTGGGTTGTCAAAGAACTTGGTTTTAGTCCAATAACGGAACAAAAATGAAAGGGTAGTAATTATTTGCTACTGCGATGACTCGATTTGCGTTACTACAACAAGTTTGTTTAGATGTTTTCAACAAAGGTAAATTGTTATTAGTCGAACCATTTAAAAAAAATAACTAGTTACTAGTATTTCCAGGATCCAAGTTATATACGAAACACGATCGATTAACTGATAGATAGCTTAATAGAAGTCTTGTATTAAGTCTTACTTGTAATTGTTGTGCTTGTAAAAGGCGTTTGTTAGCAAGAGTAAAAGCTAGGTGAAGTGCAAGGTGAGTTTTATGAGATTTTTCCAAACTGAGATACATGCGTAGTATTGTGTAAAAATGCGTTTTTACATGTTTAGTATTCATGCCTTATGTTTTGAAAGTTCCGTATGTTATTTGATGCCAGAATTATTAATAAGTGATATAGTAGATATATCATGATATGCCCGTTTAATAAATTGGCATGATGTAAAGTAAACCAACAGGTCGTGTAGTAAATCGACAACGTACAATTATGTGTAAGTTATTGTTTTCTTGTTTATAGTATTTCAAAACGGCATGATTTTATTGTTGAGTGCAATATTTGTATATAGTTAAACCATGAACTTACCAGCGTAGCTGACCTTTTATAGCATATATCTCAGAAAAAGATAAGGCTTAAAGTTCAAAAGGAAAATAGATGGCTTAGAAGATGTTGGATGCTTAGTCTTTTTCTAAGATTTCTTCGGTTATCTTTGTTGCATTGGACAAATTTACTTTTAGTCAGACTATGTTTAAAGTGACGTTAACTTATTTAAGTACTTTCTTTTAGTCATGTGCTTGGATTTTTGGTGTTATAGTTAGTCTTGATTTTGTCGTGCCAAAAACTTTCTTAGTACAATTATTGATAAACCGGGCTATTTTGTGTTCACATTATGTAGGAATTGTCGTCTGAGGAGGATGAAAGAAATCGATATACAGTTTTCGTATATAGCTTGAAGACGGATTTTGCTTATCAAGTTTGTCTAGCCTTTGAGTGTCGTTTACCAAAAAAAAAAAAGAAAAAAAAAATCTTGTTGACCCAGACTAAAACCGATTTAGACTCGGATCTATTTAAACCCATGTTTCTAGAAAACCTATCTAAACCTGAACTCATAAAAATTTAAACCCGTCTAAACCCGTGACCCATAACACATATTTTACCACTTTTATCAGTAACCAAAGTCAAAAAGTTTAACCAACAAACTATCCAATGCCAAACCTTTGAGACAAAGTTTCTTTAATATTAGAGCGGTCTACATTTTAAAAGACTTGAAGTATTAATGACAATAAACGATTAAATTGTTATGATTTAATGTATTTATTATATCCTTACAAGTAAAAAACTTTTGCTTCAAACTGATTAACATTTATTAAGTATTTGTTTCAAGTCATTGAAAAAATCATTTCATACGATGCTAAAAAACTTATAAAAAACTTTTTTAAGTAGTAAAAAGCTTTTTGTCAAATGCAATTTAAGAAACTCTTACTCTTATCAATGAATGAGAAGGTAAACAAGAAAGAGTGTTAATTCGTACACTCATTTTTTTGATTCGCACACTTCAATGTACAAACTGGAGATGCATCATATAACAACTGTACAACTCTGTATAGCATAAAGTGGAGTGTGCCAATAAAAAAAGTGAGTGTACAAATCATTATTAAACAAGAAAAGTGGGGTTTGGTAGAAGAGGTCCATGTCCCAAGAAAAAACTAGTGTTTGACATTTTGTTTTCAACGGGCATCCATCAATTCAGCAGTTGCAGCTTTTTTTACTTCATTATTATACGTACTCTTTTGACTCTATCATACTATTTTCATTTATGAGATCTGGTTTGTATATAGAATCTAAAAGAAAATCACGTTACATCATATTTACCCAAAAAAGTTACTTTTATTTATTTGTTTTAATAGCATATTCCATATGCATACAATATAAAATGGGATACACTATTGCAACCCCCTACCCTCTAGCTGCCACCTTTGTCCCCCCTTTGTCCCTCCGCTTTTTTCAGTACAACACAGTTTTTTGTCAGTTTCTGTTCTGTATTTCTGACAGTTTTAATCGTTTGGCTTATTAAACTTTATATTTACAGTTCCGCATTTTCAGATTTATAGCGTTTTGATATAAACAAAATTATAAAAATAAAAAAAAATAAAAAAAAAATAAAAAACGGGGGGGGGTCTTAATAACCAAATGGGGGTATTAATAACTCTAAACCCTATAAAATTTAGGAATGCATAAATTAGCTTTTGTTTAGGAAACAATCCAAATTTGCGAAAAGGCCAAAAGGGTAAAAAGGTTTTGGAAGGGGTGTCAGAGGGGAAGAAAAAGTGGTGCACAAGTTTTTTAGAGTTTAGTGTGCAGAGAGTGTAATAGTGTTTGAGAGCAGAGGTTGGCGTGTAAAAGCTACACATTTTTTGTTTTTATTGCCTGTTATTACATGTCACATTTCTATGTTCAAAACTTAAAACGAAAGGTGAAGATGAAAGTGGCAAAAACATGTACCATTCGAGGCACAGTAACCACACAAAAACCTGCAAACACCTAAATAAAATAACCAAAGATATAAATCCATATATTTTTATATATACATCTAAAAAGAAAAGATGAGAAAAACTCGTGTGCTAGTCCAAAGCAGTAAAGAAGAGAGGAGAGATGGAGTGGGGAGGCTGAAATTAAAGGTGTGTTTTGAGAAATTAAATGTAAAGGAAAATGATTGGGAGACCTAAATGTATAATTAAATTTATGCTTAAAATGATGTGGAAGTGTTTTATTGGTTTGTGAAATAATGGGTCCGTGTACTATAACCAATAAAATAATGACACGTAAAATTAGTCATGTATTTAGGCCTACGATTTAGGCATGACAATCATTGCTCAAATGAAAAAGGGTGACGAAAGAGGCTATAGTAGTATAGGTAGAAATAAATAAAAAATTAGACCGAAAAGGCCGGGGAAAGGTAACGAAGATATGAGTTGGGAAAAGAAATAGGAGGTGTAAGAAGCGAGGATACATAGAAAAGATCGCTCACACAAAAAGAAAGAAAGAAAGAAAACCAATGTAAACAATTAAGTCAAACAAACACTTATAGACAGATTTCAAAGCTCTAGACTTATGCAGACAAAAGCATATTACCAAAAGAAACACATTCTCCCCAACATTACCATCGCACTTTCTCAACCACTCCCACCATCCACCACGTCCATTCTCCGGCTATCTTTTATTTAATCACATCACACCATTTGGCCACCAAGATATATATAAGAGAAGAGGGAGTGGTCACCTAATACCCTAAGTGTCATCTCACCTCTATCCAATAAAAACCTTACACCTCAAAACTACCCAATTTTACCCTAATACTACCCTAAGTGGAGGGAGTGGTACCCGATCCTACCCAATTCTACCCTAACCCCATAAAAAACACATACACTCACACAAACAACCCTTTTTTCACACACAACTCAAGCGGTTTGGGAAGCCGAATTTGGTACCCAATTCATGAACCCGATCATGTGGCGGCGGTGTACCCGATCGGGTACCTCTACCCGAATGGCTTACCCGAACCCACTCCCTCCCCCCTAAGTAGTTCATCTCATTGTCGTCATTATTTCTTTTAACAAGAAACAAGTGGGGTTAAGGTTGTCGTGAAAGGAGTGAAAAAGTCATGCATGTTATCTCTCTTATATATCTTATCTCCCATCACATTTATTTGTACTAGCAACTAGCCAAATTAAGAAAAATGGTGCGAAAGAGGACGGCTTCTGATATGGAACTCCAAACGGCCCAGCAGCGACTTATACGTCGGCCAAATCCTCCGTTAGACATAGTGGGTTTCGGTGCAATAAATGATATCAACAATGTGAATGTGAATGTGAATGTGAGTGTGAATACTTGTTCTACTGGTGATATATCCAACTGCTACTCCACTATGACATTACCTTCATTATCAACTTCAACAAATATCATGGACTCCAACAACCCTCCTCCGTTATGCAACTTTTCGGGTCTTCCTTTGTTTCCTCCTCCTGACAATCAGCCCGTCATGTTGTCACCAACAGATGACAATATGACGTGGATAGATAGTATAATAAAAGATCTTATTCATACTTCTACAGATCATGTGTCTATACCGCATCTCATACACAACGTAAGGGAGATTATTCACCCGTGTAACCCCAACTTAGCTACGCTACTTGAGTATCGCCTTCGCTCTTTGACAGATAATCCACTACCTCCTACGACCCTTGTTGTAGATCATCATCATGTTACGCCTGCTGCTGCTGACATTAATTCCTCGTTATCCGCTGTTGTTAGTCAACAAAAGCAGCATAACACGTCTGCTATTTCAAGACTTGAAGGTACGTATAACAATCTTAGTTTTTTTTTTTTTTTGGTTTTAAACCTATCTTTGAAAATGATTAATCAATGCTTACTAGGTTTACTTTTCAGAATTCAGAAAAAAAGCATAATAATAGCATCTAAACTGTTGCATTTATAGCATGTATATGCTAGCAACAAAGAATCATTCAGTAGCTATCTTTTATTCAACAACGTTCACTTATTAAAGGTCTTTTTATGCATTTAGATTGAACTTATAGTCATGTTAGACACTAATCTATATAACAATCTAAAGGACATTTATGCTAATGCAAGAAGCAATGTCTCTCATTTCGCCTATGGGGAACCTTTTTTAAATATAGAAAATGTTCACAACTCATAAATCTACGAAACCCACCTTTATTTTCTTCAAAATACTTTGAAAACAATTTCATTTCAATGCGGTTTTTAGGTTTTGTGGAGAATTTTCTACAAAACTAAAGAAAAAAAGAAATTAAAAAAAAAAAAATTCATCCTCCTAGTACCCTATATATGTTTGTACATTATTCATAATGTCATTTGCCTTCATTTGTTTTACTTAAGTTATTGAATACATGGCTTAGGTTCATTACACCTGATAATTGCAATACTGTTAATTAAACACTAACATGAATCAGATCACCAATTATGAATAACCTTACCTGTAAAACTCGAATATAAACACGACTGGAAAGTACCTGAGTGAAAGAAAAAAAAACCCCAAAACCACCAATGAAAACCCTGAATATTTATGATATTAATGATTACATTAAATTACTGATGTTTTCGTGTTTCCTATAATAGACTCACAACAACAGCAACATGGCCAGTTGGATTGGGGTGGGGTTCCTAACGTCACGAATGACGATTACAACACCAGTGGTAATGCACCTCCTCCATCCAACAACCAGGAACAACAGCAGCAACAGCCGCAGGACTCTCCACCAGCAACAGCAGCACCAGCCACAGATCAAAATGCAGTTGCAGCATCGGCCCAAGCGGCTGCAGTTTTGTTAAGAGAGAAAAAGAGAGAGGAAATGAGGCAACAGAAACGAGACGAACAAGGGCTACATCTGCTTACCTTGCTGTTGCAATGTGCCGAAGCTGTTTCAGCTGATAACTTTGAGGAAGCCAACAAGATGCTACTAGAAATCTCTGAGCTGTCAACTCCATATGGGACATCTGCTCAGCGTGTTGCAGCATACTTCTCCGAGGCAATGTCTGCTAGGTTAATGAGTTCTTGTCTTGGGATATACACAACCCTTCCTCCAAATGTAGCACTTCCTCAAGCCCTTAAAAAGATGACTTCTGCTTTCCAAGTGTTCAACGGTATCAGTCCTTTTGTCAAATTCTCGCATTTCACAGCTAATCAAGCGATACAGGAAGCGTTTGAGAGGGAAGACAGGGTTCACATCATCGATCTTGATATAATGCAAGGCTTGCAATGGCCTGGTCTTTTTCACATATTGGCATCAAGGCCTGGTGGTCCACCTTTTGTCAGACTAACGGGATTAGGGAACTCGTTGGATGCCTTAGAGGCAACAGGAAAACGCTTGTCTGATTTTGCGGACAAATTGGGACTCCCGTTTGAGTTCTCGGCTGTGGCTGATAAAGTTGGGAATTTGAACCCGGAAAGGTTGAAAGTCAGCAAGAGAGAGGCTGTTGCTGTTCACTGGTTGCAACATTCTTTGTATGATGTTACCGGCTCCGACAACAATACTTTATGGTTCCTTCAAAGGTATTATATATATGCCCGGTAGTAATATTTAATATATACATTTTAGACTAATTGGTAGTTTGGTACCAATATGAAATGAATTCACATGTTCTGAAAGGAACCAAAAAGCTCATTGCTTGACGGATCCAAATTAGTTTTAAATAGCATTAATAGTACTAATTAGTGCATGGATTAACTTCTCTCTCAGATTGGCCCCGAAGGTGGTGACCGTGGTAGAGCAGGACTTGAGCCATGCGGGATCATTTTTGGGAAGGTTCGTGGAAGCAATCCACTATTACTCAGCTTTGTTTGACTCATTGGGATCAAGCTACGGGGAAGAAAGCGAGGAAAGGCATGTTGTGGAACAACAGCTGCTATCCAAGGAGATAAGAAATGTGTTGGCTATTGGTGGGCCATCTAGGAGCGGGGAAGTCAAGTTCAACAACTGGAGGGAGAAGCTAGAGCAGTGCGGGTTCAAAGGTATATCTCTTGCAGGAAATGCAGCTGCCCAAGCAACACTTCTTCTTGGGATGTTCCCTTCTAATGGTTACACGTTGGTTGAGGACAAAGGCACCTTAAAGCTAGGATGGAAAGATCTTTGTTTGCTTACGGCATCTGCTTGGAGACCTTAGTATATGCCATCTCTATCTGCCAAAATGAAAACTCATCCCAAGACCGGTCTGTTTGGGCAATAGGTAAAAAGGAAAAAAAAAAAAAAAAAAAAAAAAAAAGTTGATGCAACAATTTTTGAAGGATGATTTTATGAACAATGTTCTTTATCGACTTATGTTCATAATCTATTGTTATTTTTTAGTTCCTACAATAGCATGTCTTCCTCTTTCCCTGCTTCCTGTTCCCTTAGGCTATATCTTACTAATTTTATAGAAAGTAAGTAGTTTTTTAACTGTAGATGCTGCAATTTGGACACAAATAGTTAACTCAATCCAACTACTTTTCTGTCAATTTTTAAAGTTACAGCAGAGAATGGAAATAAAAGTTTTTCAACAATCACCAAATTCGTGATTATGTGGGATTTTCACTTTAGCTGGAAGTGCTTGTGTTTGTGTTATACTTTGTGGATGATTATAATTGTGTCTGTGTAGATGACTTGAATAATAACGCCGGTTTGAATCATCTTGGCTGACGGGTGAAGGTGATAAATAAGTCTTGGTTTGCTGCCTTATGTTAAGCAAAGTTAGTTCAATTCGTTTCAGGTCATGTTCTTAGATGCAACACTTAATGGTCATATATGAAAATGAGATTCTTAATGATTAATAATAAGCTTGTAAAATTAAAATTTGATTTTCTGTTTTCAGAATTAGTGCACAAACATTAAATACTATCAAGAGAAAAGGATCCCTCACTTTCGATAACATTCCTTACTTCATCCTCGCACGGAGTATATGTTGGAATATTGAATGAGTTAATATCTAATTCTTGAACCAGACCCTATATTATGGATGGTTAGTCGGTTGATGAAGGAAATAGATATAAGATGAAGCTCAAGATAAATTGCTTTAGAAAAATTCAACCTCAAATTTAGACCCAAGTAACAAGAACCTAATACCTCTTTGAGCATATCGAGAAGTGATTGGGCTAGTAGCTCCCACAAAGCACAACAATCATCACTAGTTGGATCAGACATATTTCGACCAAGAAACGTTAAAATCATGCATCCACCACGTACTATTTCCTTAGAACGCATACTTAGAAACTTTGTGAAGTCGGTATAATATTGCTTTCCATATGCTTGTAATACATTTAGAGGGCTTGTTTTTGCCATGTAAATATTCAATGCATTACTTTCAAGGCCTTCGGGCACCTATCAAATAGACTATAGTTAATTTATCATCGAAATAGGTTGTGTTTGTAGAACTGTAAAGTTGGCTATATATGAGTCTGTTAAGCAAACCTGAGAAAGCCAGTGAACACTATAAGAAGAGTGAACCAGGTGCAAACTTTGGTCAGGAAAAAGTCGACCATAGAAAGAACCAGGAACAGCCGAAACAAAGCAACGGCCAATTTTTTTCCCCTCCTTCTCAAGCTTTGCATAAAAATCCGGTAACAGTTTGAAAAGGCTATTGAAGTCATTTCCGAAGAGGTCATTCAAGTATATTTGAAATTGAGGTGGTTTCCTATAATTTTCTTTATAAACATCAATGACCATATCTATTATGTTAGTTGTAACCAATAGTGTATTTTTGCTAGAGGAGCAGCCGAGATCTGCTACCTTGAAACACCGACTAAACACGGCATCATGATTAGCAATGCCTTTAATAGTATGCTTTATAACAGGCAGCACTTTCTGCATCTCTGTTTCCTGGAAAGAAAATAAGAACTATAGCACTTGAGACACGTATGTTTAAGAATAAACCATGCATCGATGGTATGTTTTACTTGTGACATAGCCCCTCACAGAAAACACATGTGGGGGTCAATATACGTCTGTAACGACATAGAAAATAAAGAAAAGAAACCTGAAGAAACGAGTTGTTGGCATAGCTTGTTTCTCCAACACCATAATTCATGTGTAGGATGTTTACTACCACCATAGCTATTTCTCTTTTGCCTTTATTTTTAGGGCTTAGTAGGTGTTTGAACGTGATTGTTTTAGAAATGATTATGTGATATAAAATTTAAGCTGGCTAAAAATAAAATAAAAAGATGATTCAGATGAATAAAACATCAATCTAAAAAATTATGTGATTGAAACACATGACAAATCCAGAACAAAAGAAGAGAGAATTTGGGTAAATATATGCCAAGAGAAATATATATTAAAAGTTTAAAACTTTGGAACACTATATAGGAAGAGTTGTGCAATAAGGTGGAATGCCATGCCAAAACACCCCATAACCTGCCAGCAACTAAATTTACATACTACATACAAAATACTGTAATAAGGACAATACATAGAAATATTAACCATATACCAACGACTACAAGTGTTATTAGCATTAGCGTTATTAGTTACGACTTACGAGTAGAATATTAGCCCATGGTCTATACGAAGCCATTGTTAGTTGGCTTATCTTTCAAGTTATGAAGATAGTAGTATATATATAATGTATTGTTTGGTAACTAATGAGATCATGGGAAATCATAAATCAATAACGAGATCATCTCTAATGCACCAAACTATATTATAAGCTTGTGTCATAAAAACGTATTTATCAAATATACTTCGAATATAAAAAAGTCTTTGGAAATTTGTTTAGTACTTTTAATAATAAAATGTGAATTTTGGTGTGAGTGCTTTGGTTTCAATCCTATAAAGACCGATGCTCGATTATTTGAAGATGAAAGCTACGTGCTTTAATTCAAAAAAGCTTCCGATCAATATAACTTTTGCTTAAAAAAAATAAATAATAAAAAAATAGCTTCTAAATGGGCCTAAATAATGCCTGGCAACTTGACCAAAATTGGCTTTTACTTGCTATATGCATGTCTGTCTATATTATTGGACATGGAACTCGATCTATGGTATAGTTAAAGATCAGGAAACAACAAGAGCTTAATTTAAAAAGCATTATCCTTGAGTATTAATGGCCAACACTACGTGGTTCGTGGATTCACGGCTAATATCCTTCCTAACGTATCTTATGTCATGGGCAACGTTCCCACAAACGCTTTCTGTTATCACCATGATAGATATACTTGGAGCTTGGAAGAATAACGAGAAAGCATACAAGCCAATCTATTAGGATTGGACCGGCCAACAAGCACCGATCGAATTCACCAATCAAAATTGTCCTTTCTCATCGTAGGATTATGCCAAAGCAAACAGTGTCGACGTAGTTACCCTTCTTAAAGGACTACCTCAAGAGCAATGTTTAGTTGTTTCCTGCGAACCGGGAGAAGTTGTGATTAGACCAAGGACCTATTTTATGAAAAAAAAAAAAAAAATGGGAAGTTGATAGAACCCATAACTAAAAATAAAATGAACCGTTCCTAAAGGACTTCGACCAATTTTTTAATGCTCTACATGATCGATAATATGTCCGTTTGAAATCACGTGATTTTAGTAAGTAAATCGTGTTAAATAGTAATTTGTTTAGAGAACCAGATATCTTGAGATATTTTAATGTCATTCGTTTACATATTGTGCAAACACACAACATGTCCAGTTAACCTAAATCATTAAGTTTGTAACGATGTTTTAATAACACGTACGTTGTACTCAAACATTATCTAATCGTGTTTATGCAGTAATTTATTCTTATGCAAACAAATGCTCTTAAAATACTTTATCTTATGCTATAAATTTTGTTAAGGTTTAATGTTTGTTTTATAGCCTAAATTAGCTTTATATGTTTGGTGGTGTTGCACATTTGATGTTACAATACAAATAATCACATAAAAAAGTTATTTATGTTAACAATTTTAATGTTTTGTTAATGAAAAATATAAAACGTATTACGTAAAAAATCAAGTAAAGAAGTCTTAGATTTAAGTTATCATTTGTCAATAATCACTTAAAATTGTATATGAATTTGTTTATTTTTTTTGGAACGGCACCACACTTGAAATCCGATCCCCGAGTTAAACCATCCAAACGGGCAGGCTTCGAGACCCGAACCACTAGGAGAGACCCGCGAAGGGAAACCCCTAGAACTCACGACTTTGCACTAGGAGGAAAACCTGGATTTTTTTGTCACTTGCGAGACTTGAACCCTAGGTAAAACCTCCCCCAAGCTCCAAAAGGAGCCCAGGTGGCCAACTGAAGCTAGTTGGTTATATGAATTTTTTTTTTTTTTTTTTTATTTTTTTATTATTATTTTTTTTTTTAGTAATGGGAAATATTGGGAGAGGTGAATGCAACATTGATAGCGTTGGTTTGTAAGATTGAAACTAAGGGTGTGTTTGGTATCCTCCTTGAGGGAATGATAGCGGTAATGATTCTAAGTGTTTGGTTAAGATGAGGGGCCCACATTATATGGGAGTGAAATATAGATATTGTCCATACTCCATAGGAGTCCAAAATGGGAGGAATGAATCTATCATAGGTGAGGTACCCATCTTATACCGAAACCGATACCGATTGTGATTCATGACATCATACCAAACGCACCCTAAGATTTTAAAGCAATAGCTTGTTGTAATGTGTTGTACAAATGTATAAGCAAGATTCTCCGAAGGGCTTAGTAAGGTAGTGAGCATTAATCAAAGTGCTTTCATACTAGGAAAACACATCCAAGACAATATACTAATTACACATGAATTGTTGAAGGGGTATAATAGGAAGCAGGGGGCTGGGGTGCAGTTAAAATTGACATTTAAAAGGAATATGACACAGTTAGTTGGAAGTTCTTATTAGAAGTATTGAAGATGGTTGGCTTTCATGAATTAATGGTTAAGTGGATTATGACTTGTATTACTACTGCTTCTTTCTCAATTTGTGTTAATGGAGAGCTATGTGTATATTTCAAAGGTGGAAGGGGTTTAAGACATGGAGATCCTATCTCACCTTATTTATTTACACTCGTAATGGAGGTTTTCAACATGACCATGATTAAAAACATCAATGAATTCCATGTGTTCAAATATCACCATGGCTGCAGAGATCTTAAATTGACTCACATATGCTATGCTGGTGATCTTTTGGTGTTATCTCATTATGATAAAGAGTCTCTAAAAGTTGTGAAGAATCATGTGGAAGAATTTAGCAATGTTTCTAGTCTACTACCAAAGTTAAGTAAGAGTACAATTTTCTTTGGTGACATTAAAGAAAGTTGTAAGATGGAAATATTGAAAATTATGCCATTTAAGTGTGAACAGTTGCTTATGAAATGTCTTGGAGTTCCTTTGCTGTCAAAGAGGCTTGGAGTGAAGGATTGCAAAAGCCTTATTGAAAATGTGGAAAGAAAGATCAATTGTTGGTAGAATAAGTTGTTGTCTTATGCTGGAGAATTCACTTGATTGCCTATGTACTTTATGATCCATAGAATGAGTTCATATCCGATTTATTTACATGTCTACTTCTATATATCAACGCGGGCCTTATGGAAATGGAGTAACAAAATCGTTCATGCTCACCCCGATGAGAGATAGGCTATCAATAGGGGGCCTCTTCGCCCAAGTTCAAAACATGTTCATTTTTTGTATTTCTAGTCCTTTTACAAATAACGGCTTAAATTGGAGCGATTGGATTTTGGTTTCATGGGAGGTGTTACATTGAGTTTGTTTTTATGGGAGTTACAGGAGGGTTTTGGTTCCATGTTGCTATCAAAATGCTTCGCTATTGCCATTAAAAAGAAAAAGGCTAAAATAGCAAAACTAGAAGCTTTGCAATTGTTTTTTAGTGAAAGAACTATTATTGTAAATTTGTAATATGAATATAATAATAGAACGAACTGAAATGAGCATTTTCATTTTGCATTCATGCATCATAAATCTAAAGCCACTTCAAATTTGGAAAAGTGAAATCTATGTGAAGAAAACACAGATTAGTTATAAGAACACAAGTGTAGAACACTACTTGTTAGAGATTCAACGTGTCAAACCCAAATCTGTTTGGAAGTAGGCCCATTAGCTTAATACTTAACTAGTCTGTTTTCTTCATTTCTCGTGGTACAAATCAAAATTTAGTTTTTTTTTTTTTTTTTTTTTTTTCTTCTTCTTCTCCTCGCATAAGCTGAAGAACGAAATCGAACCAAACTAAAATCATACTTAATTGTAAATTGTTTTACGGGTTAAAACTGAGCCGAACCAAACTAAACACTCGGTTTTTGGTTCAAGTCGGTTTTAGTTTTGATAAAACGTCAACCGAACCAAAAACTGAATTTATATAAATATTTTTTTAATATATTTTTATAAGTAAAAAGATTATTAAAACCCGTTTTTAGTATAAATTTAAGAACTTTTAAGTTCGTAAATACTATTTTTTCGTTAGTAATGGATCATCTTCACTATATATTTACTAAGTTTTAATTATGTATATTTGGTGTTAAAACTATACATAATTAAAAGGGCAAACGATAAAAAAATGCATCGAACTTGACACTTTTTATAATTGCGTGTAGCCAACTATTTTTCTTCTTATTGTGTGTACTGAACTTTCAAAATTCGATTATTGTGTGTATTTTGTGACCATTTTACCCTTAATTTTTTCAAATTTCGAAGGGTAAAATGGTCATTTTACATGGCAGAATAGTCACAAAATACACATAATGATCGAAATTTGAAAGTTAAATACATACAATAAGAAAAAAAAAATAATTGGCTACACACAATCACATAAAGTGTCAAGTTCGATGCATTTTTTTGTCATTTGCCCTAATTAAAACTATACATATTTACTATACATATTTACTAGTGAGTGAAAATCAAAGTGCATTTATAAAGGGTAGACAAATTACTGACAATATATTGTTATCCCAAGAGCTCTTAAGGGGGTATAGTAGAAAGAATACAGGAAAGAAGTGTGCTTTTAAGATAGACTTACAAAAGGCCTATGACACAATTAATTGGGATTTTCTTAGGTGCACTTTAAGGGGCTTTGGCTTTCATGAGAAGTTTATCCATTGGGTGATGACTGGTGTTACCGAGGCAAAATTCACTATTAATGTTAATGGGGAGAGAGTTGGGTATTTCAATGGAGGTAGAGGGTTAAGACATGGAGATTCAATATCACCTTGTCTTTTTACTTTAGTCATGGAAGTACTAAGCCTCCTGATGATTAAGAACACTAAAGGTGACAGTAAATTCAAATACCATACTGGGTGTAAGAAGTTAAAAATTACTCACATTTGTTTTGCTGATGATCTTATGGTCTTCTGCAATGGTGATTTACATTTTGTCAAGGTGATCAAAAAAACATTGGAAGAGTTTAGTAGTATCTCTGGTCTGAAACCTAATATGCAAAAGAGTACTGTGTTTTTTGGGGGAGTAAATAATGTGGATCAAAACAAAATTCTTAGTGTGCTGCCTTTCTCAGTAGGAAAGTTGCCTGATAAATACCTTGGAGTACCCCTTATCACTAAGCATATTAGTGTGACTGATTGTAAGCCCCTCATTGATAAAGTAAGAAACAGAATTTCGGATTGGAAAAACAAAGCACTTTCTTATGCTGGAAGGTTACAATTGATTGCGTCGGTGTTAAGCTCTATGCAAATCTATTGGGGTGCAGTCTTTGCTTTGCCTAGAACTATTATTAAGGATATCAATAAACTGTTGAGAGGTTTCCTATGGTGTCAAGGTGAATTGGTTAAAGGTAGGGCAAGAGTGGCATGGGATTCAATTTGTAAGCCTAAAGACAGAGGAGGACTAGGTTTGAAGGATTTGCAGGCTTGGAATGAAACATTACTTGTCAAACAGTTGTGGAACATAGCAGCTAAAAAAGACACACTGTGGGTGAAATGGATCAGTGTAGAAAAATTAAAGAATAGAAATTTCTGGGATGTTCCAATGGAGAAGAATAGCAGCCCTTTTTGGAAAACAGTATTGGAAATGAGAGACAAATATAAAGATCATTTTTGGTATAGCATTGGTAGTGGGAAAGCTGTATCTGTGTGGTATGAAAAATGGCACAATATGGGGCCATTATGTAATTTCATAACCAAAAGAGACATATATGGTGCTAGAATGAAAGATAATTGTACTGTTGCTGAGGCTACGGATGGAAGTAATTGGAAATGGCCAACTGAGTGGTACAATAAGTACCCTGTTCTTAATAGCATTCAATCACCAATACTTAATGAGATGAGGGAAGATGCTGTGAAATGGGTGGATAATGATGGGAAACAGATAGCCTTCTCTACTAAACAAGTGTGGAAGGATTTTAATGTGAATGGCCAGAAAGTGGATTGGCACTCAGTAGTTTGGTTCTATCAGTGTATTCCCAAACATGCATTTGTTTTGTGGATGGCTATCCAAGAGAAACTATTGACACATGACATATTGTTGATCTGGAAACCAAATGACAGATTGGAGTGTGCTTTATGCAAGACTGGCTATGATTCTCACTCCCATTTGTTCTTCCAGTGCAGTTATTCTTATGAGATATGGGAAAAGGTACAGGAAATGATGAAATGGAAACTTCCAATAAACTGGAAAGACATTATCACAGAGTTTATTCAAAGCAGATGCAACAATAGTATATGGAGCATTATCAGGAGATTGGTACTTGGAGCTGCTGTTTACTATATCTGGCAAGAAAGGAATGCTAGAATATTTGGAAAAGATAAAAGGAAGGTTGATGTGTTATTCAAAGAAATAGTGGAAACTGTCAAATTGAAAATGATGAGTTTACTGGTAAAGGAATCTAGAGCAGTGAAGAATGTGGAACTGTTATGGGATATTAAATTGCACAGATTCAATGATGAGGACAAGCAAAATCAGTAGGAAAAGCATTGTAAAAGAATAACAGATGTAGCTTAACTGGATAGTGTTTAGGTTGTGTTACAATCTTTTGTATTAGAGTGATGAATGCTATAGTATAGTAGCTTTTCTTTATTGTCATGCTTTTTTTGATCAGTATACATGGGCATGTCCATGGAATACTTCAATGCTTGTATACATTTTTGTGATAGTATATAATTCTCCTTTCACAAAAAAAAAAAAAAAAAAAAAAAAAAAAAAAAAAAAAAAACTATACATAATTAAATCAACAAAATTATAAATTTTGAAATTTGAGTTTTTCGGGTCAACTTGAAAACCGAATTAAATTTAAATTCGGTTTTTGATTCGATTTAATCAATTTTGAATTTGGTTTGGTGCGGTTTTCGTTTTTTATTCAAACCGGATAAACCAAAGAGTAGTGATCGACATGATTAATTTTATATCTAAGAAATATCATAATATACTTGACAACATTAATAGAAAATCCCAAACGAAATAAATTATGCAATACATGTGTTGAATAATAATCGGATTAGAGACAACAATAGGCATAAGCGAAAACCTGAAACCACCCATTTGACTAATGATTTACGAGGTTTGTCAAATATTTACTAACTTTATCTTCATATTTCTTTCAAATAAAGGTTGGTCAAATATTTCTGCATAAATTTCTTTTGCTTTTTTCTGTTGCAAATATTCAAAATAGTCAAAGGTAAACACTTTATCATCGTATTTTTTTTTTCACTTTCTTCTGTATATTTCCTCTTTTTATCCTTTTATTTACATATATTTTTTTCTTTTCAAAAAGACATCCAATGACTTGTTATCTCTTCATTTGTTTGATATGGGTATATACTGAACTTTCAGATTAGTATCTTGTAAAACATTGTATGTTTATATTTTGTTTGACTATATAGGGAAAAACCCAATTAATTAAAAGTTTATCAGTCCAATACACGAATTGTTTTAGTTTAGTCAAGCTGACTGCTCCAATATGACATACTTAAAAGTTAAAACCCATTTACCTGATGATTTACGAGGCTCCATTTTATTTGTGAAAAGCTTCGTGAAGTTTGAACTTCAGTCGAGGTCACCAAAAATGGTATCACGGGATTTTCCTCATTCCAAAACTAGCTGTAAGCTGTTTGGCAAAACTAGCTGTAAGCTGTAAACTGTAAGCTGTAAGCTGTTAACTGCAAAACTGTTAACATGAGCTACAAGCTGTATCTTTTTTTCAATAAAAGTGTTTGGTAAGTTAGCTGTTAAATGTAATTATAAGATGTAAAATGACGTAAAAGGACATATACATAATTATAAACAAATGTTTAGAGGGTATATCAGTAATTTAAAGTTTTAACAGCTCCAAAATGTTTAAAAAGCTTCATGCATCAGCTTTTCATTTAGGAGCTATTTGTTTGAAATAAAGGCTTGAAGTTAATGCATCCAAACGTATCCAAACGGAGCTATTTATTTTAAAAGAGATTATTTTATAACAAAAAGCTAACAGCTCTCAAATAAAGCTCTTGCCAAACAGGCCCCTAGAATAAAAGATTAGATTATACATGACTTATCTAATGAATAACTTAACTTGTTAGTCTTTTGCTATCATGAGTGTGAGTTCAACTAAGATAAGAAAGAAAACTAATCAAAAATCAAATGTATTCATTTTTTAACTAAAATTTAAAGTCTTATTTCATTTTTCGTTTTAGAAACTAAATATTTCCCAAACATTAAATCGTTAAGCGATAAAATATTAAAATACACATCATCGAGAGTAGAACTTTTTTATCTTTAAGAAGACGGACACTTTAATATACTTCCGACAAATATTTTCTTTTCGCTTTTTTTTTATAAGTATTTAATATTACACGATACGAAATCAAAAACGATTTTGTGATATGAGCATTAAAGTTCAAATCTAAAATCCTCACATGTGATTTTTTTGGGGTTTAAATTTTCGCACTTAAAAATATAAGTGTCTCTCTAATGCAAGATGATTTTATATTTGATATTATGGTGTAATTTGTCTTAATTAACTATCAACGGTTTATGATATATTAAATTTTCTTAAAAAAGATAGATTTAAGTAAGATTTTTAAGAACTTTAATTTAATTAATTCATTTTTTCGGCTGAAATTTTTTCTTTCATCCAATTATCTTGTTCTCAAAGAAAACAGAAAGTATTCGTGTATGTATTTTACAAAAACATGAAATCAAATTAGGCGATAAAGTAGTTGGAAGACATCAAAATAAGGGTATCATTTCAATTTTTTTACCTCCACTCATTTTCCCTCACCTTTCAACCGTAATGTTCAATTGGTCATCACTCCCTTCACATTTTATTAAAATATTCACTTTATATAAACATACGTCACAAAATCCCCCCCCCCCCCCCCCCAAATCAAATATAAAAACATTTGGAGGGCCGACTTTCACACTATGCAATAGAGGTGAGCAGACTCACATTTATTGCATCTTTTTGCATTGCTCGTGCGTGAGCTTTGGATTGGCAATTGTGTCATGAGTGAAGTTGTCCTTTACACATTACCATTACGTTTAGTCTTAGGCTTGCAACCTCTTGATATTGTCAGAGCACCAGGTACGGGGCGTTATTGCGAAGTGCTTTGCACAATAAATAATACATTAATGCTTCGACATTACTGGAAGATAACTAATCGGGCTAATTAAGTGCTCTTTTCAAACTTTTGAACGTTAGAACTAGTCTTGTTATGCAAAAATAAAATTTTTAATACAATTTTAATTTAGAGTCCGAGTTCAACTTTTTATTTAAAATTCGAAAAAAATATACTTTCTTAAAATCGGAATAATGTTGCAAAATGAAGTGAGTTAATTGGCAAGTATGATGTGTCAAAAAAAATTTTTTTGATGATGAACGAAACAAAAAAATGAGAAAAAATGAAAAAAATGAAATGAAAAAAAAAGTGTGTTGCTTGAATAAAAAGTGTTATGTTGCTTATTAATAAATGTGCGAAGCTTGCTTTTTCTCAAATTTAAATCGGAAATTGAGCTAGTATTCGTCAAATTTGTCTAAAGATTAACGGTAATTTGGTAGATTATTGATTTCAAAGGTCCCGTGAGCTCCGATACTATTCTCAAGGGTGTAAAAACCTAACATCCTAAGTTCTACTAAGGACTAGCTGAGAAGAAAGTCATCACATGGAGTGATCTCTCCTTTGAGTCTTTAATCTCCAAATAATTGTGGGTTGCCATCTATTTAAGTATTTAATATTAGCTTAGTGAGAATATTAGAAATCTTTGGAAATCGAATTCCCGCTGATTCCGGTACTATCCTCGAGGGTGTAAAAACCTAGCCTCCTAAGTTTTGCTACACGTATATATAAGTATATTAATATATACACACTCGACATACTTTCGATCACTTTATATAAACATTTGATTTATTTTCGACATCGTATACCTTCTTGTAGACATCATGTTGGCACAACCACATTTTCCCGATCATGTACTACTCGTACATTTTGTGATCTACGAAACTTTATAAAGACATTGTGAGTTACACAATGATCTCTATTATTTTTAGACATTGTGAGTTACACAAAGATATAATTTACTCCTCAGACATTGTAAGTTACACAATGATCTCTATTACTTTTAGATATTGTGAGTTGCACAATGGTCTCTCTTATTTCTCAGACATTGCGAGAAAACTATTTCATCTATATAATATCATTTCATATGATAACAAAACAAGTTATAAGTTTATTAATTTCTCTTAGTTATTTTACTCCTCGTACACTAAAAATTCCTAAGCATTTCTGCTTATTTTCTGAAGCATCATTATCAAGACTATTTAAGTATTTATATACACTTGATTTTCTCTCGACTACGTATATCTATTTACCAGAGCGTTACTCATTAATTACATCAAGCAT
This sequence comes from Chrysanthemum seticuspe, assembly GCA_019973895.1. Taxonomy (NCBI): domain Eukaryota; kingdom Viridiplantae; phylum Streptophyta; class Magnoliopsida; order Asterales; family Asteraceae; genus Chrysanthemum; species Chrysanthemum seticuspe. The sequence continues at coordinate 313,158,544 of BPTQ01000007.1, forward strand.
ACTAAAAAAATAGGGTTACAATGATTACAGAGATGAGAGAATTAGCATTGAATTTAACTATATCCATGTGATGGACCTCTAAACCCACTGTATAGATCTTTTTGTGGTTTTCAAGAGTAACCTGCAAGAAATCACCAAAATTATAAGCAAAAATAAATTTAAACATAGTCAATTAACTGATAAAGGCGATTATCCCCAAAATACCTCTATTCCATCTTCATAAATCAAGTCCGTTTGTTAGGGTTAATGATATATGACTGAATCAAAGGCATAAATAATGAATCGTGCATAGTTTTGGATGTTCTTTTAAATGGCCTGCAATTAAATGTTATGAAACTGTCCAAAGATCAAATATTGTTTTTGTGAATCATATACAAGAAGTTTCAATCATTATCAAAGAGATGGTTTCAATCAAGAATAACCGGTTGGTTATATTTGGATATACTTTATGGCATTAAATCATATAAGCAAAACGTAATGATCATAATTATAAACCGATTGGCAACCCAATAATAGTCCATTTCCCTTCCTTTTTTTTAAAGACCAGGGGCATTTTGGTCTTCTTAACCAGTTTTATAATTCACCCTCAAAATAAAACGCACATAACTTTTAAGCGATAAACTTTTACGAAAAATCAATTTCACCATAATTTTTAAAATTTAATTCTTTTTAATAAGATATGCATTTTGATATATAAATCAAAACTTTTTTTTCTTAGATATCAAGTGGGTTATGATTTTCTTAAGATTTTCGGCATATTCGACTCTACTTTTGTCTAATTTAGTAGTTGAATTACCCAAAACTTAAAACACGAAAGTTGGAGTTTTTAGCTGTTATTTACCCAGAAATTTGAATCGATCAATTTCGGTATGATATAAGTGAAATATCTCATTTTAAAAATGACGTTTTACACATATTTAGCGCACATAAAGTATTTGATAAAACGCCTAAAAGAGAATTTTCTTATAAAAGTACATTTATATGCACTAATTGGTGTACCACAATACATTTTTTTGTCATTTTTGTTACTTTTAGCCTTTTTAACTGACGAACAAGACTAAATGATGAACAAACTAACTGATGAACAATAACCAACTAATAAAATGGTGAATATTGTGATCTTAAATGATGAACACTATGATTTTTTAAGATAACTGTTGAACATTATGTTTTTTTTTGAGAAAAGTAATAAACTGATGAACATTATTATTTTTTCTTCAGAAAACTAATGAAGTGATGAACATTTTGATTTTTTTTTAAGAGAACTGATGAACAATGTAATTTAACTTATGAACATTGTGATATAACTGATGAACAGAATCAAAGACCTTTTATTGATGAACAACACTTTTTATTAATGACAAATGAACAACTTTTTTTATTGATGAACAAATGAACATCTCTTTTTATTGATGAATAACATTTTTTATTGATGAACGAAAAACTTTTTTTATTGATGAACAAATGAACAACTCTTTTTATTGATGAACAACACTTTTTATTGATAAACAACACTTTCTATTAATGAACAAAGTATACGACGAACAATATTTTTTTATTGATGAACATTGTGATGTAACTGATGAGCAAAATTAAACAGAACTGATAAACAACTCTTTTTATTGATGAACAATACTTTTTATTGATGAACAAATGAACAACTCTTTTTATTGATGAACAACATTTTTTTATTGATGAACGATACTTTTTTTATTAGAAAATTGATGAACAACTTTTTTTATCTTTCAAAGTACCAGTTTACATAACAAAAAACATTAATCAATATAATCACACTAAAATTAACTTATACCATGTGCTAGCAAAATTGTACATTCAGTTAGTATTGTTCATCAGTTATGTTGTTCATTAGTTAGTGTTTTTCATCTGTTTATTAAAAAAAAAATAACAATAAAAAAATATCACTTTTTGAATCTTACATTGATATAATGATTAATAATACGTTGTGAGACAAAAATTAGTGCATTTAACGCAATTTTAGTGCTAAAAATTAAAGCCAGACATGTCATCAAACGACTTGTATGCAACAAATATGAGTAAAACGTCATTTTTAGCGTGTGATATCTTACTCATATGACATCGGATTTGAGCGATTCAAAAACTTGTGTAACGAGTGAACTAAAATCTATAACTTTCATGTTTTAAGTTTTTCATGATTTGACATTTAACGAGTGAACTAAAATCTATAACTCATATGAATGGTTTTGTACATTTTTTAGATTTTAATATCTTTGTAATTGATAGTTTTTATTTATTTATTTATTTATTTTAAGAAACAAATTAAAAGGTGGAAAATCATAGAAAAAAAGAAAAAAGAAAAACTACCATTGGGATTCTAAGCAAAGAACAATGTCCTAACTGAACTGATCAATGAAACTAGAATCTTAAATTAAGCATCTTTATTAAGACCCAATGCAAAATATGATAATCACGGCTTTGTCAAAATCGATCACTACAAGCTCATAAGAACACCTTCAGTTTGATGCTTCGAATGAAACCAGCTAACACGAAAACTCCCCATTGGAAACCGCTCTGTTCCATGAATTCCAAATTGTACATTTGGACCCGTTAGTCTCCAAAACTTACTCCCATTGATTCATGATGGCCATCCCTTGACTTTGGTTATAAATATTTTTTGTTCAAAGTTAATTGTACTATTATCTTTTCGTTACAAGTGTTGAGGATGGTGGGTCTCATATGAAATGGTATCCAAAGCACTTTTTAGCCAACAACAACCAAAACTCTAGGACTGATCATGTGATTTCATACATATTCTTTTACATGAAGCCAATGGCAGAATTGTAATAATAATCATCATATAATAGCTTTATTTGTCACGGTCCAACCTCCCTAGTACACACACATGCATACACAAAAGCACACATTTCTCACTTATACTTCTTAACAATTATTCTCAAGTGATCAGTTTGTTGCACAAGTGTTGAGGTAAGCTTATTTAAACAACTTATCGGTTACTATTGTTGATTGTTGAAACTGAGTCAAAGTGTGCATTGTACCTTCTAACTTCTTGATAGTTTATTTGGAATTTTTTTTTTTTTTTTTTTTTTTTTAAATTTAATTTGTATATAAAAAAAAGCTTTAACATCACATTTAGCTTGCTCAGTATACACATTTTTTTGTTGCAAAAAACGTGATTTATGCTTTTTTGAAAGGATGACATCGACGAGGATGCCAACGTGGAAGGAGAGGGAGAATAATAAGAGGAGAGAAAGGAGAAGAAGAGCGATTGCTGCGAAAATATTCATGGGGCTAAGAATGTACGGGAATTATAAGCTGCCTAAACATTGTGATAACAATGAGGTTCTTAAAGCATTGGCTGATGAGGCTGGATGGACCGTCGAACCTGATGGCACAACTTATCGTAAGGTATGATGTTTGGGATATTGCTTTATATTACAACTGCTCATGCTTAATTATTAGTGATTTTGAATAAGCAGTTCTAAACATTTTAGAAACTGCTTATCTACTTGTTTGTCAGTGTCAAAATTTTCGGATAGTTCCTAGTGTTCTAGTAAACTAGGGAGTATATGATAGAAGAAGTAATTGTCGAGCAAAGTTACACATATCGTAATTGCTACAATGGCACATTTTTGTGTGTCGTCTGTCTGTTTAGATGAACCTACACCCATATGACCAAATTTTGTTTCCAAATCAATAACAAACAACTGACCTCGATCTATCTTTTGATATGTGTCACAAAATACATTTAATGGTAATATCACTTTTTCCGACATTGAAAGTTCTCTCCTTTTTTTTCAAAATAAAGTAAAATTTGCGCCACATTATCGCGAAATAAAGGGTCATTTTCCATTTACTTTTTAGTAAGAACCGGTGAGAATAATGATCACATCTCAAAAGCTTTTAGTTTGGTAGTGATTTTCCATAAATCATGGCATGCATTTGTCACTACCACTTTTAGGCGTTTGGGATTGATTATTTTGATTTACGAAATGCTTTAAAAGTGTTTGGGATCCATTACTACTAATACATATATAACTTTGAAAACTATTTATTCAAAAATAAGCAATTTCAGAAAATTGTTCAACAAGATGTCCGTTGGCTTGTGCATTATGGCAGATGTTTGTTAAGATTCTAGGGTCATAATTGGTCAGAGAAAGGGTTAGCTCATACATTTGCTTTTATTTATGAATTCTGATACCTCTTCGGCGTACATTAGATCTTTGTGTTCTTTCATGTGGAAGCACAAATCTCAAAGATTCCGCGAGTGAAAAAAAAAAGAGTTAATTACACCATTCGTCTTTGTGGTTTGCGTTAACCACAACCTTTCGTCCTTTGACCGAAAATAATGTGCCGTTTGTCCTTAAGTGGCAAACCTTATCCACCGTTAGTCCTTTTCCACTAACGGTGTCCAATAACGCTCGTTAAGTCACCCCACGTAAAGATATTTTTGTTTTTCAAACCTTAAAATGACGCAAATACCCTATGTATCATAACAACAAAGTTAATATATGCATTTTATCGCATTTATTCAAATAAGTCATTCTACTATTTGTTTACTTTGGCCACTAAATTTATTAAACATGATGTTTAAGGGTGCGTTTGGTATCCTCTATCGCAATGGGGGAATGATAGTGGTAATGATTCTAAATGTTTGGTTAAGATGAGGGGCTCACATTATATGAGAATGAAATATGGATATTATCCATACTTCATAGGAGTCCAAAAGGGGAGCGAATCTATCATAGGTGATGGACCCATCTTATACCGAAACCTATACCGATTGTGATTCATGACATCATACCAAACGCACCATAAGTTACTTCGATCACTCATTTTGACGATGACTTTTAAAAAAAATAATGCAAATTAGTTGGGTAAGTTTAGTGACTTAAGCGGAAGAAAGGATAGTATAGTACGGAGCAGGGGTATTAGTCGGGTTAACCCGGTTGTTTTCGGGTTAATTCGAGTTGAGGTTTGAAAAAACATACATCAATCCGACCCTATTTAGAACTCGGGTTTGTCGGGTTCGAGTCAATTTAGGTCAGCTCAAATCAGGTTCGGGTCAAACCGATTACAAGTAAAATGATTAAAAAATTTGCTTACTTCACTATTGTATACATTTTGACGATGACTTTTAAAAAAAATAATGCAAATAAGTTGGGTAAGTTTAGTGACTTAAGCGGAAGAAAGGATAGTATAGTACGGAGCAGGGGTATTAGTCGGGTTGACCCGGTTAGTTTCGGGTTAATTCGGGTTGAGGTTTGGAAAAACATACGTCAACCCGACCCTATTTAGAACTCGGGTTTGTCGGGTTCGAGTCAATTTAGGTCGGCTCAAATCGGGTTCGGGTCAAACCAATTACAAGTAAAATGATTAAAAAAATTGCTTACTTCAATATTGTATACATTGTAAAAGTGTTAGTCAATTCGGGTTGGTCGGGTTCGGGTCAATTCGGGTTTAGACTAAAAAAACATATCCGAACCCGACCATATTTAGAACTCGAGTCAGTCGGGTTGACCTGAATAAACTCGAATAAAATTATTGACTCGAGTAACCAAACTCGAATAGATTTAATCGGGTTTGGGTTCAAGTCGAATTCGGGTCAAGTCGGTCGTTTTAACACCCCTAGTACGGAGTAACGTAAATGAACAAAAACGCAAACCACAATTATTTCCGTCTGTGTTAACCCAATTTAATGTTCAACCATGGGGATATTTATGTCATTTTGTACTTAGGCCGTTTTCGTTTATAGATAGTGTAACTTTTTTTCCGACTTAGATGAAGCTAGAGAATTATTATTTTTCCATGGGTCATATATATGCTATTGTTTTCACACGTCATTTTCAGGTTGGGGAGACAATTGAGTCGTGTTCGGATTGATCAATTTGAATTGACGGGTTGGCAAGTTAGTATAACATCTACCTAAACATGACTCATTTAATAATTGTGCAAAAAAACTCAACCCTAACCCATACTTGACTAACATGTGTAACCCGTTTGTGACCCATTTAACTTGTTTAAGAGGTCAATAAGTAAAGAAGGCGAAGAGGGTTTATTTTTTGTGGTTTGTTTGTTAATTCAACTAGTTTAGATTCAAAAATAATACAATAATTGAAAAATAATTAAAATAACATATGAATAACTATACAACAATTTCATTATTATCCAAATTATAATTTAATGTCATATTAAGTAGGGTCAATTACATATATACCCACTAAAACTTGCATATTTGCATATATACCCAAAACATGCATAAAATGCATTGTACATCATGCAATAAAAACTTGTATTATGGGGAAATATGCAAGTTTTTAAGTTTTAATGGGTATATATGCAATTCCCCCTATTAAGTACATAACTAAATACATTTAAATCCAAATTAAATCCCACATAAAATCTTCGTTAGAATTTTTATTACATAATTACACATGTTGAACTGTTTAATACCTGCTCAAACACGGCTCATTTATTAAACAGATTACACGGGTTAGCTTGTTTTTTACCCAAACATGTTTATTTTCAACCTAAAATCTGTTTAACTTCATGTCGGGTTCATGTATGTGGCAGTTTGTTTACTCCTCGTGTACCAAAACTAGAACATTGGATTCTATGTTCATGAAGGTTTCTATTTAGTTTTGTAATTTTATTCATTTATTAATTTTTTATTTTATTTTTTTAAGTAAAAATAGTATAAGTTGAGCCCACATTCTAATATGAGGAAGTGATGTCTGCTTTACAAAGCAGGCAATTTGACTGCTTTCTTTTTAAAAAATAATAAAAAAAATTACAATTAATTTCCTGATACATATTTTCCGTGTTTCACTCCCTGTCTCCAGTTTTTTTTACAAAAGAAAGCAGACAAGTTGTCTGCTTACTTTATAAAGCAGACATCATTTTCTCATAATTCCCCAATGGCGCTCAACTGTTCAACTTTCACTTTTTTTACAATCTACAAGTACTCTACTAATACAAGTCATAATACAGTGAATTAACCCTTTCAACAAAACTTGCTACTCTAGCTCTACTAGCTACCTCACTGAACATACTCTCACTAGTCAGTATGTACAATAATTTCGGTAGTAAATATATATAGGCAACGTACTTGAATGACTCATCAAAACTTGCAAACGATAGTAACGTGGTAGTATAACATTTTTGTTTTAGTTCTAATTTTGTGGCATCTTGATGAAGTAAAAGTAGCATACATGACTACTACCTTTTTATTACCATACGGTACTATTGTTTTGCTAGGATCGGACAACCGGACAAGTTACATTTATTCATGGTGCCATACAATAATGGTACTATTGGTACCCACTTTCCGGAGTTAATTCCAAGTCTATGCTTCTTTTTCAAAGTCCAATACCAATGATGTTATCATGCAAACTTTGCACAGATTATGCATGAATGGCATGTCATTTGTGGCTTGCTTATGATGATATGAGTTTGATTATTATTCACCTATATGACTCTTGATTTCTAATTATTTTATTTTATTTATTATTATTTTTTCCCCTTTTTACACAATAGAGAAATGAATGAGAGGCTTAAAATGACTAAACATGGGGTGTCGGTGTTTTATTGGTTTGTGAACAGCAATTAACAAGATGTTGTCATGTAAGTTTATGCATAAAATTAGGAGTAAATTGCATTTTTGGTCCCTAAGGTTTAGCCAAATTGCAGGTTCAGTCCCTAAGGTTTCGAAAGTGCAACGGTGGTCCTCATTTTGAAACGTTTGCTGCATGTTTGGTCCTTGATCAACATCAAATGACGAAAATACCCCTGTCTTCTTTTGTTTCTATTTTCTTTTCATATATCTTACATAAATGGTCCCTGTCTTGTGCTGGCTTTACAAAATTCGTCAATTTTTTTTTTTTTTTTTTTAAATTAACTATTACAAACAGTATTATTTTTTTTAATTCAAAAATATTCGAAAAATATTCAAAAAATGTTAAAGATATTCCAAAAAAAATTGATTTTTTTTTTTTTAAATTCGAAGAGAAAAGTCCAAAATATATTCGTCTCTTTACGTTTTTGTTCGGATTTTTACGTTTTCATCCGTTTTTTTATGTTTTCTTCTATTTTCTTATATTTTCAACCGTTTTATTACGTTTTCCGCTGTTTTTATGTTTTCGTTCATTTTTTTACGTTTTCATTCGGTTTTTCACGTTTTCGTCCGCTGTTTTCAACCGTTTATTTACGTTTTCTTCTGCTTTTTACATCTTTGTCCGTTTTTTACGGATTTGTACGTTTTCGTACGTTTTTTATGTTTTCAACCGTCTTTTACGTTTTCGTCATTTTTTACGTTGTCGTCCGTTCTTTTTACGTTTTCAACTTTTTTATTTATGTTTTCGTCCGTTTTTTTACGTTTTCGTCTGTTCTTTTACGTTTTAGTCTGTTCTTTTACGTTTTCGTCAGTTGTTTTGCATTTTCGGCCTTTTTTTTGTTTTCGTCTCTTTCTTTTACGTTTTCGTTTTTTTTACGTTTCGTCTAACGTAAAAAAAAGAGACGTTTTTTATTACGTTTCGTCTAACGTAAAGAGACGTTTTTTTAGACGAAACGTAAAAAAAAACGTAAAAAAAAGAGACGTTTTTTTTAGACGAAACGTAAAAAAACGTAAAAAAAAAGTCTCTTGACGTTAGACGAAACGTAAAAAAAAAACGTCTCCTTTTTTTACGTTAGACGAAACGTAAAAAAAAAACGTCTCTTTTTTTTACGTTAGACGAAACGTAAAAAAAACGAAAACGTAAAAGAAAGAGACGAAAACAAAAAAAAATGCCGAAAATGCAAAACAACTTACGAAAACGTAAAAGAACAGACTAAAACGTAAAAGAACAGACGAAAACGTAAAAAAACGGACGAAAACATAAAAAAAAAAAAAAAAAAGTTGAAAACGTAAAAAGAACGGACGAAAACGTAAAAAAATGGACGAAAACATAAAAAAAACAGACGAAAACGTAAAAATCCGAACAAAAACGTAAAGAGACGAATATATTTTGGACTTTTCTCTTCGAATTAAAAAAAAAATTATGTAAAAAAAAATATTTTTTTTTTGGAATATCTTTAACATTTTTTGAATATTTTTGAATTAAAAAAATAATACTAATTGTAATAGTTAATTTAAAAAAAAAAAAAAAAAAAAAAATCGGGACGAATTTTGTGAAGCCAGCACAAGACAGGGACCATTTATGAAAGAAATATGAAAAGAAAATAGAAACAAAAGAAGACAGGGGTATTTTCGTCATTTGATGTTGATCAGGGACCAAACATGCAGCAAACGTTTCAAAATGAGGACCACCGTTACATTTTCGAAACCTTAAGGACTGAACCTGCAATTTGGCTAAACCTTAGGGACCAAAAATGCAATTTACTCTAAAATTAGCCACCTTTCACTCATGGTGTGATTATTGGTTTTGGAAGCTCTAATTTTAATTGGTTAAGAGTAATGGCTAGATACATGTAGAAATTAAACTAGTGATGCCAGTGTCCCTTAATTCTGCATTTAATCTTGTTCCATCATCTTCAGGGATGCAAACCTTTGGAGCGAATGGACGTTGGTGGATCTGCATCAGCAAGCCCATGTTCATCTTACCAACCAAGTCCGTATGCCTCGTATCACCCGAGCCCCCCATCCTCAGCAATAGCGAGCCCATCCTCATCCTCTTACACACCAAACACGCACCCTGACTCACTTATCCCATGGCTCAAGAATCTTTCATCTTCATCCTCATCATCATACTCAGCCAAGCTTCCACATCTTTACTTCCACACTGGGTCCATTAGTGCACCAGTGACCCCACCCATGAGCTCTCCAAAGGTTCGGTCCCCGCCATGTGAACCTCATTCTGAATGGTTCACTGGTATTCGCCCCACCTCGCCAACTTTTAGTCTTGTAGCATCAAATCCATTTGGGTTCAAGGAAGCGGTTGTATCTAATGGTGGGTCACGAATGTGGACCCCTGGACAAAGTGGGACATGCTCTCCTGCAATTCCTTCAGGGTTTGATAACAGTGCCGATATACCAATGGCGGAAGTAGTTTCTGATGAATTTGCGTTCGGTAGCAATGCGGGTGGGAGGGTAAAGCCATGGGAAGGAGAAAGGATCCACGAGGTTTTTGGGTCTGATGATCTTGAGCTTACTCTTGGAAGTTCAAAAACCAGGTATGTAAAGATCAATAAAGAAGCTATGCATCATATAGGCAGGCTACAATGTCTACGTGTTATTATCTGAGTTTTCTCATGTTACAGATAGAATACAACTTGGAAAAGAAAAGGCCTGGCTACGCATGAAGAAAAGTTGTGGAATAGATGAATGGATCCATGCAAGTTGGTTAAATTGTTCCTGACTGGAATGCAAGTTTCCTTGTTATAGTATGTTTCCCATATCTTTCTTGTAATCCATGCAGCTTAATATGTATTTTATACATGTGCCAAGGTCTTATAATAGAGAAGCATGTAGGAAGGATCGATGAGACACACCAACTTTCATTCACATAATATAGATGCTTGAATAGGGTTATACATTTTTCCATATGGTATGTTTGAGCTTTTCTATTGTTATTTAGAGGCTAGCAATCACGTCACTTGTTTAAAATGGTATTACGTAATAGTAAAAATTACCGAGTTTTGCTGTGACCAAGTATACAGTTTCCATTGAGCAATAAAAAAGAACAACGTAAAATTATGGACTGTGTGCGTATGACTGAGTAAAAGTAATTATCAACAAAAAAATTATCAAGCAAAAATACATCACAATTTAACACCTACAACTATAGACTAAAGAAACGTATGTCATACATAAAGTATCTGTACAATTTTGCATATAAATAAAGAAATACTGATAAACTTACTGACTCATAGATCATCCACATCATAAAGATCAGGTAGGAGCTTCTTTTCGGAAGTAGAGCTTTCCTTTGACTCGTCCATATAAAGTGATGAATCTGCCCATGGAGCATCAGTTGAGATACTCCTTGGGCCTAGACTATCTGCTGAGATGGTGGAAACTTGTGTCTGACTGTCGTGTGACATCATGTCAAAGGCCTTGAACCTCATGTCTGGCGGGTTTCCTGCGCCTAGGTTGATCATTGGTGGTTGAACTGGAATTTTACCATCCAACATTTTGACCACTGATGACATTGGTGGCCTTAAGGTAGGAGATGGGTTGGTGCATAGGAGAGCTATGTTCAGCATTCTCAATGCTTCGTCTTTTGAGTATTTTCCAAGACTGGGGTCCACTAGTTCTAAAAGACTTCCGTGCTCTTGCAGGACATATGCCTTAACAAAGGAAAATGGAAGTTATCAGATGATTGATTTGACTTGGTTTTTGTTGTATGCCAAATGGGTCAAAAGGGTGGAAAGTTGTCCAAAGTCTACTTATAATTAGGAGATATTTTAAAATAAAAAAAATAAAAAAATAAAAATAAAAATAAAAAAATCTTAAGTTCTTAAAGTGTGTTTTCTAATTTAGGGAGAAAAAACTTTGGTTTCAACTCTAACGAGATGCAAAATACTGTCTAAATATTATAAAATGAAGTTAATTTAGTAAGATTACTGGTTACTACACACTATATCAGGTGAACAAAGTCAAAATGGTCAATTTACCAACAATTTAAACTCTTTAGAAAGTAGGAGCAGTTTTCTTGAATTATATCTGTCAAAAGTATGTTACCCTAGTATGCATTTTTCCCTATTAGTAACTCTGCAATGTCCTGAATTGTTCGTTTTCAGAGATTTCGAGTATTATTGTAATAGTATTGCTTTTGTTATCCTGATTAACTAACTATTAAAAAGTTATAAATGGTGGACAAAATATTGCTATGTGAAAACCCAAACCCGTCCTGTACCCTAAGTAATAAGATTTGCTTCAACCAGCACCTGTTTTTTGACCAACTTAACTGACCCACCCATCTTACTGCCATTATATTCAAGAAAAATATTGAACTAACCCAATCAAGGAGGTAGACAAACTCTTCTTTTGGCCTGTAATTAGTATTGCTTTTCCCACTGACAATCTCTAAGGCAACAACTCCGAAACTGTAAACATCTGCTTTATCCGTCAAGTATCCTCTCATTGCATATTCTGGAGCCATATAACCTCTACAAATTTACACCATAAATGAGTCACATAATGAATCTAGCTATGGTATAAAGAACATATAAGATTTCAAGGATGAAAGCTCACATTGTTCCAGCAATGCGTGTACTGATATGAGTATTCTCTTCTTCATCTAGTTTTGCTAAACCAAAATCTGATATCTTAGCATTAAGATCCTTGTCAAGAAGCACATTAGTAGCCTTTATATCTCGGTGAACTATTTTCAACCTTGATTCTTCATGTAGATAGGCTAAGCCCTTTGCTATTCCCATACATATCTTCTTTCTTGTGGACCAATCCAAATTAAGCTTCTGGTCCTCACGACCTATAAAAAATAACAAATTGTAAATTTTTCACAGATTTGATATAGAACTGGGAAATATAAGGATGGGGAAGTATCTACCAAAAAGAGCCCGTGCAAGACTGTTATTTATCAGGTATTCATATACTAGTAACAACTCTTTTCCTTCAATACAACAGCCATAAAGCTTAACAAGATTTGGATGCTGCAAAGCCGATATCATGCCTATTTCAGTAACAAATTCACGGTTCCCCTGTTTTGATCTGGCAGAGAGTTGCTTAACAGCGATCTCGGAACCATCTGGCAGTACACCCTGCAAATGAAATGGATTTATTTTCGGTTTAACTGGCTAAAAATATAAGTAACAGAATCAGATTCAAGGGATCATGTTTACCTTGTAAACTGGTCCAAAGCCTCCTTCACCGATCTTATTAGCAGAATCAAAGTTATGTGTGGCAGATTTGATTTGTCGCAGACTAAAATAACCCGTCTGTAATTCAAGTGCACGGAGCTCTGTGACAAGGACAATGATCAGCTATAAATGGGTTCTTATGTTACAGTATTTCTTATTTATTTTACGCAAGTCTAATAAAATAATTTACCAAATAGGGGGAACAGGTTCAAAAGATTGAGCGTCGCTCAAGTATATTTTTAATGCATACCACCTCCTAACTAAGTCTTATTCAAAGATTTATTTTACAACGCAATAATATATTTTCTTTATTCATAATTTTATAGTAATTATACGTAAACTTGTGCTGTGGACATGTATGATACTGTGATAATTTGCAGGTTTGTAGGGATATATGAAACTTCCCTTAATTATATATAAGAAATCTTACTAAAATTTTACCGAAAACGGGTTGACATGTCAACCTTGTTGGAAATGTATATATTTACAAACATGTGAATGTCCGGATTCGAACTCGTGACCACGGGATTGCACACATTAGCGAATGAGAATTAAAGTTAATAATTAATGTTTATGTTTACGATTAATTATTACACATTAAGTCCGGTTAACGATCGTTAAGTATTTAACGGAAAAATGACTAACGACCGTTAAATGGAAAAGAGAAGGACTAGAAATGGAAACTTGGAAAAGTTATGGAATGGGCTTTGGGCTTGCTTTGGTGGCCGGCCATAGGGGCTAAGAAAAGCCTAATCCTCTAACTTGTTCCCTAAGTTTACCTACTAGTATATATAGAGGGGTAGGTTCTAGGGTTTCATACACTTGTGCATTGAATTAACCCTAGATCTCCTCTCTTCTCTTTCTTTTGCATAGCTCGGCCGAACACCCCATTTGTTAGGGAGTTTGGTTTTGTTTTTGCATATACGAGGGCTTGTGTTAGATCTAGCAATCGCTTGATTCGTTTGGTTAATTCGTGTGTACAAGAACGTGGTTGTAAGACATTATTCTTACACAAATAAGTACTTCTTGTAAGAAAAAGGAGAATCCTAAGAAGGAAAGCGTGCAGCTGTCATCCCACCAGCTGTGCTCGCTATACAGGGTGGTAGGGTGAATAAGCCTAAGCCGCAAGCAGATAAGAAAGGGAAAGGAAAAGGAAAGGGGAAACAAGTTGTCATCCCACCAGCTCCTAAGAAGAACCCTGGAAAGAAAAAGGAGAATCCTAAGAAGGATTTGTCTTGCCACCACTGCAACTCACCAGGTCACTGGAAGCGGAACTGTCCAGTTTATCTGAATGAGTGCCTTCAGAATAAAAATAAGATGGTGCCTAGCTCATCAGGTATTTTTATGTTTGAATTATTTTCTTTTCCTCATAAGTTAAATTCCTGGATATATGATACAGGATGTGGTACTCACATCTGTAATACATCGCAGGGACTTAGAGGGGCGAAGAAGCTGACCTGTGGAGAGAGATACTTGTACGTTGGAAATGGAAAGCGTGCAGCTGTCGAAGCCATAGGGACTTTTGATTTAGTGTTGCCTTCGGGCTTAATTTTAGAACTAAATAATTGTCATTATGCACCCTCCATTGTTAGGGGTGTCATTTCAGTTTCTTTGTTAAAAGATATTGGTTTTGTGCACACTTTTACCAGTTATGGAATTTCAGTTTCTTTAAATAATGTTTTTTACTTTAATGCAATTCCTATGCTTGGTGTGTTTGAAATTGATATGGATGGTTGTATATCCAATGAAAATAATTCGTTGTATAGCATTAGCAATAAGAAGAGCAAGTCGAACTGTGACTCTTCTTATCTTTGGCATTGTCGCCTTGCCCATATTGGCAAGAAACGCATGGAAAAGCTGCAACACGATGGGCTTTTACAAACGGTCAATGATGAATCATTTGACAAATGCGAGTCTTGCATTGCTGGGAAGATGACAAGGAAACCTTTTTCACCACAAGTGGAAAGGGCTTCTGATCTACTTGGATTGATACACACTGATGTGTGTGGTCCACTTAGACATGTGTCAAAACGTGGTGCTGTCTACTTCTTAACCTTTACGGATGATTTCAGTCGTTATGGTTATGTTTATTTACTTAAACATAAACATGAAGTCTTTGAAACATTTAAGGTTTTCAAAAGTGAAGTAGAATTACAACTTGAAAAGAAGATTAAAGCTCTTCGATCCGATAGAGGTGGTGAGTATATAAGTCAAGAGTTCAAAGATTACTTAGCTGAGTGTGGAATTATCCAGCAGCTCACATCTCCTTATACTCCACAACAAAATGATGTATCTGAAAGGAGAAATCGTACCTTACTTGACATGGTACGATCAATGTTTGAACTTACGACTCTACCTTTTACTTTTTGGGATTATGCCCTTGAAACTGCTATTCGCATTTTGAATATGGTTCCAACTAAGAAGGTTGTTAAAACTCCATATGAAATATGGACTGGAAAAGCTCCCAACTTTTCTTACTTAAAGGTCTGGGGATGTGAAGCGTTTGTTAAACGTGACACACCTGATAAGCTCCAAGCCAGATCTGTTAAGTGTATCTTTGTAGGATACCCTAAGGAAACTATGGGTTACTACTTTTACTACCCAGCTGAGAACAAAGTCATCGTGGCTAGGTATGGAGATTTCCTTGAAAGGAATCTCATATCTCAAGAACTCAGTGGGAGAGTATATGATCTGGAATATGATCAAGAAGATACAACACCTTCTGAAACCACTAGCCAACTTCAAGAAGAACCTGAAAGCTTAGGTGCTCCTCCTGAAGTTGTTCCCATTCGTAGGTCTGAAAGGACTATACGTGCACCTGACCGTCTATGTCTTAACGTAGAGGTGGAGGAAAATATAGTTGGGGATCTTAATGAACCTGCCAACTATAAGGCTGCCATGGCTGATCCTGAAAAGGATAAATGGCAGATTGCTATGAATGGGGAAATGCAATCCATGAAAGATAATGATGTATGGATTGAAGTTGACCTTCCTCCCAAGGCTAAGGTCGTTGGGAGTAAGTGGATCTTCAAAAAGAAAACTGACATGGATGGCAATGTACATACCTACAAGGCTCGTCTGGTGGCTAAAGGTTTTACTCAAACCTATGGCATTGACTACGAGGAGACATTCTCTCCTGTAGCGGACATAAGAGCTATTAGGATTCTCATAGCTATAGCTGCACACTATGACTATGAGATTTGGCAAATGGATGTCAAAACTGCTTTTCTGAATGGCCGTCTAGATGAAGACATCTATATGGCACAACCAGAAGGGTTTGTGAATCCATTATTTCCTAACCGTGTATGCAAACTTAAAAGGTCCATTTATGGACTAAAGCAAGCATCAAGGCAATGGAATAAAAGATTCGATGGAGAAATCAAAAGTTTTGGATTTACTCAGAATCTTGATGAGCCATGTGTATATCACAAAGCTAGTGGGAGTCGTGTTACTTTCCTTATTCTGTATGTCGATGACATATTAATCATGGGAAATCATATACCAAGTCTAAATGAGGTGAAAGCCTATCTTGGTAAATGTTTTTCGATGAAAGACTTAGGGGAAGCAGTATATATACTCGGAATCAAGATCTACCGGGATAGATCAAGGCGGCTAATTGGTTTAAGCCAAAGTGCTTACATTGACAAAATATTGAAGAGATTCAATATGCAAAATTCCAAGAAGGGATTTTTGCCAATGCAAGTAAATCATGGTTTGAGCAGCCAAGGCTGTGCTTCAACACCTGCAGAGGTGGCGCGTATGAAGAAAGTTCCTTATGCTTCGGCTGTAGGATCTATCATGTACGCGGTACGATGCACAAGGCCTGATGTGGCGTTTGCTCAAAACTTGACCAGTCGGTATCAACAGAATCCGGGTGAAATTCACTGGACTGCTGTTAAGCATATTCTCAAGTACCTTAGGGCTACAAGAGATATGTTCATAGTGTATGGAGGAAATCCAGAAGCAGAACTGTCTGTTACAGGTTACTGCGATGCATCCTGGAAGTGTGACAAAGATGATACGAAGTCTCAAACGGGTTACATTTTTGTCATCAATGGAGGTGCTGTGGATTGGAAGAGTAAGAAACAGACAACACTTGCGATGTCTGCTACAGAAAGTGAGTACATAGCAGCGTCTGAGGCTGCCATGGAAGCTGTTTGGATAAGGAAATTTGTTTCGGGGCTTGGTGTTATGCCGTCGATTGAAAATCCTATTAAAGTATATTGTGACAATTCAGCTGCAATTACTTTTGCCCATGAACCTGGAGTCATGAAGGGCACCAGACACTATCCTAGACAATATCACTATGTTCGAGAGCAAGTCGAGATAGGTGAAATTGAGTTGCTCAAAGTTCACACAGATGATAACCTAGCAGATCCGTTAACGAAGGCCTTGCCTGGTGAAAAACTTAATCATTTGTCTGATAAGTTTGGACTTCGTTTAGCTAGTAGTTTCATGCCCATCTGTGACTAAGTATTTTAGATAAAAGGATATTGTAAACATTATTATTGAAATGAAATAAAGTATTTTTGTTATGTTTATTATTCATTTATTATGATGTTGTCCTATATTTACATGTTTAAATCCTTGAATAACTTAAGTTATTCTAAATAGTCCGTTGTCAATCAATAACATGGGAATGATATTGAATTAAGACAAATCTGAGTATTAGTTAGAATATACTTGAAAGTATATTGATGCGTAGCATGACTAATTTCAGATGATATTCAATGAATTGAATATAGGACTTATCCCACCCACATGATGATACTTTATGGATCTTTGTCATTAAGTATATCATGGATATTTATCCTCTGACTTGAGATACAAGAGATATGTCATGGATGTAGTGCATTTTTGTGAAGCAATCTAACGCTACACGTAACTGGTAGTTATAAGGGTTGTTTTCAGAAGTGTTGCGAAATTTATGAATCCTGCTTGTAGTCAAAATGGGATTTGTTTCCTTCAAATTCATTTTGAAGTATAATACTATTGGGCCCCTCGTAGGATTGTTAAGATATTTGTATGGCCATACCCAAGGTCTTCTGTTCAGAAGAATTGGTAATCTTACTCAATCATATAAAGCGAGAAACAGAATAGTTAATTAAGAAATGAGTAAGATCCATATTCTTATTAACATGGTATTAGAAACAAAAGGATGAATATGATGATGAATCATCAAACTTGGTTTTTCTCCAGAAAACCATACACGAGTTGTACTGGGGGTATTGGCGTGTTGCTAGACACTAACCAATGTCATTTCACGTTTTGTAAACATATCCAAGTGGGAGCTATTGGAAATGTATATATTTACAAACATGTGAATGTCCGGATTCGAACTCGTGACCACGGGATTGCACACATTAGCGAATGAGAATTAAAGTTAATAATTAATGTTTATGTTTACGATTAATTATTACACATTAAGTCCGGTTAACGATCGTTAAGTATTTAACGGAAAAATGACTAACGACCGTTAAATGGAAAAGAGAAGGACTAGAAATGGAAACTTGGAAAAGTTATGGAATGGGCTTTGGGCTTGCTTTGGTGGCCGGCCATAGGGGCTAAGAAAAGCCTAATCCTCTAACTTGTTCCCTAAGTTTACCTACTAGTATATATAGAGGGGTAGGTTCTAGGGTTTCATACACTTGTGCATTGAATTAACCCTAGATCTCCTCTCTTCTCTTTCTTTTGCATAGCTCGGCCGAACACCCCATTTGTTAGGGAGTTTGGTTTTGTTTTTGCATATACGAGGGCTTGTGTTAGATCTAGCAATCGCTTGATTCGTTTGGTTAATTCGTGTGTACAAGAACGTGGTTGTAAGACATTATTCTTACACAAATAAGTACTTCTTTGGTTTGCTTTGCTCGAGGGTGGTTTGCTTTGCTCGAGGGATTTGATATTCGCAAGAGGTACGTTACGCATACTTTTCAGTTAATTAATTTATTTGTTATGGTCTTAAGTCTTCCGCTGTGTACTCTTGATGTCTTTATGTTTTAGTATATTTTATATATCATAAACTCTACAAACCTGTCCCGGTCCATTTCAACAAGTGCTTAAAAATGACTCATTTCACCAATTTGAGCTGTTACCCACCCACCTTGCTGCTTATAACTAGAACCAGCTTGTATACACAATCTCTTGTATATTGTTCTTACCTTTATCTTCTTTGTCCCCTCCTATATAACCTCTCCACCAAAGCACAGCTAAAATTAACCCAACAAATGCACACGAACCAATCACAATACCAGCTATAGCTCCAGCAGAGAGTCCTCCTGTACCGACATCGAAGTCTGCAAAAGAGAGAATAAACAAGTTACATTGGCTCTTTAAAGTGAGAACTTTGAAAAAATACATCAAAATGAAAGGATAAAAACTAACTTGGTGTTATTGTGATAGCGGATATAAGTGGTCCATATACACCTCGATCTGGAATTGCAGTAGTCCCTTTTCCTGCCCAGTACAAGTGGATATCTATAGTGCTACCGTTAACAATAATATTATCGAAATCTTTGTAGATATCCTTTCCAACACCGTTAGCTGCTTCCACGATGTTAAAATCTTTCAAATACCGAACCCCCTATGTGAAAAAAGCATAAGTCTTAGTAACTAGTTCTCAAATTTAGTTATACAATCTATCTAAAAAAATCTGGCAAATTGCGTAAGAAGGTAAAAATTTGGACTGAATTTTATTTTGGGTAACAAACTTTATTTGCACTCGCGAATTTTTATGAAAGTTAGCTTTTTGCGAGTGACTGATTACCAGATCCGAAATCAGACCAACATTCTTTACCAATTATGCAATTTTGTCCCAACAAAAAAAATTGGCATATCGCTTACTTGGATTGATACATCGAAATAGCGTCTTCCTAGACTACTAAATGTCATGTCATCGGTATAACTTATTTCAGCAAAGTGAAGCCTCACTTTATAACTCCCTTTCCGCATACACAGTCCAAAGTACCGGAGTGAAGTAGGAGAAACACGAGCTGTTCTATAAATATCACCACCTGTGACATTTGGCGTGCTTGCAAAAAATGGTGCATCGTCATTGCCCAAGAAAACACCATTCGTGCTATAGGCCCATCTCTCCTGATTAGAGTAAAAGTATGATTGCTCGCTGGTTAAATCTTCTTCGTATTCTTGTCCATCAAATTCTGTTCTTCTTCCACCACAATTGATAAATAAAGAATGATCTGCAATGTAAGATGCATTTATTAAGATGTAAAGGGTAAAAGAGGTATCTAGCAAAAATAGAGGTGGCAATATCAACCCATATACTTATGAACCGGTCGGTTTGAGTGGTGTTGTTATCCCAAATGTATCAAATCGAATTATTTAGTTCATAGTAAAATGGGTCAAAAGTCACTCAATGTGAATTGTAATGCATATAACCAATATATTGTAATTATTAAAAATATAATTATTTTAACAAAATAGTAGTTATAGCTTTAAATATATTAGAATTAAGGTGGACAAGGTGTTTGTAGGCCAACCTGACCCGGCCCACTAAGACGCGCACTAAAATACCTGTTTCAACCGAGACCTTTTTGACCCATTAACTTACCACCCCATTTTCACCTGTACAGAAATTATAGAAATGGTAAACATAATTCTTCAGTCTTACAGTTGGGGTTTCTGCTGCAAGTAAGTTGGTCTGACAAACACCAAGCATCTCTATAAGATAAAATCATGTTAGGTCACATCAGTATCAACATTCAAAAGTGTGTGTAGATCTGTGATGGAACATACTTGTTATTTTCAGCTGAAGATGAAAGGGCTGAAACTAAATTCCTGTGGTAAAAATACCAAGTGATAAGGACCACAGACAGTAATGTTCTAATATAGTTATAAGTAGGACAAAAAAAAAAAGCTTACAAGCTCGATGACTGACAATTCCATGGTTGAGTCCGTGTAAAATTGTTGTAAGATATATCACTGCAATAAAATTCGAAAGTGATAAAGTTACTAATCTCTATTCTACAATCAAAGATACTGAAAACATATGAAGAGGAATCACTTACTTCTTTTCTTTGCTGCTAAATATCCATCCAGGAATATCTCCAGATAGAAAGTTATTATTCAGAAAACTACATTCAAGGACAACGTTCCATCTTAAATTTTACCCGAAATTAAAATAAATTAACATCTTTCTAAGTAGTTGCATACATGGTATCAATTTTTTGTCTCTGAATCGGATCCGGAATTGGACCGGTCAACTCATTGAAGCTTAGGTCTCTGCAAAACCAATAGTTCAGATGAAGATTTTCATACATAGGATAAAAAAAACTTACAAGATTTTCATCGCATCAAAAGAGTAGAGTAACAATTGAATGCTAAAAACTAACTTACAAGAGCTTCATAGAACTCATGTCTCCAATGTACTCAGGTATTGGACCAGTAAGCAAACAATTTCTCAAGCTCCTGAGTAGAGAAAGTACTTAGAAATATTTTTAAATAGAAAAGAACGTATCATTTCAATTTCTGTCATGTAAGTTAAACAATTATATAAACTCACAATCTAGTCATCTTTGTCATATCTTGAAGATTAGGAAATGGAGACTTTGTTGATCCAGCCAAATCAGTTATCCTCCTGGCAACCATAACACATACATAACGTTAGTTCAAGACTCAAATCAACAAAAATAAACAGGAGGTTCAAGTATGTGCTCACAATTCCTTCATTTTTGTCAGCAGAGATATTGTAGAAGGAATCGGGCCTTCCATTGAAGTTCCTTGCAAATCACTGTGAAATAAATTCATTTAAGATTACGATTTTAGATTTTAAACCATTAACAAATAAAAGCAAAATTATACTCACAGTCTCTCGAGGTTTGTCCAGTTTCCGATAAAATCAGGTATCCTCCCAGATAAATTACTCCCGTCTATCCTACTGCAAGAAGAAAATAAAATATTCACTAACATGGTAATTAAGAATCCGTATATCTGTTACACTGTCAAAAGAAAAAAAACTAAGAACTCTATAACTTACAAATCTGTTAAATTGGCCAGATTGCCATACAATGCTGGTATGGTTCCTGTAAAATTATTTGCAGATGCAAGGCTGAAAAAAAGTAGTTTATCGTAAATAATTCAAAGATGCTAACTTTATAGATCAATCTATTATTGAATGACGAACAAAATAAAAACAAAGGTAATCTTACAATCTTCTTAAGCGAGGCAAACGACCAATATTTAGAGGAAGTTGTCCTCCAAGCAAATTGTCTTCCACGACTCTGTTATAAAGGTCAAACTGTAAATATCAGTGTCAGGTCTCAAATATGATAGACTTTTAAAGTAAGAAACTTTACTTACAGCTCCTCAAGTGTAGAAATATCACCTATTTCTTCCGGTATGGAACCACTGATGCGGTTTCCCAAAATACTCCTGTGGAGAAAAAGAGTCATTAACACAATCACCACATTTGGGTAAAAATTCAGGAAAATAGAAGGAGCGAGTAACTCTTACAAAATGGTAAGTTGAAGCTGACCGAGACGTGCGGGAATAGTGCCATTGAGATAGTTACGAGATAGTTCTCTGTTTAACAGTGCAAAACTCAATTGATGTCATTTCTCGGTAAGTGAGTTAGCATGAATCCATTTAATATACCCATATAGTCATATACCACAAAATTAATCACTACATACATTTCTCGCAGAGAAGTGAGATTTGCAAATTCTTCAGGTATAACTCCTGTCAAATTGAGTCCTTTTAACTGGCTGCAGTTTAATACAAGTATAAAGAAATTACCAAAAATACTGATTAGCACCAAAATATAATGGACAAGAAAGCATTCTAATCAAGTATATGGATTTCAAATAAAAGCAATTACTAAACCAAGTACAAATGTACGATATACATTTACTTATGGTATAATTATCTATTTATCTAGCAAATGTGCAATGTTATTCATTCGGCTAATTTCATATATTAAATTGTAATTTAGTCCATACCAAAAAACTGAGTGATTTAACTAATGTAGATACGTACATGTTTGTTATGTGGCAGACAGTGGTATTACAGCTGCAAGTTACGTTGCTACCAAATTGAATAAGCCCTTTGTCGTTCAAGGTTTTTGTCTGATTAAGTCCTTTACCCGTGCTACACGAGTCACTTGTAGGTTGCCAACCGCTATATCGCAGCTTTGAGGCTATCACCTTTAGAGCTTCCACTGTTACAAACAGAAAAGGTTGATAAGCTATAATCGGCATAACATATATTGTGTCATTACTATTATTAATATTACCATCCTCATGTGTTCACTTCTAAGATACGGTCTACGTTTGTCAATTTTTCAACAACAACTCACATGCTTTTACTTTTCATAATTATGCGAATCGAATAGAAGCTTTTAATGCAATCTTAAACTTTCATAAGAAGTTAAGTAAAAATTCTCATTAGAAGCTCATTTGTTAAGCAACTATGTAAAAGTCAGCAACTACATTATATTGAGTTAATTATTTACTAGATTGGTGGAAAATAACAAAGTTTGTTATGTTATTTTAAAAAGGGTTTTGACCGTACAATAGCAACGTACTTTTTCAAATGTACCGATCTAGTACGCGTACTATTTTTTGTCCCACTTAATGTTACGAACTTTCTGTTTTTGTACCAATCTACCCCATCAAACTTGTTTAACCGGCACCAAAACTTTTTTTTGCCCATTTTCACACGTTCTTGTCCGTTTTGCACGTTTTTGTCCGTTTTTACACGTTTTCGCACGTTATCACACGTTTTCATCCGTTTTTGTACGTTTTCGTTCGTTTTCGCACGTTTTCGTCCGTTTTCGCACATTTTCGCACGTTTTCACACAAATGGACAAACATCTGCAAAACCAGGCGAAAAAATGTAAAAACGAATAAAAATGCGTAAAAACGAACAAAAACGGGCAAAAACGGACGAAAACGTCCAAAAATGGACGATAACGTGCGAAAACGTTCAAAGGAAGTAAGCTGTTACTCTTATCACAAGGCGAAAACATGTAAAAACGAATAAAAATGCTTAGAAACGAACAAAAACGGACGAAAACGTGCAAAAATGGACGATAACGTGCGAAAACGTTCAAATGAAGTGAGATGTTACTCTTATCACAAGGCGAAAACATGTAAACGAATGAAAATGTGTAAAAACGAACAAAAATATGTGAGAACGGATGAAAAACATGCAAAAGCGTGTGAAAATGTGCAAAAACGGACGAAAACGGACGAAAACGGATGAAAACCTGTGAAAATGAAAATACGTTATATTAAGTGGGACAAAAAATAGTACGCGTACTAGATCGGTACATTTGAAAAAGTACGTTGCTATTGTACAGCCAAAACGCTTAATAAAAAATGTCAAGTATGATGCATAGCCGGTTTCCAAACTTTTTTCCCGGTAGCCGGTCACTTATGGGTAGATTGGAACAAAAACTGAAAGTTCGTAACATTAAGTGGGACAAAAAATAGTACGCGTACTAGATCGGTACATTTGAAAAAGTACGTTGCTATTGTACGGCCAAAACCCTTTTAAAAATTGTTTTGCTAATATTTGCATCGCTAGTTATATGTTTAGCTCTTTATATATTGAAAGTTCAAGTTAATTAATACCAAATTTCTATATATTAAAAGTATTGTGTCCTAATGATACTTGAGAGAAGCTTCTCAACCAAATGATTGTGGTTCAACTCATGCTTATAAATGTGAGATAGTTGTAGTGTATAATTTGTGAGATAGTTAGTTGCCGTTCTAAAAATAATAATAATAAAAAATGAAAAAGTTATATCTAAAGTAATTTTAGAGTTTAATTAATATTTATTAAATGAATTTGTTTCAAAAGAATATTTGATGTGAATTACTAGTACATCTTATGGGTCACATATTGGCCAATGTGATATGTTCAAATTTTTAAAAAGGTTTTAGACTTTTAAGAGGATATTCCAACTTAAACCTAACCCCACGTGTCCCACGTGATAGGGCCCCAAGAGCCAACTATAGAAACCTGTCAAGGCAAGCCTTAATTGCATCTAGATTGGTGGAAATACAGTAACAAAGTTTGCATGGTTGACTAAAACAACACGTTAAGGCAAGCCTTAATTGCATCTAGATGCCAACATCAAATTGGCCAATGTGATATGGTCAAATTTTAATTTTTTGAACGAATGATATGGTCAATTACATATAGAAAAAAAAAAAAAAAAAAAAAAAAAAAAAAAAAAAGACACAAACCATGTTCTTTAAAGTTTAAAACCAGCCATAGGCTTTACAAGTCAATGACATCAAAAACAATTTGGATCAAATCAGTCATGGGCCAAAATTGACAAGTCATTTTGTAATTTTCTAGCAAATGTAATTTCTTAAATCTATATATTATATGTAGTATTTTCTGGCGAGAGTTTTTAGGTTCAAGCGTTACTAAACATAAATATTCAGACAATTAAGATTGCCATTACAAGATGTCTTGATTAGGCAGGCCGGCAATCTGACTGAGTAATCGCACTCCTCAAATAACAGCCAAATAACATTATCGGAAAAATACTTCATCTGTCTACTGTTTGACAAAGAAAAAAAATATAGTAGTATATACCAAGTGGCATATTAAGGCTGACATGTTACTGAAAACACGTTATCTCATATCAATAATTATGGATGCCGACTTCAATAGGGACGCAAGTTGGAATTTACTGAAAGGGTGATCCTACATTAAATAGTGTATGTCGTTGGACCATGGAGGTTTACAAGTATCAATCAAAAAAGAAAAAGTTTAGTATTATGTCATTTTCCGTGCTTGTTTTCACCTTTTTCATGATTCTTATCCGATCATAACTATTCATAAGTAATACTTGCTTAACAACAACCCTTAGAGCAGAGGGTGTCATAATCTGTGTCACGTCAGCGCCATATAAGTTTTAACTTTTTCACTTTAACGCACTCTTAACTTGGGACGCTGTGTTACCCTCTTAACTCAACTCAATGGGACGGTGTGGTTAACGCACCTTGGCGCCGGCGAGTTAAGCCTTAACGCAAGATGGTGCGTTACCACACCTTATGCTCTTATAGCTGTTAACTATACCGCTGACGAAGCAAAATACACAAAAGTAACTCTCACGAAATGTTTATGATTTCTATATTGAGAATTATCAAAGAATGAAGATATCTATGCTACAGTAATCATCTCATATAACTGCTGATAATTTGCAAAAGTCTTCAATTTATTTATTTATTTATTTATTTATTTTTTTTGAAAGGCTAGATTTTATGCAAAACTTCTGATCTTGTCACTACTAAAAAATATCTTGCAACTTGAGCAATAATAAAAACAAACATTTATCACGTTCATTCGAATCTTGGCAACTTTCTTTAGAAAATATAATCATTTATACAAAAAAAAGTTTAAAAAAAGTACGTAATCAAAACTTTTTATGCTCGTAACAATTTTCTAAACTAACATGTTCGTTGTCTCTTAATATCCGTACAGTTACATTTTGCAAATTTTATTCTATAATGAGCTCCAAAAAAGCAGTTACATAACTTCCAAAACTTAATTACAGATACTACTCTATTAACAAAAAATGAACATGATATAAATAAACTGATAGAAAAAGATGCATACCTTCTTCATCAGGCAAAAGTTGACCATCAGATCTACGTAAACTCATACTTAACAAAAATATAACCATCAACAGCTTGTATCTAGACTCCATAATGTAACTTACGCTCATCAAACTTGATTACCCTGTGTTTGTGTGTGTGTGTGTGTGAGATGAATGATCGGAAAATAAGGCGGGAAGATAACCGGCGAGTACGGTTATGGTTTCTTATTTTTAGTACACACACTGAAACGCAGACAAAAATAGAGCGAGCACAATGAATTGAAAACCAAAATGGAAAAGCAGTTGTTAAACATAAAGTGTTTATATGGGGGTTACATTTAGGAATAATTACAAGTTGGACCTTGTATATGCTTCTATTTTACTGTTTGGACCTTTCAGAATATGTCATAGTAGGGCTGAGCATCAAAGGTCCAAAACCGAACCGGACCGACAAAACCGACTGAACCGACAAAAATCGAGCCGACCCGACAGCCCATCGGTTCGGTTCCAGTTTCATGTTTTACATGTTTTCGGTTTCGGTTCGGTTTGGCCCAAAACCGACAAAAACATACCTAAATACATCTAAACCGAACCGAACCGACGGCCCGTCGGTTTGGGTCGGTTTTGGACCGACGCTCAGCCCTATGTCATAGTGGTGTTCATTGGTTGGGTTGTCGAGTTTTTGGGTAGTACGATTCGGGTTTAATTGGTTTGAAAATTCCAAAAGACAAAACAAAAACTAAAACTAATCCAATTTTAGAACGGATAAAGCTAAACCAAACACCAATTAGATTTCAGTTTGATTTCGAATAAAAGAAGAAAAAAAAAACAGATTCTAGACTTATAACATAATCTTGTTAAATACAGTAGTTGATAAACACATCAACTTATGCCAGAAAACCTAAGAGTAAAGCATTTGAATATATATTAGAAAACTTGATTCTAGGATTTTTTAGTTTAAAAGATATATTTTGAATTTAAGACTCTTGGTTGGATTAATTTTTTGTCAAACCATAAACCAATCTAAACACTAATTAAATGCTTGGTTCGGTCTCAACTCATATCATACACCAATTACAAATTTCGGTTCGATTTTACTCGATTTCAAGCTGATTATTTACAATTTATTCGGTGTTAAACCAAATGCTAAACACCCCAAACTATGAATCTTTGTATGCCGAATCATTTGAGTTATTTGTTGATTTTTCGAAATATATGTAACATCAATTTTGTTAAGTTATCATTGATGATTCAAGAAACTACAAACCGAAAAAAAAAATTCAACATCATGAATTTATATTTATAATAGACATAATAAAGAAAAAGCTTTGTGTTCGGCAAACTTATTAGTAGCAATTGTGAGTATTAAATGTTTGCTTTGCCAAATCGTTTGATAGTGTAGTTGTTTTATACGATTATAAAGTATAAAATGTGTAAAAGTTTAACTTCGTGTAGCGTTTTAAAATAATCACAACACCAATTAAGCACTCATTGCAAACTAGTTTTTAGTTTCAGATACTAAATAGTAAACGCTAAATGCTATTAAAACTCCTTGTCAAACATACTCAAACAATTAACAATGGTCTCGAATGGTTTAAGACATATAGACGTGTAATAATATACAGTACTTGTTTGAAGAGCTCAAGCTAAGAAATTAAAGTTTGTATGAGGACCAAAGTTGTACTTATCATGTAGATTTAAGTTATTTTCATGTTAGACCGAGTGTTATGGTAATCAAACTCACCACCTCCACGTTAGCGTCACATTATCAATCAACATACTATCAGCCGATCAACAAACATACAAATGATCACATCAAACGAAAAAAATATAAAAATACCTTGTTTTATACTCCATAAACATACAACAAATAAAAATAAAAAATAGTTTGGTGGTCTCAATGACAAAATTAGTTTACCACATACAGTTGGTCTTTGTGTTATGGTGATGGTGCGTTGTTGGTAGCACCACCAGGTGGTCGACTACTACCATAACGCCATGTCTTATTGCCGTTATTGTTAACTTTTGACAAGCCATCGATTATGAATGCTTGACTTTTTAGCTAATTAAATAATGAGATTAAATAATTGTTTT
Source organism: Chrysanthemum seticuspe (assembly GCA_019973895.1). NCBI lineage: Eukaryota > Viridiplantae > Streptophyta > Magnoliopsida > Asterales > Asteraceae > Chrysanthemum > Chrysanthemum seticuspe. The sequence continues at coordinate 313,187,021 of BPTQ01000007.1, forward strand.
AAAGTTTTTAATTAATAAACGAGCTTTCATACTAGGGTCCTGTCCTTGTCGTCTTTTAATTACTCTGGTACCTTTTTTTAATGTTCTTTTGGTTTGCGTTTAACGTTTCAAAAGCTATTCTAAATTTCTTATTTGCCATATTTGATTGTTTTCTTGGTGTTCTTTTATTTTTATTTTTAATATCATATAATCTTTTTTATCTTAATGATGAAACTTTTCCAAGTACTTTATGAATCAATTTCGGATCTAATGATTTTTGCTTTTGCATATCCCACGTTAAAGTCAATACTATATTAATGGTTGTCTTGTGTTTTAATAATGTTCTTTGTTTTATGATATTTTATTCTGATTATTTCGACAACCTAATTACCGTAGCCTACTTTTCTCACTTGAACTAGGTTAAGCAGAAATCATGGATTAAACCGAACCGTAAACTGGCAACCGAACTAAACATATTTTGATCCGTCTACGGTTCACCTTTTTATTAATATTAGGTATTTGGTCTGATCTAGTCCGGTTTGATCTATACAAAACCACGGCCAATATGTTTTGTTAGACCAGACCTAACCGACAAATATGACTGAACCGACAGACTATCTTGCCCTTAAAATGTACGTTTATACTAGATCTTGATTCCTCCAACTAATATTGCAATACTAGGAATATTCTTTCTCATATATCACTACCGATCTATGAATCATGTCATATGCTTTATACTTTTAGTTAAATGATCTAAATCGAAAAAAGATTTATTCTTCATCTTCTTCATTAATTTCATTCAAACATGATACTTCAGTATATAATACGTCTGTCCAGATCAAACTACATGCATTATACATGATATCTCTTTATTACCTCATCTTTAAAAGAAGCGTGGAATTCTTTAAGCTCGTACCAACCATATTATGATAAAAATATTATATTATATGCATAATATAATATCATTTTCAGCTAGTCTTTCCTCCAAATGGGTTTCTAACATGGCACAAGAAGTGTTTAAAGAATGCAAATGTTTCTTTAAATAATTTAATTTCCATATAAAATATAAGTAATTTTGATAAACATTATAAATTAATAAAATTATTAACAGCAACTAAAAATATGATAATTTTAGTTTATTACCACGGTGACAAAAGTTAGAAATTATGTTTAACTATTAGACACCCGTTACGCACCATCATATTCCATTATTACTCGTATACCTAGTTGGCGGGACGACGGGTTAAATAAAGCCAGTTGCTAGATTTGGTAGATGGTTCTGAGCAAGTAATAAATATTTAACGTGTGTTTGTGTATGTCGTTCCATTCTTTTGAAAACAATTAAAAAAAATAGTAAATTGCAAATTATGTTCTTAAAGTTTGTCATGTTTTGCGAAAAATGTCTATTTTTTTTAATTTGCAAGTTGTGTCCTCACGTTGGCCCTTAAACGTTACTGTAGTTGCAAATTCACGTTTTTTGCTAACGCTCGTTACTAAAACCCGTTAATTAGTCCTCACGTGCGCTACCTTTATGTTGAGGGATAGTTTTTTGAAACAAAGTTTTCAATCTTATATATTTTGCCACTTCCACACCTACACATAATTTCGATCGAACCCTTGCTTCCAACTTCCATATTGTCCAAATTACTTAAATTAACAGTAGATCCAACATGGGTGGCTGGCAAATTAGAACTCGGAGTTCACCGATTTCATATATTGCTGCAATATATGGTACGATTTTTTATTGTACTTTTGATTTGAATGAGCATGCACTGTATATCTTGAAAGTAAAACAAGTTACCTTGATTCATGAAAATGTTGTGGTTGTTTTTTGATTTTGAATTTTTTGTTTCATTTGTTTTATCTTCCCAGATGTGTACCCAAACCTCTTCACTATTCAAACCCACCACTGTGGTGAGTTTTCTGATCCACCTGACAGAGTATACAAGTTTGTTGCGGTTGATCATTTAGACCTAATTGAGTCTGAGAAGTTCTTCATGCACGAGATGGTCCAAATGTTAGCTGAACTGGGTTTGGGTGATAATAAACAGTTGTTGTTTACCCATTTTAGGGTCTTATGATTGTCTTTAGATGATGGATTAGTTCTCTTGATGTCAGATCAGGACGTGCTGACATTGTTAAAATTTGTGCCTAGGTATAAGGAAATAGATGTTTATGTAGAGTCTGATGTATCTTTGGTAGAAAAACATATGATAGAAAAACATATGTTGCTGGTTAGGGGTTGTCAGTCCTCACAGGGCTAGTGATTGAAGAGATTGTTGAGGATAATGTGGTAAGTACACCTGTTAAAAACTGTGGAAAACTAGAAGGGGGTTTGAATAGTTTACCGATTAAAACTTCGTTTTAAAGTATTTACATCGACTTATGTCAATCTATTTGGTATATGTGTTGGATATTGATATATGTGCATATAAGTAAGTATTGTAAAAGATAAAGAGTAAAGTAACACAAAACCACAACACGAGTATTTATAATGGTTCGGCTACAATGACACGTTCCTTGCCCTACTCCACTCCCCGAGTACCCCACTCGAGAGTTTGTAAGCACTACACAACACAAGCTCCTTAATGTGGCGGGGAAGCCTTCACAACGTCGCCTACTCTTTATCCGGTACAAGGCTAGACACCGAGTTCTTCCACGAGGTAGAACAAAACCTATCACAACGTCGCCTAACTTTATCCGGTACAAGGCTAGATATCGAGTTCCATTACAAAGGAGGAACTACTACCCAATACTACACCACAACACAACTACCCTAAAGGAAACACACTCCTTGTTACAACACTAGAAGGATATCAACATCCTTTAACCCAAACTATCTAACTTGTACATCGATGCACCATATCGAATATACAACTTTGGCATCTTTCACTAATGCCTTTAACATGACCCTTTGTCACCTTTCACTAATGCCTTCAACACAACACTTCTATGGAGAGAGGAAAGAACTATAAACAAGATGCACTTCAATGGTCTTGATGATGATGAAGCTTAGCAACTCATGACTTGAGCTTGCACGTCTTCAAGAGGTGGTGATCTCGCCTTTAAGAGGAACCTAGAGAATCACACAAACATATAACTACATAGAATGATCCTTTTGATCAGTGGTTAGAGATGTTAGAATACTGGGAGAAAGTATATCTAATAGTGGTAGTGACAAGAGAGAAATGGCTCACTATTTATAGACAAATTATGTTTACTGTCCCACGGTTCCCACGGATCCCTCCCAGAGGGATCCGGTTCGGGTTGCAAACTGGGTTATGGGTTATAGATTATGGACCATGGGTTATGGGTAATGGATTATGGATACCCAACAAGATGCATGTACCTAGTCATTGGGTTATGGATCTTGGGTCATGGGTCATGGACTTTGGGTCATGGATCATGGATAATACCCAACATGACTTCATGCATGATGTCATGCAATGGGTCATGGGTTATAGGATCATGCTCCATGGGTATGGGTTATGAACTTTGGTTTTTACCCAACAACATTCATTATGCCTAGTCAATGGATCATGGGTCATGAGTTATGGACTTTGGTTTTTACCCATTACTTACCCATTACAACATATACAAGGTACATGTATATTTCTATAAAATGTAAACACTATTTGTTATAAATATGCATTTCTATAAGATGTAAACAATATTACTTTTTAGTGTTTTATAAAAATGCCTTTGGTTTTATATAACTTATTTACTAAACATGTTTTTGTTGTTCCCTATTCACTATCGTTAAAAAAACAATTAAGTACTTAAAACAGTTTAACAGTGAATAATGACTGAAAGTAATGTAAGTAACACACACAAAGTAATTTTCAACATCATATTCTTATTATAAATAAATCAAAAGAATACGTTACCCAAGTACTTGCGGAATAGTACTTGGGATTGAAATGACACAGTTTGGGTGACTCCTCTCTAAGCTCAGGCTAAGTCTGAGCACAACTCTTAGAACCCACTGAGCTAGCTCAAGGATAAAGTTGTATTTGGAGGAGTGAAAAGTTGGCTTGTGTGTATGTGTGTTTTTACAATTCACAAGCTTAAACTTTTCACTCTTCTTCTTATGCTATTTATACAAGTATGATATTTAACTTTAACCTAGAAGACAAAAACATAGATCACAGCAAACACGAATATTGATGTATTCGGTTACTGTTCACCTTTCTATTTATAGTAGGCAGCGAGACTATTTCCTTTGACAGAGAATCGCCGCTTACTATAAATGGGAAGATATGATCTTCATAGATTGAGACTATGTATAAACTGGATAAACACTTGAGGGACTTAGTTTTATCTGGGTAAAACTTTCCCGCCTAGTCCAGCTCATTCTTCAGTCTTCAAAGCCTTCAGTCTCTTCCTTCGTTTGTCTTCAGTGTTTAACAGTTGGATAGGAGTCGTAGGGATTTAGTGAGTTATTGTCCTCACTCACTGAATCCACCATCTTCTTCTTGACTTAGTCTTCACCCTTTAAGTTCCGCCTTGCAGAGTGGAGAGGCTCCTTCTTCGCCTCATACTAAGTGTCCTGAAGATGGCTCACTGAGAGACTATGCGCTCAGTGACCTGATTGTGTTTAACGGATTAAACACTTGGGTTATTTTCTATTCAAATCCTAGTTTAAGGGGTTTGGGTATTTACTGAACCCAACAGTCTCCCCCTATTTAGATATACAAATACCCTAAGTGTTTGATCAATGTAAGTGAGCAAATGGCTTCTTCTTACACTGAATGTACTAATGAATACAATAAGAAACATTTGAGTAATTTGACAAAAACATACATCTTTTATTGATCAGATTACATATTTCCTATCACTAGTACAAAGGGATAAAATGATGTCAGTCCAGATGGATACCCAGTGCTTCGAGCTTCACTTTCTTGGTGATGAGTGTTTCCTTGTCAGGATGGTCTCTTATCTTTGCATTCAGGTCTTGACAGAACCTGATGTTTGCTGGGGATTGGATCTGAGAGGCCACTGGAATATAGCTGATCATTGCAGCCACACCAGCCTGATCTATCACTCCATCTTTGAAATGCTGGGTTTCCATAGACATCAATGTGAAATAGCCCTCTTTCAGGCTCTTCAATTACCAAACAGTTCACAAATTTTACACCCTCAGGCAACTCTCTGTTGCATTCTAAGCCAGGCACTTTGATCTCAGGTTGGAACTCAACTCTTTTCCTTTTGCCAGTGGATGCTTGTGGTTGAGATCCTTGTGGTGCAGTCAAGGCAGGCTGAATTCCCAGTTGGGCTGGTGCATCTCTCAGCCTTTCATATCTTTTGCTGAGCATCTTCATCAGCTCCTTGACCACCTTGTTTTGCTTCTTTCCAATGATCGGACCAAGTTCATCGAGTTCAGTGATCCCAAAGTCAGTGAATTTTAGGGGATCATGAACCTCAAAATGTCTTTTGTCATCCCCTCTATAAACATTCATAGCCAATGGTTTGGTGTTGGGAATAATCTTGACATCTGTGATTTTTTCAGGAAGCCTTCGGCTGGTCATTGTCCAGTTGTATTCTTTAACTCTGCTTTGCCTGAGAGCTTCAGTTTTCTTTCTCTTTTCTTCCAACTGCTTTCTCATTTCAGCCATCTAAGCAGCCTGAGCTTCCTTGAACTTTTGTCCTGCCTGACCTTTTTGGAGCTTGCTTGCATCTAATCCCATGTTCTCAGCTTCTTCGGCGACAACCTTTGCCAGTGCTTCTCTGTTCCTTTTCTCTTCCTCAGCTAGTTTCATTCTTCTTTCTTCTTTAGCAAGATGTTTACTTAGCTGTTGTGGTGTGAGTAGGTATTCAGTGTCGCCGATTTTATAGGGAATCTTCTCAGGCTCAGCAGTAGTCATTTTGCCTTTGCCTTTGTCCTGGCCTGAGGAAGATGATGCAACTAATGGTGGTGTTGTTGTTGTGACCGTCAGTGTTGTTTTTGTTGATGTTTGTGGTGGTAGTGAGGATATGGGTATTTCAGAAACTGGTGCAGATGATGTGGGGGCTACTGATACTGGAGGTGTTTGCTCCCCCTCAGTGTGAAGAGGAGTCTCTTCAGTAGTATTCTCCCCCTCAACTGTTGCCAGAACTTCAGTGAGGGCAAGAGTTGGAGTTGGTGCTGAGGGGGACGAAGCTGCTTGACCCTTGAAGGCCTGATAGATTTCGGTGATCATGGCCTTAATCTCTGAAGTATCTGCCTGAATACCAGTGACCTTTGCATCCAGATTAGCCTGGGAGATCTCTAATGCAGTCATTCGGGGACCAAGATTCCAGGCCATAGAAGATGAGGCCTGAGCCATAGCAGTTACCTGAGTGTTCAAAGAGTCCACTGAGATCTGAAGAGTCTGAACTAAAGATTGGAGACCCTGAACATTTGCAGATTGGAGCATTTCAATCAGTTCAGTCAATTGAGATGAGTTTTTCACATACACCTTAGTGGCCTCCAGCACTTTGGCATTGTAATGCAGTGCTGGGTCTTCTTTAACAGCGTCCCTGATTTCATCAATTGTAACACCACATGTCTGAAGATGCTTGAGGAACTTAACCAGGTTTTCATCCAGTCTGATAAGGTGTTGGTACATTAGATCTCGGTGCTCATGAACATTTTCGTTGAAGGTAAGCACATCAGATCGAAGATCAGCGTAGCTGGCAGCGGCTTCAGTGTGTTGATCCCAAAATTGTTCAGTAACTCCAGTATACAGCTTCCTGGAGGCTTTTGTGATCCACTGAACCAGCTGTCTTTCAGTGACTGGAAGAATATTGTCAAAACGGTTGAATTCCCCAGAGCTGGATGATGATGAGTCTGAGTCATTATCTTCAGGGTGAAATGGTGACTCAGTATGCTCCTTTGGATCAGGCTGAGACTCTTGTTCAGATTGAACCTCAGCGTCCATCTCTTCTCCAGCTGATAAAATTTCATCTTCAGTTTCAGCAAGTTCATCCTCAGAGAATAGAATACCAGTGACATCAGCAATTGTGAGCAAGGGGTTGGTGATGGGTTCCATATCAGCGGGTGGTATATATCCCTCTGAGTCTTTGTCCCCCGTTGACCCCTCAGACACTGGTGGGAGTTTCCCAGTGCCTTCTCCGGAGTCAGGATTGGTTTTGGGTTCCGTATCGGCGGGTTGTTTCTTTCCCTCCGAGTCTTTGTCCCCCAGTGACCCCTAAGACACTGGTGGGTGTTTCCCAGTGCCTTTGGCGGAGTCAGTGATTGTTGTATCCCTATCAGTGGGTTGTTTGTTCCCCCCTGAGTCTTTGGGATCGATCAGTGTGCCCTCAGACAAAGACTTGGATTTGTTAATGTCATCATCAGGCGTGGTGGAAGGCGCTCCCCTACCATCGGGTTGTTTGTTTCCCTCTGGATCTTGGGGAGTTGTAGGTGTGACCAAGGGCACTGACTGTGATGTATCAGTGTCCTTCGTTGTCACGGGGGTGGTTGTTGCCTGGTCAGTGGGTGTCTGTTTAGTCTCGGGCTTTTTGTGCCTCTTAGGCTGTGCTCCTGAAGCCTCAGGGCCCTGAGACTTTGGTTTAGTCTTAGTCCCAGTCTGAGACTTCCCCTTTTTCTTTTTAGGAGCAGGGTTTGGAGACACTGATCCACTTTGATTGTTTACAGCAATCATGTGGGCCGTCAATTCAATGAGAGTGACAAGGGATGGGTCCTTTTGAAAATTTGATGGGCTCAGGATGCCAGGTAAATTTCCAAATTTTTCATCCTGAGTATAGTTTGAACCCAGTAACGATTGCAAAGCACAGGAGACAAACCTAGGATACGAAACGTACTTCGTCCTAGTTTTGCTCTGTAGCTTCGTTACGAGATCACTGTAAATGATCTCCCCTATGTCGACAGTGACCCCATTCATCAAGCAGTATGCCATCATCAACTGAATAGAGTTAACTTGTTCAGTGGATGAGTGGTTCCCGCCGAGGACCTGAATCACAAAAGTGAAGAGGATCCTCCAAGCCACGGGGAATGAGCTTTTAGTGACTGGGGTCTTGTCCAAAAAAGTTATATCTAAAACGATTTGTTTTAACCCATCCTTCACTGTGGAAGGTTCAGGATGGGCGACATAAACACCTTTGTTATAATCTAACCCTGTTGAAGTGCAAAACGTTTTGTAATCCAGGGTGTATTGTTTCCCCCCATTAAGACTGAACCTGATGAGATACTCCCTGAGAGGTATAAGGTTATTCTCATCAGTAGAAGGTGTCGGGTCAAAGGCTCTAGCTGTAGCCCAAAACTCCCTGAGGTAGTTTGGGTACAGTACTGAGGGACATTTTTCAAAGGCCGTTTTGAGTGGGCAGTTGAATAAAAATTTTATAATGTCTTTATAGGTTGGGATATTTTCAGGATATTCAAAATTTCCTATGACATTATTTGTTTTAAATATAACGTTAGTAAGATCCCCTACCCACTGAGAAGCAAACTGGAGAGATTGTGTTCTAGCCATTTCCATTAAAGAAGATTTTAGGGTTTAAAAAATGTTTTGACTAGAACAATCAAAGTATTTGGATCTCTTCAAGTTTGTGATGAAAAACTTTTGTAAATGTTTACAAGGAGGGTTTTCCAAAAGAGGTTTTAAAGATATTGAGAACACACAAATATTTCTGGATTTGAGAAAGAATTTTGACAGAGTTTAGTTGCAGAAAATAATTTGTGTGTTTTTTGTGGTTTTTGAAGAGGGTATTTATAGAGTAGCGAGAGGGGTGGTTTTTGTATAAGTGTGGATATGTAAAGACCATTTTTTGAAATCGTTTGATATTCCACATTTAATGCCACCCACCACTTCACGCAGTAAAATCCCATCTTTCAAGGAAAACAGTTGCAATGCACAGTAAAAGTGCACTTTAGCAGTAATAAAATATCCATGGGATATTTTATGTGAGAGAAGGCATTTAATGCCAAGTGGGGTGAGGTAAATGATGATACTCCTGACAGTAATACATGTATTCCTATATTAAATTGGTAGGATTACCAACCTAGGACATTTAAGTAACTAATACTTGGAGCATTTAGTTACTCATTCAATGCTTTCTGTCAGGGACCCTGAGTGAGTCTTACTCATTCAGTGAGAGGTTTGTTTTGGATGTTCAGGGAGGATGAACCATTTCAGAGAACTTACTGAGATTGGTTTTCAGATACCTGACTTTCAATGTCAAGCATTCCCAATTCAGCTTTCAGTCTCCTGAAGGTAGGTTCATCCAAGGGTTTTGTGAAGATATCAGCCAGTTGATATTCAGTAGGGATGAAATGAAGTTCAATGTCTCCCTTCATTATGTGATCCCTGATGAAGTGATATCTGATATCAATGTGTTTGGTTCTTTGGTGGAGGACAGGGTTGTTGGAGATTGCAATAGCACTGGTGTTGTCACAGAAGATGGGCACCATTTTGTAATGGATGTCATAGTCACTGAGTTGACTTTTCATCCATAATACATTGGCACAACATCCTGCTGCAGCTACATATTTAGATTCAGCTGAGGACATAGCTACTGATTGTTGCTTTTTAGCACTCCAACAAACTAGTTTTCCTCCAAGAAATTGACAGGACCCTGAGGTACTTTTTCTGTCCATGTTGCAGCCATCATAATCAGAATCAGAGTAACCCTTGAGATCAAACCCTGAGCACTTTGGATAATAGAGTCCAAGGCTTGGGGTTCCCTTCAGGTACCTGAGTATTCTTTTGGCTGCAGTGAGATGAGATTCTTTAGGATTGGACTGATATCTTGCTATTAGACAGACTGAGAATTGGATATCTGGTCTAGAAGCAGTTAGATACATCAGTGAGCCAACAATCCCTCTGAAATGAGTTTGATTGACTGATTTGCCAGTGAGATCAGGTCCAAGGTTGTTAGGTGGGACCATTGGAGTCTTTACTGAGGCACAGTCAGATATCTCATATTTCTTCAAGAGATTTCTGGTGTATTTCTCTTGACTGATGGATATTCCTTTATCAGTTTGCCTGATTTGTAGTCCAAGAAAGTATGTGAGTTCCCCCATCATGCTCATTTCAAACTTCTTTGTCATCAGTTTTTCAAACTGTTTGCAAAGTTTGTAGTTTGTTTAGCCAAAGATGATGTCATCAACATACACTTGGACTAGTATCACATCCTGTTGAGTTCTATAGACAAACAGTGTGTTGTCTATCTTTCCTCTGACAAACTTGTTTTGTATCAGGAAGGCTGAGAGAGTTTCATACCATGCCCTGGGAGCTTGTTTAAGTCCATAAAGGGCCTTGTCAAGTTTGCAGACATAGTCAGGGAATTCACTGCTCTCAAAGCCTGGAGGTTGCTGAACATATACATCTTCCTTGAGATCACCATTTAAGAATGCACTTTTAACATCCATTTGGTAGACCCTGAAGTTCATGTATGTTGCATATGCAAGGAAGATCCTGATGGCTTCCATTCTTGCAACAGGAGCAAATGTTTCATCATAGTCAATGCCTTCTTGTTGACTGTAACCTTTGGCTACAAGTCTGGCTTTGTTTTTAATGACAGTGCCGTTTTCATCAGTTTTGTTTCTGAAAACCCACTTCATTCCTATGACTACTACATCCTGAGGACATTTGATCAAGGTCATGACCTTGTTTTTATCAAACTGTTGCAGTTCTTCTTGCATAGCCTGAACCCAGCTTGGGTATTTTAGAGCCTCAGTGACACTTTTGGGTTCTATCTCTGATAGGTAATCAGCATATAGACATTCATTGGCTGAAGCTGCAGTTAAGTTAGCAGCCATGCTTCTAGTGAGCATTCTCTCAGTGGGTTCACCAATGATGTTTACAAGCTCAATGTCCTGAGATCTTGTCCACTTACTTTGTGGTCTGGGATTTGAGCTTGAAGATGTCACTGGGAGTTCAGGTGTGAGTTCAGGTGCAAGAGCCATAGGATCATTTGTTGAGGTAACTTGTTCTGATAGAGGTTCTTGAGTTATAGGATCCTGATCATTTGGATCATTGTTACCTATCCCAGTAGGGACTGACTGATTATCAATGAATTCACTGATAGTTGGTTGTGACAGGTTGTGAGGCAAGACATAATATAAGATGTCAGCATCAGCTTGGTATGAGGAATTGGTTACAGTGTTGTACTCATCAGGAGGATATCTTGATTAGGGGTGAAAACGAGCCGAGCCGAGCCCGAGCCCGTCAGAGCTCGAGCTCGGCTCGTTTATATTTTAGAGAGCTCGAGCTCGAGCTCGGCTCGGTTCGAGCCTTAAGGTTTGAGCTCGAGCTCGGCTCGTGATATGATATACAAAGCTCGAGCTCGGCTCGGGCTCGGCTCGTTTGTGATGCACCTAGCTTGGCTTCTCGAGCTTTCTTGTTCGAGCTCGTTTATCTAAAGCATGTTAATGAGCTCGTTTAGCCTAGACAAAACCGATATACCTTCACAGTTCACATCACTCCCACAACTCACAAACCTAGTTCTAACATCTAACTAGTCTCGAAAAAATGAAAAAGAAACAAAGAACAAGTGAGATTTAAACTCGATCACAAATATTTAAAAGGATTTACAAGTTTAGTAAACAAATAGATCTATTAGAAGACAAACTTGTTTTTAATATCCGAAAATTTACAAAGAAAGAACAAAACAAAAACTTGTTTCATCCTTTACTTCTTTCGGTTAAAAAAAGAACGCATTACCTTACCCGAAACCATTAGGAAAGATCTTGAAGCTGCATTTCAACTGAAAAAAAGGAAGACGTAATTATCTTTTCGAAGGTTTGAAGATAACAAGAAAGGGTGGTGTAACTGTAATCCTCTATTATTATTAATTTTTTCTTTTTGAAGAATGTGTAATCCTTTATTTGGTAGCTAGTGGAGCTGCAAGTGGGGAAGGGTCAGAGGGTGACGCGCCTCATGAATTAATTTATGGAAGTGCAGTACACGCTGGCTTTAGTTCATGTAATATAAAAAATAATAATATTAGTAAAGCTCGTTTAGGGCTCGCGAGCCTATTCGAGCTTTGTATATAAAGCTCGGGCTCGGGCTCGATTATTAAATGAGCTCTAATATAGGCTCGAGCTCGGGCTCGAGCTCGTTTAGGCTCGGCTCGTTCGAGCTTTTTACCGATCCGATCTCGAGCTTTTCACGAGCGGCTCGGCTCGTTTCCACCCCTAATCTTGATGAGTTATCAATTCCTATTTCTTCCACTGAAGTGTTGGTGAACCTGATGCATTCTATACTTTCATCAAAGGTGACATGATAGGTTTCCTCAACTTGTTGTCTCCTTGTGTTAAATACCCTGAAGGCTTTGGAGATCAGTGAGTAACCTAGAAAGTATCCATCATCAGCTTTAGCATCGAACTTGCCTAGATGATCCTTGTGGTTATGAATAAACACAGGACATCCAAACACATGGAAGTAGCTAATGTCAGGAAGTCTACCTTTGAATATCTCATATGGGGTTTTATTATGTCTTTTGACAATGATTGACCTGTTTTGAGTGTAACAGGCTGTTTTAACTGCTTCAGTCCAGAAATGCTTTGAAAGGGCTGAGCCATTTAACATGGTTCTTGCAGCCTCAATGAGAGTTCTGTTTTTCCTTTCAGCTACCCCATTTTGTTCAGGGGTATAAGGAGAGGAGAAATTTTGGGATATTCCCTTCTCATCACAGAAACTCTCAAGGTCAGCATTTCTAAATTCAGTACCATTGTCAGTTCTGATTTGTTTCACTGTAATGTCATTCTGGTTTTCAATGTTCCTGATGAATGACATTATAGTGTCAGATGCCTCACTCTTTTTGGAAAGAAAGTATACCCAAGTGTATCTTGAATACTCATCAACAATGACAAGTGTACACTTCTCATGCTGGATTGATCTAGGACTGACTGGTCCAAAGAGATCCATATGCAAGAGGTGAAGGCAGCTTTTGATAGAGAAGTTTTGCTTGGTTTTGAAAGATGTTCTTTTATGTTTGTCTTTTTCACAGGCTGAGCATGGTTTATCTTTTGCAAAAACCAGTGATGGTAAGCCAAGGACCTTGTTTTGTTTTGCCAAGTTGTTGATGTTTTTGAAGTTTAAGTGTGAGAGTCTCCTGTGCCACAGCCAATTGATAGTTTCAGTGGCTTTGGCAAAGAGACAGGTTCCATCTTTAGAGAGAGTTGACATGTCTAAGACATAAACATCGTCTCTCCTAGGAGCAATCAACACAACTTCATTGTTGGCATTGAAAATGGTACCTTGTTTGTCATTGATTTGTACAATGTACTTAGCATCACATAGCTGACTGACACTAATGAGATTGTATTTGAGACCATTGACATAAGCAATCCTAGAGAAAACTATTCCATTGCAGTTTACTGAACCATAACCTTCTGTGGGACATGATGAGTTATCACCAAATACTACATTGGGCCCTGGTTCCTTTACATACTTTTGCAGATATTCCTTCACACCAGTCATGCTTCTTGAGCAACCACTGTCTAGATGCCAGATAGGCTCCCTGGCATGCCTCTACACAAGTAGTAAACTGAATTAGTTTCTCTTCGTGACCCACTTACTAGTGGGCTTGGGTCTCATGGTCTTTTTGAATTGAGCAATCGATTCATGGTCAGTGGTGGAGTGCAAAGAGCTACCACAGGTTTTGCATTTAGAGACTGAGGATGACTTAGTGGATTTTGGTTGTTTAGAACTTCTCCTTGCATGGATGACATTGTCATGCTGAGATGTCTTATGAGCTGTGTTACCGTAAATATCACAGCATATGTTCATAATACAATCATCAGGACGATGATCATTAAAGCCACAGTGTGGGCAAGGAGGAAAAGGCTTTGCTCTCAATTTTTGAGCTTTGGATGAAGAAGCATACTGATGACCAACTTTTGTGTAGTTTTCTTGACTGAGAGAGCTCACATATTGCAAGTGGTCAGCAGTCCTGTGATCATCCTTTTTACAGATCATGCAAAAAAGGATTCTATAACAATTGTCAGTGGTATGACTGGTATAGTGGCATAGATCACACTTCTGCTTGTTTTTGGTGGTGGCTTTTGACTTTGAGGAACTAGAGGAAGCTGACTTTATCTCCTTGATTGGTTCAGGGACCTTTTCAATAGATTCCATTTTGTCAGTTAGCTTCCTCACAAGTTCAATCAGTTGTTGAATCTGATCAGCTTCAGTGGGGACTGAGGATGTGGAATTTTCAGTGGTGGATTCTTGTTGAGTTGGTTTTGATTGTCTTTTCAAAATGTGTTGGAAACACTCCTAAACCATAATCAAGTGTTAGTAATTAATATGTAATAGTTAGCTTAATTATGGCCTTTATGTTTGTTATTAGCCTCAAGCTTGTGTAGAAGGCCCATGAGCTTAGGCCCATGTCCATTAAGGAAAGGATGGGAACTAGGAGTGTTGCCCTAGCTTCCCTCATATAAATACATTGTAATAACCCTCACTTGAGGGTTGGTTGTTCAAGTTATTTCTTTCACTACACTCTACGCATAACCGTGTCTTTATATCGTGTGTTTGTGTTTGATTTCTTGTTCAATCGCCTTAATCTCTTTCTAGTAAGCTTGTGTTGTAAAACTAGTGACCTAACAGTGGTATCAATCGCCAACTAGTTGAGTGAATCATTATTGCTTTTGAAGTAAGGTTTTGGTCTTACGCGTAAAGGTAACGTGATCTTTGGTTCGCTTAAAAACACGGTTTTTACACTTTTTATTCCAAGATTCTTGTACTTTCAACGTTTTAAAGTGTTAAAATAACTATTTTTGGCAAAAAGTTTGAAACTTTACGCGTGGATCTAAGTTTTTAAGCTTGTTTTTGTTCGTGGGTGTCGTTCTACGCGTAACCCGTTTAGCTATTTTGGTTCATCAAGTTTCACACTTTTGTGTTATTTTGGTGATATTGAAGCTATTCCATAACAAAAATCTGGTTTAGAAACAAATTTGGGCAACATCATTTTTACGAGTAATCTTACGCGTATCAAAACCCTAATATTACGCGTAAGTTATTCCTTGGTTTGATCTTCGTTTTCGTGGTTTACTCCGTGTTTTCTTGCTTGGATAAGCCTGAAAATACGTCGACTTTGGATATCTTTTGCACTGTGATAGTGTAAAAGATCACTTGGGATAAAACCCTAAACTTACGCATAAGCATAAAGCTTACGCGTAGAAATCCTACGCATAAGATTCATCTTACGCCTAAGCTCAATCTTATGCATAAGGTAATCCTACGCCTAACTTTGTGTCTACGCATAACTTTAGAGTCTTTTCCATACTTACGCGTAAGCTAAATCTACGCGTAACTCTTGATTGTTACGCGTAACTTTGGTGTTTTTACGCATAAGTGCTACTTGGATTATAGTGATTTCTATGCCTAAGGACACTTCATCAACTAAGGTTCATTCGACTACAAAGATCCATTTTTATAACACAAATTTATCAACATGTCACAACCACCATACTCTAACTATTTCCCTTACACTTATTCTCAACGACAACAACAACTAAGTCCACAACATCAAGAATGGAATCAACAACAAGCAATTTATCAACAACAATTTAATCAACAACATACTCCACAACTTGGAGCAATTCCTCCACCACAAATGGTTCAAACACCGCCAAGTCTTCAAGTTCAACCCTACACAAATGAATTCAATCAACATCCATCAAGGAATACTATGAAGGAACCCAATTGGTTTGCAAAGATGTGTGAAGCTTTAAGCAGCCAACAATCAATTCATGAGGTTGGATCACTTGATAGACCTCCAATGCTTACTCCAGGAAACTACGATCAATGGGTGATAAGGTTCTTTAGATTTTGTGATCTGAAGAAGCCACATGGAAGGTTCTTAAAGAAGGTTATCTTGGAAGGTCCATTTGAGATGCCTACTGTCATTGTACCCGGAGATCCAAATGCTATTCCACCAAGAGATGAACAAACTAACATTGCTACTGTTGCAGACTTGAATCCTCAAGAACTTATACACTATGAAGCAGATGAGCTTGCAATGGAATATATCCTCTTAGGATTACCAAACCTAATTCTTCGTAGTGTTGATGCTCAAAAGACTGCCAAGAAAACGTGGGATCATATTCGTCTTCTTATGGAAGGATCTGTACTCAATCAGGAGGATTTGGAATCCAAAATTTATTTGGCTTATGAACACTTCATGATTGAACCTGGAGAGACACTAGAGTCCTATCATCATCGATTTTCAGACATCATCAATGATTTGGATAAACACAACATCATCATGCCAAGAATTGCAGTGAATACTAAGTTCCTGAGTAGTCTTGGTCCTGAATGGGAGAAGTATGTCATTTTTCTCCGTCAAGCGAAGAACATGCATCAGTCTACATATGGATTATTGTACGATTACTTGAAGCCTCATGAAAAGGAAGTTGATCGGGAAAGGATTCTCCGTGCTCAAATTGCTTCAACGACTAATCCGAAAAATCAACAACTTGCCTTGTATGCTCAACAGAATTATCCTTCTCAACCAGCAACTCAACCAACTGCTACAATCACACCATATGATCCTTCACAGCAACAACCTCAACAAAATCAATTGGTTCCATACAACAACAACAATGCTCAAGCACATGTCAGTGAAGCTAGTGAGGATTCTGATCCGTTCGAAGCATTGCAACAAGGATTTGTTATGATTGCTAATGCTTTTAGCCGTTATACCAACAAATCTAACAATCGTATTCGTTCCTCATCTAACACACGTAATCAAGCTATTGTGAACAATGGACGAGTTGAAGTTCAGAATCGAGGTTATGGTCGTCAGATGGGCGGTGGTCAAGGGTTTAATGCTGTGGGTAGGAATAACAACAGAGCTCAAATGGTGGAACAGGGAAATGCTCAGACTGGGGTTAATGGTCTTCGATGCTACAACTGCAATGAGAAGGGACACCTGGCTAATGCATGCCCAAAGCCGAGGACTAGGGGCAGTGCTTATCACAAAGAGGCTCTTCTTTTAGCTCTTAAGGATGAAGCTGGTGGAACTCTCACAGACAAAGAACAGAGCTTTATGGCAGATGCAGACTCAGATGATGATATGGAGGACTTGCAGGCCAATGCAGCTGTTATGTTGATGGCTAATATGCAAGAGCTACACATGAGTGACACAGGCCCAGTGTATGACACTGATGGCTTGTCTCAGGTACCCGAAAAAACCATATTTATCTCTGATCTAATATCTCCGCCAACATCTGAATCCGGCAAGGCTCAGAATGTTCAAACTGAGTCATCCACATCTCATTCCGACGATTTTCAATTAGACCCCGTAGTTACATTTGACGATCAAGATGACCTTATGGTTTCCATTGATAATCAAATTGACTCCGTGGTTATACTTGAGGATCTAAATAATGATCATGTTGTGTCTCATGTTGAACACGCCGAACTTTTGCCTAATCCAGATCTTGCTTTGTTACTTAAAGACCAGCAATCCCAAATTGAAGAATGTTGTGCATTAAATTAGGACTTGAAAAGTAAAAATGCACTGTTAACCAAGGATTTTGAATGTTTAAAAATGCATCTCAACTTTTTCAAAACTCAAGAAAACCGTGAAAAAGGTTTTGAAGCAGCCTTTACTAAATCTCATCAAAATGAAAAATATTTAGAGAGACAGATGCGTGATCTAGCCGCTTCGAAGAAAGCTTTGTTGTCTGAAATAGAACAACTGAAACATGAACATAAAAAGCAAATTAACGCTTTCACCTTGGAAATTCAAAAAGCTAAGGCTGAGTTGTTAACTTGTCAAAAACAGTTCTCTGCATACAAAAAGCATTCAACGAATCGAATAGATGACCTTCTTGAAGAAATTATCGGCTTGCAAAACAAACTTAAAGAGTTTAAAACTGTTGTTTACAAACATGGTGAATCAGTAACAGCTATTGAAAAGTTCACTTTAAAACCTAATCCAAAAGGATATGGACCAACTCTTGCTGATTACAAACCTAAGCTTTCACTAAAAACATTCAAACCAAATCCTAAAGTTTCCAGTGCATAATATAAAATTAATGATACTGTTATGAGTGTTGTTGAATATCATCGTCAAGAGGAATTAGATGCAGAAGACGAGAGTCGATCAAAATTAGAAAATGTTGTTTACAACAAACCTTTTAATTATAAAAAAGCGGTCACTTTCGTCACACCAACGGATTCTTCTAACACACCAAGGATTATCATAAAAATGTCTGAGTCTTCTAATGTTAATCCCCAACCAGATTATGCACAAACTCATGGTCCTTTACCTTCCATCAGTGAAGTAAATTCAAAACCTGAAAATCGCAAAATTCTTAGATATTTTGACATTTTCATGGCTGACCTCAAAACTTTACAACATGAGATAGAATATCATTCTGAAATCAAAGTTCAACACTTTCAATCGCCTCTGGCGCGAGAACAAAGAGACATTTTTCAGAAAAATCTTTTACCAAATGTTAAAAATTTGAAAAGTTGTGCATTAGCTTGGGAACGGTATTTTCATAAGGAACTTGGATTGATGAAGGTCGTTTTCGAAAAAACAGAAACATCTATTTCTAACACTAAACGTAAAAAGAAAATGTTGAGAAAAGATGTTGATCGACTCTTGAAAGATGTTATCTGTGCTGATATCCATAATGTTGTGTTATTCAATTCTTTGCCACATGCATCTGATTATATCTCTGCTGATACTGTTGATAATGGTGTAACTGTTGAGAACACCGATAATGTGCTTCAGATCGAGTCTTTAAAAGCTGAAAATGAACGATTGCTTAACGAACTTTCCTATGCAAAACGTCGTCTTAATTGGTGTCAAAAAGATATTCACAATAAACAACTTGTTTTTCAAAACAAAATCGCTCAGTTGCATACAAAATCTTCTGATCCTAAATTTGAGAAACTGGATGATCAAAACGTGTCTTTGAAAAGTCAAATCTCAAAATATGAACAAGAACTTGTAAAAGTTAAACAGGAATATGGTGTCATATTTGATTTACTCAATAAGACTCGTCATGAAGCATCAAACGAACTTGATCACTATCTTGCACACACTAGAGAAGTCATGAATTTTGCTGGAAATATTCGTTCTGAAAATCAAGATTTGATTCACACTATCTTTAAGTTAAGAGAAATGTTAGGAAAGTATGAACTACTTCCGCCTACCGTGATTAAGAGAATAGCACCAGTCACACTTAGTAATCATGAACCTAGAATCCCTACTGCCAGATCACAAGTTGCTAACGTGCTTCCTTCTACTAAAACAGGAATAGTTGCGTCTTTTCCAAACGTCCGCACTTCACAGCCTAGGAGCACTCAAACGAAGAATAGGAAGTTGCGACCTAAGAAAAGATCAATAAGGAATTCTAAAGTAGAAGAACACTCTAGGACTATGAATAAGACTCACGTTGCTTCCACTACAGCTATTGCGTCTAGCAAATGTAATAGAAAGAGTGATGTAACAAATGCTAAACCATTAAGTACTTTTGATATTCAGTCTGACGCACCTTGTGTTATTTGTCGTAAAAGTATGAATTCTGATTGTCATGACAAATGTGTTGCTAAAGCTATAATCTCTTATTTACGGAATCCTAAGAATCGGAATACCTCTAGGCCCACTAATCAGTCTAAGTCTGTGCTTGGTAGACCGCCTTCTTTAGATTCTAAAGCAAGCATTGTTGTCCCTGTAGCTCAAGTTTCACCTCCAAAGAATGTAGTACCACCTAGTGCATTCACTAAGACTAAAGCAAATAGTAGTAATAGATAGCAGAAATGGATATATAACACACCAGGATTTAAATGGATGCCTAAAATTATTAATGTGTGTATGTCTAATATACCTGCTTCGGAACCCTCTAACATTTCGGGTTCCACATCTACTTCTATTCCATCTGTGTCGTCTGTGTGTAATGCAGGTGATACAGATCATTCTCTGGATTGTTGATAGCGGATGTTCCCGACACATGACAGGCAACCTTAAACTGTTATCAAACTTTATTGCAAAGTTCATTGGCACTGTCAGGTTCGGGAATGATCACTTCGCAGCTATCATGGGCTACGGAGACTATATCAATGGGAACATCGAAATCAGCAGGGTTTACTATGTGGAAGGCCTCGGTCACAATCTGTTTTCAGTAGGTCAATTTTGTGATGGAGATTTGGAGGTCGCTTTCAGGGAGAAAAATTGTTTCATTCGTGATCTACAAGGAAACGACCTTATGTCTAGCTCGCGTAATTCTAGTCTCTACACTATCTCTATGCAAGACATGGTTGCTTCATCTCCCATCTGCTTACTTTCCAAGGCAACATCAACAAAATCCTGGCTATGGCACCGTCGTCTCTCACATCTAAACTTTCAAACCATCACCAACCTTGCTCGACACAAACTAGTTGAAGGACTCCCACGATTCCGGTATTCAAAAGATCACCTATGTTCAGCTTGTGAACAAGGGAAAAACACTCGTGCTCATTTTCCTTCAAAGGTGGAACACAGCTCTCAGCATGTGCTTCATCATCTTCACATGGATTTGTGTGGCCCGATGCGCGTGCAAACGATCAATGGCAAACGCTACATTTTAGTAATTGTTGATGACTATTCACGCTGGACTTGGGTTTACTTTCTTCGAAGCAAAGACCAAGCTCCATAGATGATTATCACCTTTCTCATGAAAATACAGGTTCAGCTCCGCAACACCGTCCGACAAATCAGAACAGACAGAGGAACTGAATTTGTTAACCAAACCCTTCGTGAATTTTATGAGAAAGTGGGAATTCAGCATCAAACATCTATTGCTCGTACACCTGAACAAAACGGAGTTGTTGAAAGACGAAACCGAACGTTGGTGGAAGCTGCAAGAACAATGTTAATCAATGCTAAACTCCCAGATTACTTATGGGCAGAAGCTGTATCTACTGCATGCTACACTCAAAACCACTCTATGATTACTAAACGCCACAACAAAACACCTTTCGAGCTTTTCCACAACAGAAAACCGAATCTCAAACACTTTCATGTCTTTGGATCTCTTTGCTATCCGAATAATGATCGTGATGACTTTGGAAAGCTCAAAGCCAAAGCTGACATTGGAGTCTTTATTGGGTATTGTGATAATTCTAAAGGTTTCCGAATCTGGAATCGTCGAACAAAGGAGGTTATGGAAACGATTCATGCTCATTTTGATGAACTCACAGAAATGGCTTCTGAGTATAACAGCTTGGAACCCGGTCACAACCACTTAAACTTCCCTCAAACCCCATCATCAGCTGAACAAAGC
Organism: Chrysanthemum seticuspe; assembly: GCA_019973895.1. Taxonomy (NCBI): domain Eukaryota; kingdom Viridiplantae; phylum Streptophyta; class Magnoliopsida; order Asterales; family Asteraceae; genus Chrysanthemum; species Chrysanthemum seticuspe. The sequence continues at coordinate 313,208,211 of BPTQ01000007.1, forward strand.
CCCCAGCTCACTCGTCAACAAATGGAACGGTTATTTGCTCCTCTGTTCAGTGACGATATTGATGAACGTGCTCCAGGTGTATCCGCTGTTTCCGCTGCACAACCTGATAATATTCCTATACCTGATACACCTGCTACAACAACTACGGTTGAAGAAGCACCACCAGTAGAATCCAACACAACAGTTGAACAAACCGCTTCCAACAATGATGAACCGGCTGATGATATTCTGAATGAAGTACCTCCACCTGCAGATTTTGATCCAAATGCGTTCTTTAACCCGTTTGCTAATGAGACTGCTGCACCAGATGTCGCGGAATCTTCAACAAACCATTTGAATCCTCAGAATCTGCACAATGTATACCAACTTCAACCCTCTACACATAAATGGACAAAAGATCATCCTCTGGAAAATATTATTGGCAACCCGAACCAACCAGTCGTTACGAGACAACGTCTTCACTCAGATGGTGAGCACTGCATTTATGCTCTCACTGTCTGCCAATATGAGCCTAAAAACATCAAAGACGCAATGACAAAAGACACCTGGATTGAATCCATGCAAGAAGAACTCAACCAATTCAAACGTCTTGAAGTATGGGAACTGGTTGAAAGACCAATAGGGGTTTACGTCATCGGTCTAAAATGGATTTGGAAGAACAAATTGGATGCTGAAGGAAATTTAATCCGAAACAAGTCACGTCTAGTTGCTAAGGGTTATCGTCAGGAAGAGGGTATTGACTTTGAAGAATCTTTTGCTCCGGTTGCTCGTCTTGAGGCTGTTCGGATATTTCTCGCGTTCGTGGCTCATATGAATATGACGGTCTATCAGATGGATGTCAAAACTGCGTTTCTCAATGGACAACTTAAAGAAACGGTTTATGTCAGCCAACCAGATAGATTCATTGATCCTGAGTTTCAGAACCACGTCTACAAACTGAACAAAGCTCTGTATGGTCTCAAACAAGCTCCTCGGGCATGGTACGATAAGCTATCATCTTTCCTCATTGCTAATAATTTCACCAAAGGTTCGATCGACCCTACTCTTTTTATACAATATCACGGGACACATATCTTAATTGTTCAAATTTACGTGGATGACATCATTTTTGGGTCTACACATAAAAAGTACTCAATCGCTTTTGCAAAATTAATGAAGAAAATTTTTGAAATGTCCATGATGGGTGAACTTACGTTCTTTCTAGGATTGCAAGTTCATCAATCACCCCGTGGTATTTTCTTGAGTCAGTCCAAATATGCCCTTGAATTGTTAAACAAATTTGGAATAAAAACCTGTGATACTTATGCCACACCAATGACTCATACCAAGAAGCTAGACGCTGATTTACATGGGAAATTAGTTGACCCTACCAAATACCGAAGTATTATTGGGTCTCTCATGTATCTAACAGCTAGCAGACCTGATATTGTATTTGCCGTTTATCTATGCTCCCGTTATCAGTCGCGACCAACTGAAACCCACCTCTCTGAGGCTAAAAGAATCCTCCGATACATCAAGGGAACCATTAACTTGGGGACCTGGTATCCGAAGGATTCTGGTTTTGAACTAATCGCTTTTTCAGACGCTGACCACGCAGGATGCTTAGACTCAAGGAAAAATACTTCAGGAGCACTACAATTTCTTGGTGATAAACTGGTGTCTTGGCAATCAAAGAAGCAGGATTGTACATCGCTGTCATCAACCGAAGCAGAATATGTAGCCATGTCAGCATGTTGTGCTCAAGTCATTTGGATGAGAACACAACTCAAAGACTATGGTTACGTATTTGACAGAATCCCGATGTACTGCGACAATCGGAGTGCCATTGCGATTTCGTGCAACTCAGTTCAGCACTCGAAATCAAAGCACATCGATCTTCGTTATCATTTCATCAAGGACCACGTGGAACAGGGTACAGTTGAATTATACTTCGTGGGTACTGAATACCAATTGGCAGATCTGCTCACCAAAGCCTTGCCTCCCGCTAGGTTTAATGAGTTGGTCCACCGGATTGGTATGAGGTGTTTGACACAAGAGGAATTGGATGACCTCCTCAAACAGTCTTAAAAACCTGTCAAACACCAAAATCTATTTTGTAAATAATTTTTCAAAAACAAAATACAAAAATATAAAACCTTATAAAACAACAAAAATATTCTTCTAATCTATTTTTCTTTCAACATGGCAAGTACATTTCTTTCGTCAACACTTTAATCTTTCAAAATTCAGTATTTTTCCGATCAAGTGTTGAGGGGGAGAAAATAATCACTTAACTGTTTCAAAACATCTGTGTACTTGCATGTTATCATATCCCGGTTGTTTCTTTTATCAATGATGGTAAATTTTTCTGGTTCAATGACACTCCTCGGGCTAAAATTTATAATCTTTCATTATTTTCTTAAGTTGAGGGGGAATGTCGTCAAGTTTCTTTCTTAAAATCTTTGTGTGATAACCAAAACGGAAGTTAAATGGCTTTGGATGAAAAAGGAAAAGGTGGAGGGACCAAAACTGTCAAAGCTTTAAAGTTATTTTAAATAAAACACCCCACCTAACTCTTTCACTTCACATTTATTACTCTCATCTAACTAATCCTACGCACAAAATTCGTTCAAGAAATCTGTGTTTTTGATCATCAAAGTGTAAGTGTTTTCATGATCTTAACGTTAATACAAGCAAAGGTTTTGAATTTGATGCAAATCCAACGGCTAAAACGTTAGATATGTGTGATTATGTGTTCTACGCATAAGCGTATGAACACAAAATCATTGGTGTGTATTTGTGGTTGAAAAGAATGTGTCAAAACGTGTCTTTAACAACAATGATACTATTTTTACCCTCAAAATCCACCCAGAAACATGAATTGATGGTTTTTCAAAAGTAGGGTTCTTAAGTCGATTTGGGTATTTTAAAATGTGAATGGTTTTGGTCAAATAGATTGTTGTGTGATGTTTATATCATGTTGAATTAATGTTATCCAGGCCCTATAACAACCCAGAAACACTAATAAAGTCAGAATTAGAAATTAGGGTTTAATGTTCTTGAGTTTGGGTATTTTTGATTCACCACGAATTGGGTGTTAAAACTTGGTTATTAGACTCTCATAATATCTAAGACCTACCAGAAAACGTTTGGTGCACAACCTATGGCTGGAAATCATATGCGTAAGTCTCAAACTCTAGGGTTTTGACTTACGCGTATGACTTTCTACGCGTAAAATGTTTAACAAGATTTCATGCCATAATCTGTTTTAGAATGAATATATGTGTTAAGATTGATGATATGATGATTTTATTTCAGGCTTGCTACTCGTAAAATTCAGAATCAAGGTCTTTGTTACTCTACGCATAAGGATCACCTTACGCGTAGACAGTTATGCGTAAGAGAAATCCTACGCGTAACTATTACGCGTAAGGTTCTACAATGGGACTACGCGTATCCTGTGAAGGATATGCGTAAACAGTGACTCTACGCGTTTACTCTTACGAGTAATCCTTACGCGTAAGGTTTTTATACGCCCACGCGTAAGTTCTACGCATAAGGTTCCCTTTTCCTACGCGTAACATTTCTTACGCGTATGTAAGGATCCTACGCATAAGCTTGCGTCTACACGTATACTTATCCTGTTTACGCATAAGCTACTATTCCTACGCATAAGCCTTGATCAAACCTTCGTTATGAATTGTTACGCGTGCAAACTTGTAAATAAATGAATCATAACGTCACGAATCCAATAATGTCACTAATAAACTTAAACGTTTGAAATGTTGTGAACTATAAGTGATAACATAAACTTTAAAACTTAAAGTTAACTAACTCACGAAACTTATCAAGACGACATTCGACTATTGAACAAACAAGTGACTTTGGACTCGTAACAATCTTTGACACTGTACATTCAATAATTAGACAATAAAAACCTTCTGTTGACTAACATTATGTCTTTCGATATGTTGGTTCTTTTGGCTAATGTTATTTCAGATCACGACATGGCTGCTCAAATGAATGTGGATGCACCAGAAGTTCTCACAATTGCTGACATCTTCCCTAATGGCTATCCGAGAAAGATTGGAAAGAACAACCTTAGGGTTGACTTTGAAACCCTCACATGCTCAGAATCTTCTTGTCTCATTGTTGTGGATATTCTAAAGAATCATCCCTACCAGAACATGCTCTCACACTCTGCTACAGTACCAGAGATCTACATTCAACAATTCTGGAATTCAATGCAAAGGATCAAGGGTCAAAGTGCAGTGATTGTGACTATCAATCACAAACAAGTCACCATCACTCATGCAGATTTACGGGCTGTTCTTCTCATTCCAGAAATCGTGCCAACCGACTTCTATGCCACACCTACTAAGGAGACAGTTCTACAATTCTTGATTGATATTGGCTATGATGAAGCTTCAGGAACTATCTCTAAGCATTCTCATGTGGAGCTTAAGAACATTCCTCAACCGTGGAGAACCCTCTACATCATCATCACCAAATC